>JAJEKV010000074.1:2736876-3077670 GCA_021234155.1 Isoetes taiwanensis | reverse complement strand
TAAAAATTCGCTATGGCAACAATTTTGAAACTTCGTCTGCTCTCGGAGACCGGTTACCACTCCGGCCCGTTTTTGGTTAGGAACATTTGCTACCTCCACACCCGCGGTCCATGCCGCGGTGCTTGGGCAATCAACGCATCAATCATGTTCAAATTGGCCGGGGTAGCGATCAATCTCATCGCAGGATAAACTCGCCAAGCGGTGGGCATCAAACAACTCTTTAAGTGCCCCATATGACATCAGGGTGGCTAATGGCCGTATCCACAAGACCTCAAAGTCGCGCCTCTTCTTCCACATCAACATTGGTGATCTCTGATTCCCCTTGGAATTTGGTGTTTGGTACGGAGAAGATCGGTGATTATGAAATGTTGGTCGGAAGACCTTTTTCTCCCGCCGGAGCCAAAGAGTATCCATTCTTTGGGCCGCGGTTGGTTAGTCATCACCGATGGTCACCTCAATGCCACCATGGACTTGAAGCGGGGGCAAGATCATTTACGTTGACCATCTTGAACCCTCTCTCTCGAACCACGGTCGAGGGCGCCCGGAATATCTATCGTGATGGGAGGCCACCTGTAGTGCGCCTCGTCATCCTACCGAATATATCTTTGATCCTTGGGGAGAAGCTCTTGATCAGGACGGTACATGTTTGCTTTGTAGCCCTTACGGCTCCTTGTCGAGATCAGCGTGTTGATCACTTTTCGGATCACGGGGAGCCTCACGCAGCTCCTGTGGGTACATCGCGTCATGAAGCAACCTGGCGGATGAAGCTTCGGCAACCTCTCTTTTCACCACCTTGAGTCTGCGCATCCACGGTGTCGCTGACCTCACGCTCATATTGTCGGGGACAGGGGGTGATACCTCATATCGGACTCAAATTAGAGATAGTGGGGCGTGGGCAATAATCCGGCTTTGTCGCATCGGCGCAAATCTTAGGCCCTTATCATAGCGAGGGCGTTAAACTCTTCAAAAGTTCAAACACATTTTTAAGCACGGAACTCTGAGAGATCTTAGGGGAATTACCAAAAGCTTGGGGGAACTCACCATTCCTACCAAATACGATGCCGCCCGGTTGCTTAGCAGCAGTACGGCTCAACCTAATTACCCGTGTCAGCGTCAAAGGCATTGACAAACTCCTTCGCTGCGGAGTTTGATCTATGAGGTCAAACGTGCGGATAGGTGAGCCTGCTCGTCCTGCCTCGACGCAATGGTGAATCGGTTTTGGTGGACTGCGAAAACTCAATCGGTACGGTTGATCGTTTTCCACTTCCTTCGCGGACCAGGGTTGGAAGGGTAGTGGACATGAGGATGTGCTCATGGATGGTTTGCAATCGGTCTCAATCCAAAGAATAGGTCAACTCAAGGCGACTTTCACCACCCGTGAAGTCACTTTTTGCCTACAAGGTGGTTCCTTTTGGATATCAAACTCTCCATCAGCGTTTCAGCATCATGCTCTCGAGTTTTCATGTGATTTTATGAAGGGAAAATCCTTTCTTACAAATTTTTCAAGATGACTTCTGCGCCTCACGGTCCATGGTAGAGCCATTTTGGATAATTGGAACTGCTCTTCCAATGTGATGAGTGGGCATTGGTCTCAATCACGAGAAATGTACCTTTTGCGTCACCTACGGTGTCTTGTTAGAACGTTGTCGGCACCAAAGGTATCACCACAGAGATCTGCCAAAATAGGTTGTGTGCTCAAAGCTCAAAGCACACGCCAATATCAAGGAACTGCGCTCTTTCACGGGTAAGGTCAATTATTACTCCACCTTCATTCTGGGTAGCCGCCATTGCGAATCCCATTCATAAACTCGCGGTTGGTCGGGCCGGACTTACGGTGGGATCTTCCAGCGGGTTGAGGCTTTGGCGCCGATTTTGGGTTTAACGTTTTCTCCTCAGTGGGACCCAGGCCGCTTTCATCATGTTCATGTCGATGTCACCGGCGTTTTGCTATTGGCGGTATTCTTTCTCAAGAATATAGTCGCCTGCCCGACAAATAAACCGATATACCCGGCCGAAAACTCAATTACAGCGGCGCAACTACTCACCGCCACGCAAGCGTGAAGCGCCAGGCTTAATTTTACGTAGTCAGCAGCTTCGTCACTATCTTTTGGGCGAAGTCGAGATCAAATTCTTTGTTGACCACCAAGCACTTCTTTATTTGATCAACAAATCCACACCCATAGATTAGCATTGCTTTCGTTGGGTCCTCATACGCAGAATTTGCACCTTTGAAATTGTTCACAAAGCGAGGCAAATCTCATGTTGTCCCGAATTATCTTTCCGCGCATCCACCGCGGATGATCCCTCCGCGGAGTCTCGAGCGCCTTTCGGCCCGCTCAACTTTTTCGCCCGTCCGCGGCAACACCACATTGGTTCCATGACTTTTCGGCGGTATACTCCCTCACGATTGCTCTTCCACTAGGAAGGCGAGGCGCTCTCTCATACTTAGCGACAATCGTCGACATCAATTTCTCGCGGTCGGTGACTACACCATGGTTTGCGGACATCTCTACAAAAGGGTAAGGATACCGTCAGCCGATCTTTGTGTTCTACCTCGCTGAGGTCCGAAGCTATTGTTAGAAGCCCATGAAGGGGCAGGGGTGATGTGGTCATTTCATGGTGACACCGACGCCAAAATCGCTGCTGGTTATTTTTGGCCCGCAGCTTTTCCAAAGGCGGCTCGTACTGCGCGCGCATGTGATGCTTGCACGGCGTGTGGGGCCGACCACGACCCGTGGCAGCTCTTCCCTTAGCCTTACGTTAAGCCGCATACCTTCCTTTCAACAAATGGGGATGGTTTTGTGGGCTTTATTGGGCCTCTCGGCATTTTTGGTGCGTGCATCACCGGTTTCCGGAACTCGCGTACCAGTGGTAGGGCTTGCGCGTTCCGGACACCAGCTGCTGGCGAAACGCGGCCGAGATCATCCCATCGGCAATCATCGCGTTTGCGAACGCTGGGGCTGATGGCCAGTAATTGGTGTCATTTTTATAAATCACTTGCCATCCGAGGCATGGATTATCTCGATACATCATCTAAGAAACACACCCTCAAAACAATAGTTTGTAACCTGCTCGGCTTCAGTCCTAATTCTCTCAAAGAAAATTGTAGCCGCTTCACTCTCGGCGGCAAAACCAGAAGCTTCCCTCGCGTTCTTTGGGCTTACAATGTTTCCGAATGGCTGCGGGTTGCTCGGCGCAGGTGGTTTATGGTCAAAATACTCATGCGTTTGAATACATCCTTCCAACTCTGGATTTCCAGCCGCTCGCATGTCGCCCTAGCGCACTCAAAGAAAAGTCTATCAGTGGAGCGATTGGATAGACTTAGAAGGGATGCTTATATTGATGTTCTTCATGGACCAGCGGTTGCAAAAATCCTTATGACAAGCGTCGAAGACAAAACATTCAGAAAATTTGGTTCTTCTTTGTGAGTCTCCCGGTACAAAAATTTTCGGGCAACTTAAGTTTTACGTTGGCAGCCCTTATCAAATTGTTCAAGTGGTTGGAAGCCTAAGCGTTTTTTCCAATGGTAGGTTAGATGGCACTCCATTACCTAGCAGTTGGCTTTAAGCTCAAAACATTTCATCACCTGGAAGAAAATCCAACAAGCGAATCTTTGTTCAAAAGCGCCCAACCACAGGCAAGTGAACTTCAAAAAGCGGTGGCATATATTATAGGTGGATTTTTTGCAAAATGTGGGCACTGACCGGCTGTTCATCACGAGACGCGCCCTGCCAAAAGCGGGCTCCGAGCCTATCTACTAAAAACCACAAGAAGAAAATCCCTCTACTCAGGGTTGGGAGGCGGTAATGCGAGGAGAGGTGGTAGAGGTTACACTTTCTGGGGTCAGCGAGTGCGGGGAGCCACCTCCATCCCGTTGGTCTTGGAATCCGGAGATGAAAGCCATCCGGCACACCGGCCATCCGCCGAACCACAGTGTAAACGCCGAAAGTCCAGTCCATCTTGCGAGTATCCACCCAGCAGTTAGAAGCGCAAATGCGATTCGTTCAAAACAGCCCGCGCGAACTAAGCGCCGCCAGAATATCGCCAGCTTCCTCCCAAATTAAATCTCTATAATATGAGAACTACTTGATAAAGCGTGGACCAATCAGGAAAAATAAAATAGCGTGTTTACAATGCAAGGCTCTTTCTAAAGCGAGAATCTTTCTCCCTTATCTAGCCGGGGTACCTTACGACATTAAGTTTAATGATATCACGCCGGGTTTGACATTAAATGCCATTCCCTTCCTTTCATACCGTCGACCATTAATCGTCGTCGCGGCCACACAATACATCGATCGATTTCTCTCCGCGATCTCATCTCCCACTTGGATTCATTTGCTTCTCCCTTCTTTGTTGTTTTGGGGGACTTATGCAAATTTTTGTCTCTCAATCGCCTCCTTGGCATCTTTCAGCTTTTGGCACCATCAGCGGTTGCGGTTTAGGTCCTCATCATGCCTCTTAAGCCTCCGTTTTAGCCCTAAACCTTTTTAGATGCTCTCTGCGCCTTAGGTCTCCGGTTCTGCGCCTTTGCATCCACCCATTCTTTTTCTGAAGCTCTTTGCCGTAGGCGCACCAAGATTACCTACACTTCAAGCTCGCTCCCGGGGACCGTCTTTTAGAGTGCGTATCTTTTCTTAGCGCCCACTTTCGGTGAAGCCCTTGTTGTTGGCCCAAATGGGTGAAGTCGCAAAGCGCCCGGAAGCTTTGCAATTCTCCGCGGATGGAACTTAGGCTCCCAAATCCCGGACCGGTTAGGCGGTTCCTTG
This sequence comes from Isoetes taiwanensis, assembly GCA_021234155.1. Taxonomy (NCBI): domain Eukaryota; kingdom Viridiplantae; phylum Streptophyta; class Lycopodiopsida; order Isoetales; family Isoetaceae; genus Isoetes; species Isoetes taiwanensis. The sequence goes on along the minus strand of JAJEKV010000074.1, from coordinate 3,072,904 downwards.
CAAACATCGTCAACCTTGATCCGCATGGATACCTCTGATTGGTAGATGGCACTACCATTTTATTTGACCAGTACGATTTAATTATTCCATATTCCTTTACAAACCCATGTTTATCTTGGTCTACCATCTGGGATCTAGATGTCGCGAGTTTGAATTGCTCACGGTTATCAAGCAAGTATTGCATCGCGACAAATATTGACAAAGCCATGAGCTTTATCAAGTTCTCTGGCAAAATTCAACAGGTATCCCCTATCAAAACACCATATCAATAAAGCCCTTCTATAATATACATTGATCAGCGCTATTCGCACAAACAACCACATTGATTTATTTGGTGTTTCTAGTCTTCTCTCCAAAGAGTTGACCGTCTTGGTGCCACTTCTATCTGCGGGGATTTAGGTAAGGAGGCCATCACGCGACCCTCATCTGTCATTACTTTTCCTCCACACCTCCTCATTCGTCGCCAGTTCACTTTCGGTGATCCCTTCACGCCAGACTCACCAAAATTCGGCACTTCGTACCCTTCTTCTTACGGTCGCTAAGCCGAATTCGCACTCACATGTCTTTGTCTCCTCCTCGCTCTGAGAATCAAGCATTCCGGTTCCACCATGTTTCACAAAACATCGCGAGCAAGACAGCGGTGCTCGCCACCGACACCTCGTGGAAGCTTTTGGCCGATGTCGGTGAGGGATTAACCGAACAACTATCCAAGTTAATTTGAGATCTTATGAATGGGGTTCAGCATTACGGAGGCTTCGGTCATGATCCCGCAGGTGGCCTTCAGGCGCCCCGCGGCACCAGGTTCAAACTTTGGAGGCTCAACTTCCAAGAAAACTACTTGGCGGCTACATTACGGGCGGTATAGATCTCAAGAATGCCTGAGGATGGACCCGATACACTTACGGTCCCGGCGATTTCGGCTCCAGGCGGGGAATTTAAAGAGACTTGTTGAGCAGGCAAGTCCCGAGGGTACCCTCACGGGTAGCAAGGAGAAGATATTGCTAAGCTGCGGCCTTGTTTTCAGAGCTTTGTGACAGTGCGACACTCAAGTTCAAAACCTTGCATGAAGCGTGGCGCTCAAATTACCTCTTTGTAGCTCAACTTTCCACCTGAACCTCTTCAACTCCCCATCTCAAATCGGCTACGGAGGATTGAAACGATTCTTGATGGCGAGATTGCCGTGCGCCCGACTCAATGTCTGGGCAATCCACCTCACGGTTAACACTTCTGGAAAGCGGGTCGTGACCAATCCGCTATACTGTTAGAAAAGGACAACGGGATCCGTGACCTTGAACAGCGGCTTCTGACAAGCTATTCGGTCTGGCGATGAGGCTCGAACCGATGGCTATGTTACCATAGTTAGCAACCTGTAGGTTGATTTCTGTTCCTTCACGTTATGCGGATTATGTGGTTTGCCACGCCGCCACCTCTTTGCCACGAAGTGGCGTGGGGCTGATGGTCCGTAGATGTTCCCTGCGCCTGCGATTTCTTGGATCGCCCGAACTCTCTATTAGACAAAGGTGTATCTTTGGCCGCCCTTTGGTCTTTTGGTCTCATTCGCTGCTTGAGATCCGGTTTTCATCACCTTGAGGTTATTCCGATATGGCCCATTTTTTTTCATGATTTCTATCGTTATTACGGGAGAATTCCGGATGGACCACCACCGGAACTTCGGTGATCCCAATCTTCAATGGTTGCTTGTGGATAGCAACCCCTATCTCGTTGATCATGCTGGAACCTGCAGCTCTTCATCAGGTACATGCGAGCTAGCTCATCATTTGCCTCGGCAGCGGAAGTCTTGCAGAATACAGGAAATTATCACGGGGCATCGAGTCTTCCCTATGCACAACATATATGCGACACCCTGGCTAGGTTTTGATAATTCGTGCGGATGGCAGAGGCCGGGTCACAGCAGTACGGGATGGCCCTCCTGGTAACTCTGACTCTCATACGCACGGGACCATTGGTGCAAAGCTCTTGATCCGGCCCTTGTCGGTGAATTAGGAACGTGCTTCGGCCAACCCACATGCCCTGAACGCAGATCCCCTCTATGCTTCCACAGGTGTTCCTCCGCCCAGGTTCGGACCTAATTGGCGTCTCCCCTTTTTGAGACCAAAGAAGTCGCCAGATAGCCCTCTTGGGGCAGACTCCACCGAATCTCAATGATTTCCAGTGAGATCCCCGTTTATCGCCGCTCAATTGGGAGGATAGGTACCCTCTGCAATAACACCATAGTGAATCGCTATGGCCTTGTGGCGTGGTTGGCGCCTGGCGTCGCGGCTTCGTAGTGTGACGCAGCTGGGGATGCGTACGCATACACAGTCGCCCGGTCCACCTTCAAGGCGGTTTTATTAATATAAAATGCATCTTGCCGGCTCGGCATAAATCGGCGTCAATCTTTCCTTTGCCGGAATCCGGATACTTACGTCGGTGCCCGGTCTCGATTTTTGCCTCCTCATGGAATGCGGTTGTTTTAACCGGCGGCTCATCGCCACGGAAGACGTAGTGCGATCTCGTTTTCTCATTGATGCGAGATCACGCCTTGGGCTCGGCACTCTCCCTTCTCTTCAAATACGCCCGGGGTCTCATTGGCAAATTACCGTAATAGTGTCGTCCTCCCCTCCGTGAGGATCATTTCGGTGATGGCTTCATGCCAGAAACACTTCCTCCTTTTCTTCACTCCGAGTGTGCCGTTTGGTGGTAGTCTATACTCTGATGCGGGACTATTCATGCATACGGCCGGACCCGAGGTCAGCGAGAAGGATCCTGATCAACCCGCAGATTGATGGTCAAAGGAGCTGACCCGAGGCCAAGCAGCGAACCCGCGGTCAAAGCACAGATTGCGCTACCAAAAGCGTGGCTTCGGACAGAGTGATAGCCCGTCCGCCAGCGTCGGCGTCGGCCATGATTCTAGGCACTTCAAGAGAGCACGTAACATTCCACTGTCGAGCCTCCTCGAGTGGGCTGATTGGTCGGAGTGTCTATATTTGGGCCAAAGAGGCCCATTTGTACTATATATGGTAGAGCACATGAGGGGCTAGATGAGGTTTTAGTCTTGTCTCTTTCTGATCTTCTCTCTCCATTAGAAACTCATGTATGTTCATCATTGATATCAAGGAAGCTTATCATTTTTCCTCTCATTGTTCTCTTTGTTACGTTTTCTTTCTTGTTCTCTTCTTTGCAAATCCCGGCGTGACATAGTCCCCGGACTCTCTGGTAGATCAGGGTCCTCACAGTGTCTTCGAGTTCGAACCCAGACCCCAAACACCTAGCGTCTTTTTGGTTAGGTGAATGCATGGTGAAGTTAGATCTTCTTGGGAAGCAAACCTTAAATTTGAAGTGTATGATACCATTCTTGGGGTCACACAATTGGTACCATTCTTGGTCCTAACCACTTTCGAGAAGCGATAAGTTTTCTAGACGATATAGAATAGCAAGAAAAAATCCCACCATTCAATAGAAAACTTAAATGTCTTTTAATGAAATAGCCATGATTCAAAATTACTCTTATTTTAATGCAAACTTGACTCACTTTGTTCATAATCGATTTCTTTTTCTTCTTTTATATATCTTCATGGAATATCACACGCTCCACTGCTTTGCTACCAAGCTGCTCAACTTTATCTCTAATCTTGTTTGGGTTACGGTTGCTTATATTTTCCTTTAGGTGGTGGCTTCGATTCTGAATTTTTGGTTGGTATGGTTGAAACTGATACAAGAGATTGACTTTAGGCTACATATCTTTTGATTTGTCTACATATTTATATTAGCTTTTGTCTCCCCTTCGCTTTGCGGAAGGTTGAATTACGTGTATTTTGCTTCGCAAACGCAGCTGTTCGCCAGCGAGGAACTATGTATTGTTTTTCTTGATTAATGGAAAAATCTACTCTTACTCTCCAAAAAAAAAAATTTGTCCAAAAATTCTCTCTACCTAGGTATTTTAGCCCAATACATCAAGTACACCCATAAACATAAATCTATGTCACCCCATGACATAGAGAAATACCTTTCTCATCTCTTATGATGTGTCGAATGCTAGGATGTTCACTTGGGGTTATGATTGTCTGTCTCTACTTATAATTATCTGTCTATGTGCTAGGTTGTACAAGCCTAAATGCTGTAGACTGTTAGTCATACCCTACAAGGTAACAAAATAATGCACTGTCATCTAACATTTTCCTTATTTCATTTGAAACATGAACGACATGTCCTTCACGTCGATTGCACCTAAACTGTATTAGTTTGTTGACTTTAAACCATGAGTGGGATGTGATCTGGAACGGTTTGCTTTATAAAGTGCGTCCTTCGCAGGCAGATAGTCTCAGAGGTTTGGCTTAGAGGTTCAGTTTGAGATTTGTTTTGGGCATCAGCATGGGTTCTGGTGAACAGGAAAGATGATTTGTCAACATGCTTTGCAAGAAATCTCAATTTATTATTAAAATAAATTCTACAAAAAGAAAAGCTTTTTCAAAGCAAGCTCTGTAACCAAGGTCAACTAATTGTACCATAGAATAAGGTCCTTGGCTACATTTGGCACACAGAAAATTCTATCTAGAATCACTGGCTAGCCATTCAATTCTGGTACTTCAAGTAGGCCTTCTTCTTCTACTTTTTGCAATTTACCATCTCTCATTTGTACTTAGCTTGACTCTCTAAGTCTTGTTTCCTTTAGCAACCTAGCAGAGGTAGCTATAAATTTTTTAGCTCCACTATTTAGAACAAGCAAACCATCATTATCATTTAGTGCTTTTCAGAATAGAAAAAGAAAAATGGCATTTGCCTCAGTATCTTCATCTATTTCTTCTTCTTTAAAGGTCTCGGGAGGTGCACCCTGGACTACCATAGTCGTTGGATTGATGGGTCCACCTGTGGGATCATGTTTGGTATAGGGCTTGGTTTAGAGCATGATTAGATTTGTGGGTTGAGCCTGTGAGTTTTTGATGTGAGAATGCGTTTGGTACAGGTTTGGAGGTGTCAGGCCTGGGCAAGTTTGGAGATGTGAGTAGGATCGAGACCTCTACCAAAATAACTCAATGTCCCTAATAAAGACTATTTTTAGCAATGAAAATACCCAGTGAGCTAAATGTGATTATTTTTATCTTGAATCTGTAACTTTATAACAACCTATTCAATTGTTTTAGGATATATAGTCCTATGGTTTGGAATTGTTATTTTATTCTTTGGGAGACGTGTTTTATACATATTCATTTACTATAGGATTGTCTTACCTTCCTTAGTACTTCTCCTTCCCTTGGTATAATATCCCCTTGTAAAAGCCTCTTTATCTCTTCCATCTCCTCCAATTTTAGTATCGTCTACTTAATTGAGGGTGAGAAAGTTTATAAAAAAATCATCAACATATTCACTTAGCATATTAGCCTTAAAAAAGCAACAAAAGGGAACAACAGAAAAAAGTACCTAAAGGGTACTAAAGATGATGAGGAAGGAAGTGACCCATGGAGAAAAATATAGATGCGGCAACTATAGTGTTGTAAGGGGAGAACCCGAAAGAAAAACCCATAGAAGGAAAAAATTACCTATGGGGAAAAAAACGTGGCAAAAATCAAGGCTCCAATCATAAAGGGGTCAGGTCACAAAATGTTGGGAGTTGAGGTGGAAACCCTTGGAGGAGCATGGAAGAAAGGGAGAGGATTGCCGTAGCCTTATGGGCAAGGCCAGAAGAAAATTAATAAACAGAGGGAAGAATAAGATTGCAATGGATGCAGGGGAGCAATGATAAAGGGAAATTTTGGGAAAAAGATATCGGATTAAGCCACGAAGTTCCGAAGGCAAATAAGTGCTTAGGAAAAGCCCGAAAATTAAAGCTATGGCTGGTGACAAAGAACGTCAAGGTAAGTTGGTGTTGATTCTTGTTTTTTGGCCAATGATATCTTGCCACGTTGCAACCATTCTAATCAAGAATGGAAAATCGATGTAGCATTCTTGCTAACACGGTACAACGGTGACCTCTGTTTTACCTCTCTCTGGTCGAGAAGGTCGCAGCGAGGCGAGGAGCTCAAACCATAATAGCCAATGATGATTTTGAAGCCATAGCTTTGCTTTTCTTGTTTTAGAGGTGTTACCTGCTGCGTTGCCTGCGATGCGGTCCGGGAGGCGGAAGCTGTGAGAACTCTCGGGGATAATCGGTGATCACGGCCTGCTTAGGATCTCGTGAACTCAAGCCATAAACTTCGCCATAGCCAAAACTGGCCATGAAGCTCCCGAAGCGCCAAGCTGCATGTAGCCTACATTCGCCATAATAAGCGAAGGAATGGTGCACCTTGACGTTGTGGAATGGTCAGTGCGTGGATTCGGTGTGGCGAGGCGGTGGCTACTTGCCGACTGGTCGATCCGGCGACCATTTGGCTGGCGATGCTCACTACGGAGATCTCTTCCATTCCCGCCGCGTGACGCAAGCCATCAAGCCATGAAGGTTGAGTAAGGAGAATTGGAAGGGACAAGCGAGTTGCAGTATACAAACCATTGAAGAGTAAAAACTATTGAAAAATAAAAGGGAACAGAAACAAAAGAATTATTAACCATTGTTAACAAAAAGGAAAATTATGGATCAAGGAAAAAAGAGGAAAAAAGGGATGACTGTTAAGAATAGCGTAATAATAAGAAAGAAAAGGATCTGAGCAAATTGGATCTAGGAAATACTGGCATCAGCAAAAATTGCAGACTTCTAGAAGAATCGTCCGGGTTTGACATGAATCTGTAAGGGTGAAAACAGGATTTTTGATTGGAACAAATCGTCCTGAAGAAACATTGGCGACTACAATTCCGGGGTCTTGAAGATCTTTTAATTCAAAACTTTGTTGGAGCGGCCTATTCTTTGCTGAAAATTCCAAAAGAGGGCATAGCATCACCAAGAACTACAGGCTTCAAAGGATCAGGCCATTTTTTTGCTGAAGGCGGCCGGATTTGACCAACATCGGCCATGGCCATGCAAGAAATTATATCTGAAGGCCACCAAGATTCGGTTCGGAAGAAAATCGGGTCTGTATTGGTCCGAAAAGATCATCTGAAGGCTGTCGAGGTCTGAAGATTTGCCAGCAACAACAGTAAAGGAGGATTTGGATTGGAGCAGGCCCGAAGTGGAAAACCACAGCCATCTGTGCAGCTGCAGAACGTAAAACTCAGAAAATCAGGGATACAGGGGAATCGTAGAAGGAAACATGGCTAACCATTAAAATTGAATTTTTTAACATTGCAACCATGGGAAAGTTGCAAAAACCCGCCTTTGGGGAAGTAACCTACGAAGGCTAGATCGGTATGTGCAACCACATACCGGGGTAGTTTGTTGTTTGTTGCAGAGGCATTACTAACCACCAGGAAGATTGAACCTCACGAATCGGAGGCGTACATCAGAACCCACGAATGGGAGGCGTATATCAGAAGGGCGGTTGTGTTAAACCCCACCTATGTGGAATTACTTAAAGCATACCCTACCTGGCGAAGACCCGTGGCGAAGAGGTCTTGGCCTGGTGATTGTGGGCCGAGAAAGAAGAGAGGGGAAGCTAGCTCTAGCGGTTCTTTCCACGGAGCCATGAACTTGAGGGAGAGGGTGATGTGGCCACCCAGTTGGCAATTTGATGACGTGGTAGCTAGATGCCATGTTGGCGATCCGCCTAGGTGGCAAAATATGAAATTGAAAAGTTGCATACGAAAATGAAAGGTGACAATGACGTGGCAGTGATGTGATGACGTGGCAGAGGCTAAAAATATGTAAACCACAGTTGGGGTTTTTCCAACCGGAACGATATGCAATAAAGAATCAATAATGTGTTACTATTTCCATGGTCCAGAACAATATGTCATGTTACTTTCCATATTAAAGTAATAGATTTATAGCATCGGATTAATCTTAGAGATCGAAATATCCACAAAAAGGTCAAAAAATAATTTTAGAGTTTGAATACCTTCCGAAAGGGAATGCTCGAAAGATTTCAAGCGGGGCTTGGAACAAATTCGGTACGTAGAAGAGAGAAGTTAGATCAAAAGAGCTTTGGATTTGTAGAATGCGGCGAATAGCACGGGGCAACTTTCTTTCATTTCTTAGCAGTAAGAAGTTAAGGAGTTCATATCGCAGTACTTAGGCTTCGGATATGGCGGGGTTCTTGGCATTAATACTACGATATCAACACAACGGTCCTTTTTTTCCAACCTAGAACAATAACTTTTAGGACAAATAACAAATTTTCAGATGGTTCTTTTGAGGGCATGGAGAGCTTTCATAGGATTCCGGAATCGCAATTACAATTCATCTGAGATCTGCCGGTAAAGGAAACTTCAAACATGCCCCAAAGTCTCTAATAATGGCTTAAATCCAAGATCGCCTTGCCATGTCTTAGAAGTCACGGCGATTTTAACCACGACAAGATATTTGTCTTGTGTTTTCCCTTCCAGAGGTCTCAGCACGATTTCTATAAACGCCAACTCATGGGACTGTGCAGCCTATCTGCTATGTCCACCTCGATAGCCTATCATCCGGTTTAAGCGTATTTAGCAACTTTGTGAATATTGGTGAGTATACTGCGAAGTAGGCTAGCTTTAATTTAAATCTTCCTCAAATTAACCACCACAAGTTTCACCTCAAGCGATATTTGTGGTTCACATGCTCCAAGAAAAAAACAAAAACTATGCTTCGCGTTTGCGAGCAGGAGGTGCCGGTAATCAAAAGATAAAACATCTAGTAAGCCCGACTTCTAAAACATTAAAGATTCTCAAAACGGACCTTTAGCCCAAAGCTCTCCATCAATGGGACTTCGGGAACCTGAAATCTCAAGATAGTCCATGCCCAACTTATGTCCAAGCAAGAGGGGATTTAGGATAAACCACCCTTAGGAATCCTCTAAGGAATAAGCAGGGGTTTGTGAGCTGGCAATGACAGTTGGACAATGAGAAGATGAGGAGATGGGTTCCTCCCCAATAGAAGTGCACCTCTTTCCACTTATATAAGGATCGAAAGGCCTTTTTTGGTAAAGGTCTAAGTTAAGTAGATGTGCGCATCTTAAAATAAGGAAGGAAGGAAGGAAGGGGAGGAAGCATGTATTTAGCGATCCTTGAGGAGCCAAGCTTGACCACAGGGGGCGGTACATCTGCATTACCTACAAAGCAGCGTTAAACCACACAAAAAGAGACAAATGCTACTAATATATCCCAGGATAAACTCCTATGGAGGAAAAACCACGGTGGTAAGGAAACCTTGAATCCTTGTCTGTGGGAGTTCTCCTGCCAGTAGGAACTTGCAAAATGTAGGATCGCGAGCGTGCAACCATTGGCGATACCCGACTGAGGTGATCTGTGATTGCCTCGAGAGCATCTAAGATCCATCGTTGCTGGATGCTCAGTATATGCGGACCTCTCTTGAGCGGCGGGTGCTCATCCTCTTTAATCGCATGTGGCAACGAATATTCTCTAAAATGCGGGGGATTCTCCATCACGTGAAGTCCGCGGCCTGACAGTGCGAGAGATGATGGGACCCGTCCTCACGGAGGCAATAGCTCTCCGTTTCTTCATAGATATATGTGCTTTCAGAATCTTTGGTGTGGGCCATGTTTAATGTTGGATTAACTGGAGTGTGGTGATGCTTTCTTGTTTGACTTTACCGCGGTGGTTGCATCCGAGGGGAGTAGTGCTCGCCGGCGCTCATTAGAATGTCGACTTTAATCCACCAGGCATCAATAATGCTTGCCTCGACCTGCCTCCGACACCGTCGCTGCAGCTATTTTCAACGCCAAAACACTTGGATTAAGGTTTTTTGTCTCGATGACACAAAATAGGTGCGATTTTGTTTGCCTCTTTGTATACAGCAACCATTTCTCTTCAAAGCTCTTTGTTGGCGATGGGAACAGCGACAAGCAGGGTATGTAGGGTCTATAAAGGAGGTCGAGAGTTGGGCCAGAAGTTTGCATCTTGATTGAGGAGATTGACGAAAGGTGTGTTCGGCAGATTAGGAGACGCAACAGCGGATCTTGCAACAAGAAACACATGTGACAAGATCGTAGCAGTTCTCTTCTGTATTCATATATATTCGTATTTTTAATTCTAAAAGTCTCTATAGATCAAAGGTATTTAAGGCTCAATGAATTGAAGGTGTTTTGACAATTTAGAATTTTTTCAAGCATCAACACATCACAAAAACTTAGATAGCCCGATGCTTTAAATGCTTCGATGGTAATAAAATATCTAACAAAACCGCACGAACTAGGTAAAATTACAAGAAAGTACCTTGAGGCAATTATAGAATCTCAACCTTTTCCAAAGTCCATAAATATCTCAAAGAGTTGAGGCCCACTTATCTTTAAAATTCTGTTGCCGCACCAAACCACTTCTCGACACCGCCTCCGGTATATATCTCAGAGTTTGACTGAAGCCGGTTCAAGAGATTGATAGCGTCTGAGGTTCGGTGTTGGGAAAGGGTGTGGATGACGGGGAACAGGCGACTCTGGTGGTAAAGGGGATGCGGGGTTTACAGCTGTCCCCTCTTTATGGGGATGACGCTGGGGTGTGGGTCGCGTGAATAGTTTTTTAGCTAGGCGGGAATTAGACTGCTCGCCAAATTTGGAGTAGAGTGGACGCCGTACCAACAACAATTGCTAAAGAAGGGAAGAAATAGATGGAGAAAGCCAGCGGGATATCAAAAAAGAAAAGAGACAAGGAAGTGAGGAAGAATAAGTTAAAGAGTATCCTCATATTTCTTTGAAACTGAAAGCGACGCCCATATAGTTAAGCGAGCAGTGCATAAAGTAGTTAGGTAAAAAACAATATGCGGAGAAAGTCTGGAACCATGAAAGTGGTGGAATTGAATTTAGGCATGGAGGAAAAAGAGCGCCAGTGGTGAAAGAATAGAACCGGTAGCGGAAGAATTAACATCAATATCATGTCCCTATTTAGACCTATAAAGATGTATTTGCATGGAGTTATAAAGATTTATGGGGAATCAAGCCAACTTTGAGCCAACATCGAATATCGTTGGTAGCTAATGTCATAACAGGTGAACAAACAATACTTATCGAGATAAAAGCCGCTATAGCAAAGTAAAGAGTGATTGGCGGTCGTTGTTGCGGTCAGAAGCGGTGGCTGTCTCCAGTTGTGACGGTCCGCAGAAGGGAGATGGGTGTGTGTAGACTATCCCGAAAGTGAATGCAGCTACCATCGGTGGAAGATGGATTCCCAGTACCCTTCATCGATGTAGTATTAGATGAAGTGGCAGGCCACGAGCTATACTCTTTTGTGGATGGATTCAGTGGTTACAATCAGGTGTCAATGGCTTCTAAAGATCAAGAAAAGATTTGTAACTGAGTGGGGCTGCTTTATGTATAAAGTAATGCCATTCTGGTTGTGTAATCCACAAGCTACTTTCCAACGGATCATGACTGTAGCATTTAAAGATTTCTTAAAAGACTTCATGGACATCTTTCTAGATGACTTCTGTGTGTACAACAGCTATATAGAACATCGGATGAAATTGGAGAAGTATTTTTTGAAATGTCAAGAGTACGGAATTTCGCTAAACCCTCGGAAATGTATATTGAGTCGAGGGTGTGTTGCTTGGGCCGGGTGACGACAAAAGTTAGCGATGAATCTAGGAAGGTGAAGATCATTAAAGAGTTGCCACCACCAGAAGTGAAGCAATTGCAAGCATTCCTGGGACACATGGGATATCATCAAAGATTCATCCGAAGATATGCAGAATTGGCCCTTCCACTGACTAATCTCTTGAAGAAGTGGAGCATCATTGGAGAAGAGAATGTCAAGAAGCCTTTAAAGCACCGAAGAAAGCTTTGATAAAAGCCGCTATCCTGAAATGGCCAAAGTGGGACACGGAGTTCCATATCTATGTAGATGCTTCAGGCTTTGCTATCAGGAGTATACTCTCCCAGAAGCAAGAAGATTGATGGGCTCATCCTATATATTATGCAAGTAGACAACTGAGAAAGGCCAAAAGAAATTATTCTACAACAGAACGAGAGGGCCTTGGAATGATATACTGTATCCAAAAGTATCGACACTATCTTTTGGGAAAACCCTTCCTGTTCTACGTGGATCACTAGGCCCTGAAATATTTGATCTTGAAGCCATGCCGAACTGGAAAGATAACAAGATGGCTATTGCTTTTGCAAGAGTTCGAGTTCAAAGTTGTGTTAAAGCCCGAAAGTTCCCATGTGGAACCGGATCATTTGTGAAGGGCTAAAGAAGCAGTAAAGAAGGATGAACTACGATGTGGAACTGTAAGAATAGAAGCGATACGAAGTGGTATGTGGGTCACGGTTCAATAATATTTAGTGGCCCGATTGGTTGCCGGAGGCTCGCCGCACAGGAAAGCGATTTGTCGACAGGCTCCTCGGCTATACCATGTTGGTATTGCTCTGAACAAGGACGTGATGATATTCTAAGAAGATGTGTGTTGCCTCATGAGATTAAGCGAATATTAGAAGATTGTCACGAAGCCCCTAAAGGTGAGCCACTTTGGAATAGGTAATGGCAAGAAAGTTACTTCAAAGTAGGTTGTTGGTAGCCTACCCTATATACAAAGATGTCATGATGCATTGAGGAAATGTGATCCATGTCCAGCATGGAAGACCCATGAGGAAGAGATGCGAGGCCATTGTATCCCGTTGTACCAATACAACCTTTTGAGAAGTGGGAAATTGATTTTGGGACCTATAAATCCTCCAATGCAGTGGGATTAGAACAAGTATATATTGATTTACGGACTACCGTAACAAGGGGTGAATGAGAGAGAGGAACAAGGCATTTACATTGAAGACCTTGGAGCGGTAATTGTAGCGTTCGCTGCGAAAATATCATGTCGAGGTTTGTTTGTCGGTGGGTTGGTATCGTCATTGGTAATCATTTTTTGAATGAGTTGATCGAGACCCAGTAGCGTGTGTCGGATAAAGGCAGCCGAGAGAGTGGTTTCTACCGTCCCGCGAGGGCCAGTGACGAGGCGAGACAAATATGGCCTTATGCGTTATTGCTTGACGAAAATTTATAGATAGCCAGAACCGATTAAGACCAAAAGATTATTGGATACTTTCAATAAGGCATATCGCACTACAAGGTGACTACCGAAACCACCATTTCAATTAGTTTATAGGCTTAGAAATGAAGCTTAGGGATAGCGAGCTCAATATAGGCGGGAGACCAAGAGAGTGTGAAAGGCAATTGAAGGAACTAGAAAAAGTTGGATGGGAACAAAGATTATTAGCCTAAGCACAAAACATCTAAAAAGACAAAAAGAAATAGTCGACAAGCACTTACTTGGAGAAAAAAATTTAAACACGGAGACCAAATGCTTGTTATATGAAGCAAAACGATAGAAGCTATTTCGACAAATTTGAAGATAGTAAGGGATTGGACCATATGTGTATTTTGAATGGTTCAATATCAAACATTGGAGAAACCTTCTTCCAAAATGCATCGGTTATCTGGTGAAAATGTATTGTGAGTTCTTGAGAAAGGACAATGGACAACCTCTCACATGATCCCACATGAGTTAGATAGTTCCTCGGAATGAGGAACATTTTCTAATAATGGCCGTGCAATTGAGGCCGAGGTTTTCAAAAAATGATAAAACGGCATATTCCCTTGGCATATTATTAGCTTAATGAAAAAGCTAGAAAAAAGGAGAAAACACGAAAAAGATACAGGAAAAGTTACTAAAGATGGAACCATGAAGAGTAACCCACTTAGAGAAAAATATAGATGTGGCAACTATAGTGTTGTAAGGGAGGGCAAAAGAAAAACCATAGAAAAATACCTATGGGGTAGAAGCGTGTAAAATCAAGGGCTCCAACCATAAGGGTTGGGGTTGAAGTGGAAAAACCATAGAAGAACCATGGAAGGGAGGGATTGGCAGGTTACATACTAGATAATCTTGTCTTTGATACCGGACCAGAAAGCTTATCCCCGCGCCTTACGGCGACCAAAGTGGGAGCGGTTCACCACCACACCCCATTAACCAACTTCAAAGATAAACATACATTGGCTTGAGTTTGAACCCATGACCAAATGCACATTTATTTTGGCATTGCTGAGCCTATACCAACTCTCACCACACATCCCGGATTGGGCAGGTACTGCCATGCACACTTTATGCGGATATAATCCGCCGCCAGGAAGTCAGGTCGAGAAACCTCCGGACCATCATAGTGCCACCTACCATGAATCCCATTGTTTTTTATTACTTTGTTTAGGGTCCGTACTAGACTGAAAATGCTTTTTATTACTTTGTTTAAGGTCCATACTAGACTAATCTTGTGAGACTAGCTAGCTTATCCCATTGCCTGCCACAGCTGACCAAGGAGGACGCAGTATGGAAACTTGGTTCTACTGCGTCGAGGATCATCATGCATTATAGCGGTAACCAACTCCCAAAGATAAACGTAATACCATTGACAAGGGTTTGAACCCGGCCAAATGCACATTTATTTTTGGCATTACTAAGAGCCTATGCCAACTCACCACATGTCGGGTTGGACAAGGCTTTTGCCTTACATGCATGCTTTGTGGCTGGGGATATGAAATCATAGCCAGGAAGTCTAGGAGTCCTAGGGGGCAACTCTAAGGGCATGGCTTTTTAACCTCACCATCCCTAGTGTCACCTACCATGGTCCATTGTTTTATCATCGTTTCTGGGTATACCTACCGCGGGTCATTGTTTTTACATTGCTTTGACAGGTCCATACTGGTAATCATACGGACCAGCTGAAAGCATCAGCGCCGGTAAAGTGGAGGATGCGGTATAGGCTTTTAAGTTCTACCACATCGGGGTCATCATCCTTATCCCGCGCCTTACGGCGATAGAGAGTGGAGGACCCGTGTATTTTGGGTTCTGCCGCGTCGGGGGATCGTCATCGTGCTCCGGTGGCAACCGAGGGGTAGAGCGTACGTTGGCGGGTTCGCTGACCGTGCATTTGTTTTGGCGTTACTGAATTTTATGCCATTTCACCACACATCCGTTGGGCAAAACTTTTACCCATGGGGATATAATCCGCCTTGAGAATCCTAGAGTCCCTAGGGGAGCAACTCTAGGGGAGCATAGCACAACCTCCTACATCTAGTGCCACCATGGCCAGGAAAGGAAATAAAATAGAGAGGAAGAATAAGGTCTGAAGTTTAGAGGGGAATAAATTAGCAAGGGGCTCCACGAAGTTCGAAGGGAATAAGTGCTGAGGGAAATGAAGTTAAAGCTATGTCCATTAACAAAGAACATGGCGCAAAACCATCAAACCATGAAGGTTGAGTAGGGAAGCTGGAAGGGAACAGGCGAGGTTGGAGTAAACCATTGAAAGTAGAACTATTGAAAAATAAAGGCAACAAGCAAAAGAATTGTTAACCATTGTTAAAAAGGAAAATTATGGAAAAGAAGATTAAATGGGGTAAGCAGCGACCTAAAGGAGGCTGATTTGGCGAATTGATCAAGGAAAAGGGATGGTGTTCGTGATAGCGTGGAAGAGAAAGGATCACGACCATCGGACCGACAGCATCGACAAAAATCATGGAACTCTAGAAGAATTGTCAGGGTTTGACATGAATGCGCCATTCGCAGCTTTTATTTTCGGTAACCCATGGGTAGGAGGGTTTCCAGCGAAGCTACTTGGCGGCGCCGCCACCGAGGCGTTAACCCCCGGTGGCGGCAACCGCCAATATTTCTGCCGGACACCGGCGCCATCGAATTACCGTGAACCTTGGTAGGGTGAAGTTTCACGAAGCGGCGCCGCTGAAAACCAAACAAAGTTACAAAGAACACATAACTACAAAGAAACTTCACCTACCGGTGGTTTTACGTAAGGATGAAAGCAGGGGTTTTGAAGTTTCCCTAGCACAAGTTGCAATGGCGAAAATACAAAGAAACTTCACCTACCGATTGGTTTACAAAGAAACTTCACCCTACAGTCATTTATGTAAGGATGAAAGCCGAGGGTTTTGATTGAAAAGAAATCGACACGAAGAAGAAACCTTTGCGTACGCAGTTTCAAAGTCTTCAAGATCTTACAAATCAAAAACTTTCTTTGGAAGCGGCCTATTCTTTGAACCTGCGCCGCCAAAATTCCCCAGTGAGCTTCAAAGGATCAAGCGGATTTTCTGCTTATTTGGATTTGACCAACGCTTCGACCGCTTAGCCATGTGGAAATTATATCTGAAGAGGCGCAGGGGTTCGATTTGAAGAAAAGCGGGTATGTATTGAAGTGAAGATGATCTAAAGAACATTTGAGTCGAAGATTTAAGCGAGAAACAAACAAAAGAGGATTTGGGCAACCCGAAGTGGAAAACGCGTATGTCGCGGGGATCGATAGGAGAGCTTACGTGCGAAACGTAACCTTGGCGGGCTTACAGTTACCAAGATTACAGCTATTTTGTATTCCGGAGTAATTCTTGAGTGTTTTGGCGGCGGTTTTGGCGGCCCGCCAGCAGAGCTCGCCATGGCAGCGCATTTTCATTTCTACGCCATAGCCGGGGATAGCTCGTTCGCAAAAACATTTCTTTGGGATCTCATTTGAAGTTACGTAGTGTTTATGCCAGCCTCTCTCTTGTTTCAATACCATACTTGAAGATTTTATGTCACGAGCCATTAAATAAAAATTTGTTTCACATATAACTATTTTATACCACGAAACCATAGCGAAATCTTCAAGCTTCATCAAGCGCCATAGCCGATCTTTTCCAAAAATTCAAGATAGACCTAAAAATCAAGACAAGAAACAACGGATTTAGATGGTATTCGAGTTCTTGATACTAAAAAAACCAGAAAACAGGGGATGCGAGGTAATCTGTGGCTCGTGAAGGCCACGTATGGTAACCTACGCCACCGTAAGATTTCGAAGAAAACTTTGCGTGGCCGAAAAGCGCCGTGCGTGGTGGGCCACCGCCCGTGTTTCTTCCAAAACCTTCCGTGGCGTAGGTTACCTTATACATAAAACAGAGAAGAAAGAAATTCAGAAAAGCAGGGATACAGGGGAATAAAAGAAGGAAACAGGGTTAACCATTAAAATTGATTTTTTTAACCTTGCAACCATGGGAAAGTTGCAAAAACCCACCTTTGGGGAAGTAATCTACGAAGGCCAGATCAGTATGTGGAACCACGGACAGGGGTGGTTTATTGCAGAGGCATTACTAACCACTAGGAAGACTGAACCCCACGAATGGGAGGCAGGCGTACATTAGAAGAATGGCCGTGTAAACCCCACCTATGCGGAACTACTTAAAGCATACCCTAACCGACGAAGACCCAATGGCCAAGAGGTCAAGCCTACTGATTGCGGGCCGAGAAAGAAGAAAGGGGAAGCTAGCTCTAGCAGTTCTTCCCATGGAGCCATGGAGGATGAAACGTGAGGGAGAGGGTGATGTGGCTGCCCAGTTGGCAATTTGATCACGTAGCGGCTAGGCGCCATGTTGGCGATCTGCCTAGGTGGCAAAATACAAAATTGAAAAGTTGCATATGAAAATGAAAGGTGGCGATGATGTGGCAGTGATGTGGCGATGACATGACAGGGGCGATAAATATGTAAACCACGGTTGGGATTTTCCAACTAGAACGATATGCAATAAAGAATTGTTCTTCACAACACTATTTCTCTCGGGTTGCAAGCAAGGGCTCAACATTTAGCTTTTACAGAATCGTTGGAACTGGAGGAGTTTATAGTAGGGTATCTAAAACCTTCACAATTTAAACATTTATTTCTTCAAACAATTTCTTTTGACAAGTCAGGGCAGTTCATTACCAGATTGCCATAAGCATTACAGTAAAAGCATGGTCCAACTTTGCTTCCTCTGCCTTTACCCCTTTGTATAGTAATTCTAGTTGTTCACTATCTTCCTCTTCTTTTAAACCTGATTTTTGTCCTAACTTTGTCTTCATCATTCTTTCAGCCTCAATTTCTTACCAATGTAGACAAATGGCCAGATTTTGTAAAAAAAAAGCTCTAGAGCTTGATGGTACCTAGTATTCTCTAGAGCTTGATAGCACTTCTAAGTCTGCAACCATATTATTACTCTTCAATGTTCTCATTTTCAATGTTCTTTCTAAGATTATTATCTAGAACGTTCAGCTGAGACGAAGTTTTCTTTTCATATGTTCTTAGCATATGACTCCAAATATCTAGATCCGGAGTTTTGACGTGAGAATAACTCTTGCTTCTAGAGTTCTCTTCCTTCTTAATGCTTCTGCACTTGATGTATCAGAAGTAGAAGATTCACCTGCAGAGCTAGTTGTGCTTCCACCACCAGGTATTGGTGGATTCCTTGCAGCATCAACAACAGTAGCAGCAGCATCATGTGACTTTCTGGTATCATCATTGTGCCAGAACTACCCCCCTTTCATTAGAAACTACATCCCATAGCCCTTCAATTTCTGAAATATTTTCTATTCTTTCTTTCCTAACCTGAAAATCTATACCTCCTTTGTGTATATCAACTTCTCCCAACAGAGATGCTCCAAGTCTTGATATGAAAGACGTTTTCTCCAAATGCTTGATTAATGTACAACCTCCTCTGATACCATTTGAAGATTTATTAAAAGAACAACTTGAAATGGATCCAAGATGGAATATTCATAATTCAATTTCTCTTACGAAACCATAAGACCATTGAAATTACTGTTCAAACTTGCGATCAAATATTTCTTATTCATTTGGTGATCGAAAACACTATAGCCATATCATACCTCATTTTGTACATCCTCACATGCACAATTTTATCTCTTTAATTATATCAAAATAGTAGCAATAAGTTAAGGGCATCTGAAATAGAATCTTAACTCAATTTTAGTATAACTAAAAAAAGTTTGAATTTTCGACCTGTCACTAGGTCATTTGACCTTTGAACCTTCAACCTTTTAAACGTACTCAAATAGGTCAATATTTAACTTAAAGACTACCAATCACCATAGACATCGAATATGCACATCTTTTCTTCAATGAAAACTCCAATTCTCGACCTCATGTTCATTCCCTTCAATTGAATAATTACTTGTGAAGAGATTTCAAGAATCAAGTCACACCATAAGCACTTCCTTAAGAGCTGGTTTTCTGTTTTTTTGCAAAGAATAAACATCTGAAATATATATCAGTCTAGAAAAATTAATCCTGAATCTCTTACTATTAGTGGCATGTCTCTTATCCCATAAGTGCCATATAAAGGCTTTTTATCTTTGGTTCCATTGATGAATTCCAAAGATGCAGTGGGATCAATCTGCAGCTATGTTTTATGATATGCCACTTTACCCTTCGTGGTTGTTGATAGTTTTTTTATTGCTAGTGCGGATGTAGATATGTTGCTTCTGCTATTATAAGAGCCCATAGGGGATGGCAGGAGTGGGATAGATAGAGGGTCCATATGACAGACGTTGTTGGATGGGGGATTTCCCACGGGATATACGATGAAGCATCATATGTTACGCGATGAGCGTCACACGTGTGAGCTTTGCTAACTTAAATACATTTCAAACAAAACTTTAATTTAAAAGTTAGATCCTTTTTTTTTTTTTGAAGAACTGTATCATCAATATATTAAAAGAATGATAATATTAAAAGAATGATAATGTTAGATCCTTTTTTGACGGTTGGCTTGAAATATGAATGTCTTATCAGTATAAGATAGCCTTGTGGTGCCATGTCAAGCAGAAGCATCTACTCAATTACCCTTGGAAAACTGGGTATAGCCCTTAGAGCTACTGCTCGAGTCAGCGGGACACAATCTAGAAGGTCACCGTAGTGTTCCACCACCGGTGTCCATCACAATGCCTGTGCCTGAGCATGTGGACACCATGCCTGAGCATGTGGACAGGGTGCACATGTGCACATAGATTTTAACTGAGAAATTGTTATGGACTGAACAGGCAGAATTTCCAGTTTGGAAACATTCTTATAAATTTGGTTATAAAACTTTTACTCGGCAATACTATGTCAAGTATCCAATTCTCCTTTCTGTTTTGTCCCTCTTGCACTTCCAATATGCAATTTTAATCGCCTAAAAGGTCTTCTCCACCAGACAGATTCATTTCAATGTTGGCCATCTTAGTTCCGATGCCAAAGCTGCACATAGCCAATTAAAGATAAGCACAAGATAATTAGGAGCTGAAGAAAGACTCTAAGAATTGAAAAAGAATTAGAGCCTTTGCAAGGAGTTTTTCTAAGTTTTATTGGAAAAAACTAATATATAGTTTGGTGTGCCATTTCTACTAACTTTATATTTTTAAATGAGATAATAGCAAGATACTAACTGCATTGGATATTAAGCAGCATCATCCTTGCAATCGACCTATCTGAGTCCTCCTCCTTCACTTCTAACCACCGAGCAAAATATCCAAATACAATCCTATCTAATGCAAGTTGAAGTGCTAAGTATTTTTTTTTTTTTTTTTTTTTTTTTTTGAAGAATATAAGAATATATTAAACCACTTCTTTACGTTTCTTAGGTACAAATCTCTATATGAAAGATGAGAACAGAGATATCCATAGTCGACATAGTCGAAGGCAGCGAAGGCGATTTTTGAGGAAGTTCATGATTGGGGCATGATGTGACAGGCACGTGAATAAGCTAGAATTGCAGCAAACCTTGCGCCTCGGCAAAGGCAAGCCTGATAACGAATTACCCAAAACTGCAAAGCGGGAAGCAGGATAGGTCGTCCGTCATTGGAACATTGCCCCTTTTTTTTGTCTCCATGAAGCCATCAATGTGGACCTTTTTTTGCCAATGAGCTGGCCCCTTTTTTCCCTAACATAGTTCTTGAATTGTCGGTGAACAATGCAGCTCTTGCCGGAATGTAGTTCATTGTCTTTTTCACTTGTGCACAAGATGCCAGCATATGGTTCTCCAACGGCCTTTTTCCTGCCTTTAAGTCGCACTTTGATGGTGCTTCTTGATTCTAGAGGTAATCAATACCTGCACATTAGCAAAGGTTTCATCTGAATCACTATCATGTCCTTCTTCGTATTGATTGGATGCTGCCATATTTTTGTTAATGTACTAATTGTTCTTTACTTTTCTATGGCTAGGATGGGCCTTTGGAAGAAGATCAAGCAATACCAGCCTTGAATGTTGTGTTAAACAACGAGCCTTTTAGTAGCATTGAAACTTTTGGATGTGATGCTATCCCAAATAGTCAAATCGCGGATAGTCCAAATCGAATTGGATGCACCCTTGTTGATACTCAGGAATGCTGCCATGATGAAACAGAAAATCAGTTAGCTAGTGCTAGTCAGTACTCTGAAAAAAGGTCCTCATAAAGAATGAGAACTCTGAATTCTTTTTATGCAGATGACTATGTGTAACATTCCTAACCGACATGCCCTTAACCAACTGGGCAAAACCGTCTAGACGTTTATGAGTAGTCGCTTCTACCCATTTATGCTGGTATCTCGGGAACGCCCCATAGGCACATTCAAGGATCGAATACTCGAGCGGTCTACCATGGGCCCGTTACAGTCTCTCCACTAGAACTATGCTCGTCCTCGAGCATCCAAGGCTATACCATGTCACAATGATTACCAAGTCTTTGCAAATTACCCTCGTCCTCGAGCATCCAAGGCTATACCATGTTACAATGATTACCAAGGTCCTCGAGCATCCAAGGCTATACCATGTTACAATGATTACCAAGTCTTTGCAAATTACCCATGCATATAGGCACCCATGGAGACTCGAACTCGAGACCTGCTCTGATACCAACTGTAACATTCCTAAACGACATGCCCTTAACCAACTGGGCAAAACTGTCTAGATGTTTATGAGTAGTCGCTTCTACCCATTTATGCCGGTGTCTCGGGAACGCCCCACAGGCACATTCAAGGATCGAATACTCGAGCAGTCTACCATGGGCCCGTTACACTATGTAACATGATTTTTCTGTAGCTGACGTATAATGTGTACAGTTGTGGCATTGAGCTGGTAATATTAGTTTATTTTGTGTAATTCATTCATGCTTCTCTTTGCATGTCAGTAAAACCAGTTGTTTTTTTTAGATGCATGCCTTCTACAACTCTGGATTAAACAGATTTGAGTTTTTGATGCATTCAAATGTTTTTTTAGGGGACAACAAATGTGGATTGCATTTCCATTTGTTGGGCAATGCAATCCACATTTGAATCCCCTTTTACTAACAACTGTTTAGTGTGCAGCAAGAAAAATGGAATTGTTAGAGGGTTCAAATCCCTCATTTCTACACTTCTAGATGTTTAGCATTACGAGAAGTATACGTTTGAGTAAATCTTAGTAGCTGCAAGTGGACTGTAGTATGTGTTTGTGTGATTTTAGTAGCTGCAAGTGGACTGTATCAGGACATACTTGATGCCATTCCAAGACTAAAACTGAACAATGGACCATTGCTGGATAAATTGTGAACCAATCAAGGGCTTAATGTGCTCACTTATGTTCCTCAGGTCCACTTCTGTTTGATCATTTATAACTTTTAGTGACGCCAATATTTCTTGGAAATCAATATGCCATAAGATTGTTTAGCATCCAACCTTTCATTTGAACCCAATTTTTGTGTTGATGGATGGTTACGTGATGCACAACAGAGCTCTAAATTTTAAATGAACCATTCATGGGCGTCCTACCCTACTGGAAGAGGGTATGGCTGATAGAGGGAGGTAATATCACCACAAGAGAGAAGAAAAAAGATATTTAAATGTTTTGCACGGAACCCTATTCCGACGTAGGGGCTATGGCGAAGGCGGCCAAGGGATCGCCTAAAACCATGCCTCTGCACCTGGCTATGGAGAGGCTAGGGCTGAGGCCTTTCTTCAAAGAAAACGGGCCGGTGGTTTTTCAAAAACCTTCCCTTCCTCAAGAATCAGATCACCAGTCTCGCCTTGCAAAAGCAGAGGCTTGCCTCGAAGAAGCCATAGTTGATCTTATTTGTAGCAAACAATGGCAGCTTCTGCAGCCCAATACTGGGCAAGCTGTAAGTATCGGAGATCATCACGTATGCTTTAGTTATTCTGAAAAAGAAGGATCTGGGTACCGGACTTGGGAGTGGCATGGCCATCTCATGCTCCACCATGAAGAGGATGGGTACTCTTCAGAATATGTCTATGGGAATTACTTTGAACAGATTGAAGATGAAGGATTTTCTGATCTGCATCAGTTGATTGGGGCTGGAAAAGGGTTGGATTCTTCTTTGCAGGGTTGGAAGTTTTATTAACAGGATGAACTTCAATGCTTTTCTGGCTAAGGAGGTTAGTTTATGAGTATTAATGCTTTTGGATTGTCAATTCTGATTATTGATGTTTCTTGATGAAAACAATTCTTTCAATCATGCTAAACAGCAAGCTTCAAAACTCATTATGGCTAGGTGATCTTGTTCTTGCTTCCACTGTAGGAATAGAAACAGAAACAAAAGTTTTGTCATTTGTTTTGTCTCTACTTCAATGTGAGATTGAGGTTGTGCTTTTTTTTATGTAAGTTGGTTGGACCTTTTCATCTGCAGTTTAAATTTTAATCTGTTCCTTTTTTATACTAGTCAGGGCTCGAAATTAGGGGGGCTTCCTGCCCAGAATAACCGAATTGAAAAGTCCGGGTAAAGCTGGAAATTTTGAGGTCAAAATTTTGTGAGGCATTTGTTCTTGTAAAAATCCAGTAAGCAAGAACATGATGCCGGTGTAAGCAAAATCTAAGTTCGAGGCTTGCTAGTTAAGTTAGGTTATGGTTAGGAATTGCAGATAGAAGTAATAAAGCCGTTTTTCAACCCTCGTCTTAAATGTAAGCATCTATGATTGGGCCACATCATCAAACCAGACAGCAGCAGGGACCTTCTAGGACGTCATATGTATACAATTCCGCAGTCCCATTATTTTCTTCCGAGGGAAACCTAAGGTGAAGTTTCTAGGTGTCCACCTCATTTACACTACTATCCATATGCACAACATGGCAACTGGGTCGACGATTCCGCCTCCGAAATAGAACCTCCGGAATAGAAAGCGGCACAGCAATTCCGCTCAAGCGGTCACCTGCAGGTAAGAATCAACCAAAACTCTCAGTTGCCATGTTGTGGCGGCCTGGAAGTGGGTCGCAGATTCCAGACCCGCTCCCGGCTCCCGCCGGTCGCGGGGCCCTTGGACTCCGCTTCCCACATTCCATGCCGCCATACATCAAGCCCTCTGTCAAGGTCTCGCTTCATTTTTTTAATCTAAAGCCACATTTTCTCCCTTTCTTAAGGAGTTGGCCTCAGCTTGGAATGCCATAAAGAAATTATTCTTGCTTGACATCAACAAGTTTGAAGGAGAGGCCTACCCATGGAAATCACAAATATTAAACAATGCCCCTTAAGTATCGTGATTGATGCCAGGATTGTAAAGAGATGGCAAACTTGTGGGATCGATTCTTATGCTCAATGGTACAAGGGAGGGCAACTACCCGAGAGATGGCAAACACAGTGGGATTGATCCTTATGCTCAATGGTACAAGGGAGGGCAACTAACCAGAGATGGCAAACCTATGGGATTGATCCTTATGCTCAATGGTAGAAGGGAGGGTGGTACTTCCAAATACTATAGAGGAGATAAAACCCATGGGTTACACAAACAAATTTGTTAATGATGCTACACAAGCTTGAAGAACTAACGACCACGGGAATACTGCATGTATCTGTCAAGTAGGAACTTGTGTTGAATAAACAACTTAAAGATATATGGGACAATGCATGGCTAAAATACTCCTCCTCGCACCCCCCCTTCCTCGTAACAATGCTTTTCTTTTGCAAGTGATCCAAAAGGTTCGTGGGAGTCCATAGAGCTTTGCTTGGTTAGAATGTGAGGAGCTGCATGTAGTATGGGCATGGAATCTGGATAAGTTTGAATATCATTTAGGGATCAATATTTTGCTATTGGATTCGAATGGAGTACGGTGAAGAACACCTTCCATAGAGCTAGGGCATGGACAATATAGTGCTAGGGCATGGACAATTTGATCAATAACGAAATGAAGAATGCTCTAGTTTTTTACGAGGATTCGATGGAACAATGTAGTGCCGATCAAGATTCATATATTTCTAACTCTAGAATTCTAAAGGTTGCTGCTGTAGTCGTATGTAAAGGAGTAGGAAGCTGACGCTGATAGTCCGTTTTGGGAAAGAAGCCATATTTTTCTGTTGGCGAAGGTCGTATTGTGGATAATATCGTGCGTGCACCCTGGGCACATGCTGGGCAGCCAAGGGGTTCCAATTCCGGCTCTTGGAGGTGGCGGCATGGTGATGAAGGTGATGGGTTGGTCCTCCTTTGAAATTTGCAGCTGGGATCGACGTTTCTTCTATCAGGTTAGCGCCTTGTTTGCTTTATGTTGTTTTTTTTTTAGTTTTCTGTTATGTCTTTGAGAAAGGCAACAAGGAAGGGGCGGGGTGCGGCAGGCCAGGAACCCATCCCGTCTGTTTGTCCGATTCCTCCTGTCATGTCTGCTAGTGCAGAGATGAATCCTATCCGGTCTCCTGCTACCATGTCTGCTAGTGCACAAATGAATCCAATCCGCCCTGCTGCTGCCATGCCTGGCACTTCTAGCTCTGGACAGACCCAAGAGCCTCCTGCCATGCCCAATTCGTCCTTTAATTGGGGGGCAATTGACGTGTCCATCACATTAGGCCTCTCATGCCAAGATGTGCACCTCAGTTTCTATGAAGCTCTATCATCTTTCTGTGCAGTTTCTATGAAGCTCTATCATCTTTCTGTGACAGAAACTGCATAGCAAGGGCTATTGCCTTGGAGAGCGGATCCTCTGCAGATCACTTGCATGTTCAAAGTGTTTTGAGAGCACACTTTAGATCTCCCAAGGCTATCAATGAAGCTATCAAGAGAGACTTCAACTGGCCATGTAAGCCAGCAAGTGTGGTTCTGGTTTGCAAGACGCTCAGGAACACAAGGCTCCACTGTTTTGAAGGGATGGTGGGCTACTGTATGAAGGATATTGGCAAGGTGCATTATTTATGTCACCTGCATAATGTGAGCGATTCCATGATACAGAAAGGCAAAGATCTTTACCTGCGTTGGGGCGCTGGAGATACTAAGGGCCTCTGTGTTCTTGACAATCGTAACATTCTCAATAAAGCAGCACATTACGTTTTCATATCATGGGGGACGCCATGCCATACGGAGCCTCACTTTTACCTTGGCTAGAATGATCAGGAGCGACAAGTACACCCGGTCCAGTAGCTGGATAATCCCTTCTAACACAGCCCATGTGAATGAACCACGAGTCCGTCTTTGCATAGAGGATCCCGAATCACCTTTCGTTGCATGCCTTGAGATATTCGAACAATTCTATATGGCCTATCAGCTGGCTATGTGCCAGTTGAGAGAAATGGACCTGGCAGACATAGGTATTGGGATGACTCCGTCCCCACTGATGAGGCTGATGAGAATTTCCATGATTTTTGTCGCCCCACGTTCAGACCCTAAGGTTCGGATACTTGATCATGATCTTTGATTACATTCCAATTTATCTGAGGAGATCATACCATAGTTTGTTGGATAGGCACATTAGTTCTTATGTGATTGTACAATTTCCTTTATGTATTGCTATTCTTGTTGCGGGGTTAGAAATGGAGATTGATGCAAATGCACGGATGATCTGCGAGATGATCTATCTTTGCACATAGATCCTTCAGCGTCGAGTTCTAAGCGTGGATGCCTCCCATCCGGCCTTCGGTTTACCCACCGGAACTGGAGGAGACATTACGTGTTTGAGGAGTTCGTGAACCAGCTAGTTCAGATTGGCACGAAAATGCATAGGATGGCGGCCTCAACGCGTATTCTTAGGCGTCAGCTTTGCAGGTTTTACTTGGCAATTGATACTGCTATGAACTGTGTTGCATGGGAGCGGCTCGTAGTTGCTACATCTGAGCTTCATACTCTCAGGCCGCATATGAGCCTTGCAAAGGGCGCTCTTGTCCGCGAGGAGATTACGGCATTGGATAGCATCATAAGACATGCTTTCGCATTGGGGGCTCTGCAAGCTTGTCTTTGAGCTTGTCTTTGATGTTTCATATGCCATGTTTATGTCCTAAGAAAACAACAATTTCACTTGATGTATTTCTGTTATGGTGGTGTATTTACATGGTCGTCTCTTATATTTTGGCTTGATGCCATGGTTTTTTGTGCAAGGTGCGATTGTGTGTGTACATATGCCACTTAATTTACTACTGTTATTTTGTCTTGTAAGAGAATGACAGTTCCATATAATTTACTTCTGTTATGCTGCTGTATTTACATGCTCGCCTCTTGTATTTTGGCTTGAGACCATGGTTTTTGTGCAAGGCATGCTCCTATTTAATGGGGTCAATTTGACCCCATGTTGACCCCATGCTGGTGGCTTGGATTCTCGCAGCCAGCATATTCTGTGGAAGGTGGTGTCATCGGACGGCCAAAAAACGATAATACAACATATTTTGTATGATACTTGAAACTCATTGCAATTAATTTGAGAGATATAATTTGTGAGGTATCAGATATAATTTGAGAAAACTTAAGCGATACAATCTATATAAGAACATCTTAAGCAATAGAACCGACTTAAATATTAATAAGAAGATAGAATATGTACCAAACCCAAAACAATAGATGCATAAGTCAAATTATAAATAAGCACTTTACGAGTAAATTATATAAAAGATACCAAGTAAATAGATGCATAAATCAATTACAACCTATAGGGTATGGTCGCCATGTTTCAGCACTTAAGAGGCAAACTCTTGTAGGTCGAGATACATTTCGCGCTCTTAGCGTCCACCGGGTGTTTTGGGTACCTAATGACCCGGGACTACAACTTTGAAGAACAAATTTTTCCAAGAATCTCTAAGGTTAAGAAGTTATGGCATCCTGGTAGGGGGTCTAGGCTCCCCATCGTTATTCGATAGCCTCATTTGCATATAACCCGAACACGCCATCGCCCGACCCTATGGACCGCTATGGCCTTGTAGCGTGGCATTGACATGGCACTTAACACTCGTCGTCTGCCGCCTGATCTCCCCAAGGCGGGGACGGTGCATCAATGAAGGCCTCCGCGATTACACCGTTTTTGCCATACCCGAGGCCCCCTCGCCCTCCACGGTTGCCCGGTTATCGTGCCCTAAGGTAGCGGATACCGTCCCCAAAGCGCCCACCTTAGCCGAATTTCCAGCCTCAATCCTTAAACCCTTCCTAATTCTTCAATCGATTAAGCCCCTAAATTGCTTTCGGACCGACTTTCTGCTCCGTTGCGATGGCGAAAATTGGCCATTAAGCAAAGCTTTTTAGATATCACGGTTTTGCTTTCGGGCGGCCTTGGACCCATCGTTCCATTAAGTTCTTTAAATTGGAGTTCATTGTCTCGGCGACATTCTCGGTATTCTTAATCAGCTCTATCGAGCGGCCGCATTGGCAGAAACTACGTTTGCCTCCTTCATTTCTTTAGATTAAACATGTTTTTCTTGCATTGACATAGGCACGGCGGAGAATATGGATCAAGCATGTCGCAAAGCTTCCCCAGGCGGCGTTCGACTGGGGACCTTGCCGGTCCGAAAGGAGGGCTCCGTCGCTGTAAAGCGTCCTCGCGCACCATGAAGCAATGTTCCCGATCATTTAGCGGCTCCGACTTCAACAACTCAATTTTTTTACAATTTGTAATTGCCTTGTTACACCCGGTAGGAGGTCCATGTTGAGGTGTCTCAGGAGATAGTCTCGAGGTTGAAAGAGGCGCATTTGTGGTGACCTAATCCTTGCCAGTTATTGTGGTTCTTGAGGAAGGCAGTTCTATTTGAGCCTTGTTGGTCCTTGATTGCTTCCGGCCTTATGCGCAATGGCTCCCTTTGGATGACCTTGCTTCTTAGCCTCCTCTTTTTGGCTGATAAGAATGTAGAACTTCCCTCACACGCCAATATTTGATCTATAATGTGGCTCTTGGGTCAAGAATTTTTGTGATGGGCCTAAGTGCCATCTTTTGTATCAGCCCTCGGGCTTCTTTGAAATGAATATGAGTTACACACTTGCAAGTAATGCACTTTAGTTTTTATCTTAACACAGTTCTTATTTACATATAATATCTGTTTGTGTTTAGCATGATCCGAATGCAACAGAACTTTCCAAATTGGGCTGATGTTCCCCTTCATTTGAAGACCAATGTTTGCTGTATTATATGCCATGAGATCTGATTTTAATGTTAGACTAATTTATCAAACGTAAATATACAATGCAAAGAATATAGGGTTGATTTCATATTTAATATTGTGTTGCTGCTACATGTGCTGCTACCTTAGTTGTCTATGGTCTCGTCTATGGTCTCGTCACTGTCTTCAGCTACTTGCCATATGCAAATGTTAGTATTGTATCAGAAATGCCAGTTCTCTTAAGCGCCTGCTGTAGACTTAACGCACCTGGTTAGTGAAAGTGTCGCCCTCCTCGAATCTTGGTGTTGGTACCGACCCTTCAGACATATTTGCCCTCCAAGTCTTTGCAAACTCCACATCCATTCCTCTGGCCCGAGAGATTATGTCCTTGTCCACGCCTATTTCGACCATTTCTCGAATGATCCTAGCTTTGTCTATGGCCTTATCCCCCTACATCTTTGGGGTCGAATGTGCTCTACATAATTGACCCAACCTTGCGTATCCAATCTCATGGAATTCCCAGGGCCAATACCTGCGTGTGGGGCTGTGACTCTCCCTCCCTGTTGACCAAGTCTCAGGTCTTCAATGGTGACCTGATTGTACTAATGGAGTTTGGGACAGGTCTGACCAGAGGCAGGAAGCCTTCTATGCTAACATCCTGCACACCAACAACGTCTCCCGAGCACTGGTGGGTATCTTCGAGGCTGCACATAACATTCACTTCATCTTCACTATCATGGGCACCTGCATGATCACTCATAACGGTGTGGTCAATCCACTAACATCTTGATGTTCGGGGGTCCATCTTTGAATGATGTTCTCAATATTGGATCCCTGATTGGACTCCACCCTTGCCTTATCCTCATTCTGTTTCTAACCTCTAACCTTTTGCTCCTCACCTCATCACTCATTGGTCTCTGAAAGCTGAAGACTGCTGCAACTCTTGAGATGCCCCTGGGGTACATGAGTGCTCTAAGTCTAGCAGTAGAGGCTTCAAATTCTGCATCAGCCTTCTTCCTATTTTCCCTTTCTTCCCTATTCTGTTGAGCTCTCTTGGCAGCCTCCTGTCTTTCCAATTTCCTTCTAGCAATTTCGAGTTTCCTGGCTGCAACTTGCTCATTCTTTAGTCTTGCTGCCTCAGCCCTCCTAGATCTCTCAGCAGCCAAGGCCTCACAGAAGCCATCACTAGAGATGTGCCTCCCACTTAGGTCTGGGACTACACCCCATTCCTTGCCCTCGTGGATTGAGACTGTTGCATGCAGGCCTGTGATGTCCTCACGTTTGTAGGGAGCTGCACACATGCATGTCCTGTTCCCATGTCACCAGATGGTACCACATGTTGCAGTGAAGGTCTTAAGGTTGGATCAATGGCCTCATGGTCCCCATATGGTGCATCTTCTCGATGAGATGGATGCACATCATGTCTTGCAATGTCCACATTGTCATCTACATGTTGATGCACTCCAATAGGCTCTTGGCCACCATGCTCACCAGCAGGGCGCGGTGCCTCCCATAACTGTTGCAAGTCAGCCATGTTAAATTGCTTCAATTCCTCATCCTCCAAGTTGGCTGCATTTTCTTGGCCTCCACTTTGGATAATCTGCTCCATGGGCACTCTACCAAACCTGCCACTTTCCTGGCCTGGCTTAACCTCGTCCGAGTTGAATGGCCAAATCCCAGTTGCTCTAAACCCTGCCTTGATGTTGCTAGGTATCAGCCCTGATTCAATGGCCTGTGAAATGAGCTCTGCAATGTTCTCCCTCTTCGGTTCAGTCCTCCCTTTGCTAACCATGTAAGAAGATCTCAATCTCTTGAAAGCTGCCTTGAATGGTGCAAAGCATGCAACATCCAAAGGTTGTAACCTATGTGATGTGTGGGGTGGAAGTAGGGCAAAATGTATGCCCATTTCCTTAGCTGCCAAAATCACTTCCAGCTCCACATGGCTACCATGGCCATCCAATATTATTAGATGTGGCCTTGATGGAGATACTCCACCAGGAACCCTAGCAACAAAATGTGACAACCAAGACTTGAACAATTCTGTAGTCATCCAGGCCGAGGGCTGCACAGCTTGAATTGCCCCTTCCTCACATCTGGCAATGTTATCTTGCCTCATCCGATTACCCTTGAACATATACAAATTAGGTATCTTAAACCCTTCAGCATTTACACATACCAGAATGGTCACCCACTCCCTATTGTTCATGACCACCTCATTGACCCTATTCTCCCCTTTCCTCCCTATGATCTTCATGTCCTTCACCTTACCAGCTTGGATGCCAGTCTCATCAGCATTCCAGATCCTAGAGGCCGGGAAGTTGAACTCGTCATAGATTTGTCTCAGACCAGCATAGAAGTTATCCAGATTCTCTTATGTCATAGCACGCGCCCGAGCGATATCTAGTGTCTCTGCACTTCTTAGTGTAACCTCTGGATGCCTTTGTTTGAACAGCTTCCACCATTTACTCCCAGGAACCCCGCGAAATTCTGAGTTGCCCCCCTCCATAGCCATCTGTCTTTTGCCTTTCCTTGACGGTGAGAGTGTACCCCCATTCCCCCGGCCGCCCGGAGAGTGCCCAGTTGACTAACTCTTCCTCTTGTAGAGTCGTTAGGATTTGTAGATTACCAGTCTGTTTATGAGTTATCTGACCCATCTGACCCGGTCCCTTTATTGTTGATTAGGATTTCGGACCTTCTAGATGCCTCTCTAACGGATATACCATACTCACTTACCTCATCCAAGATATCGCCATTTGATCTTGATCCAATTGCCCTCGTTTGCTTGGCCTCCTTGGCATTGTGGGAGATCGGCCTTGATTTGTGGTGTCCCACACACTTCCTCCTTGGAGCAAGTAATTCTTTTCCTTGATATAGGTACTCTGTTACTGGCTTTACCATCGTCTCCTCTCCGACCTCTTGTGGAAACCATGTCTATTATCGTGCTCCTCAAGGCCTGATACCGATAAGCTTGAAATTTGGAAGTTGAAGTTGTCTTTTATTACATTAGAAGCCATTGGGGAGCTTGATATTCAAATTGGGCCTCGTAATCGAAAAGTGCTTTCGGAATGGCGAATTCAAGCAAGGGGCATTGAATTCTAATTTTGAATCGATATGATCGGGGACTCTTAACACGACCCGTGTGGAGGGGAGGCTGGTCCACAATTGTAGACAACAATTACCACGACACCGGAAGCCCGAGGGCTTCCGCTTAAGCGAGCTCTATTGGACATCGATGGTCAACGGTACCCGACAAGCGGCTTAACCGGCAATGGGCTAATGCATCGCCGTAGCTTTAATAGCGATCTGTACGGTACCGCATGATGACACCGGACACATGGTCGATACATAACGTCCGGCCATAACGGCCGGGCGTGCACATAACGCCCACGGGCCACCTGCGTGGTGAAGACGAGCATCCAACCCACGGTAGAAGGGCCACTTTCGGCATGCCACATAATGTCGCGTCGAGGCGAGGGGGATGGCACGTGCTCAGGGGGCGATCACGATAGGAGGCAACCATACCCTAGTACATCTCTTGAAAATAAACGTGAGACTTAAGAGTAGTAGTAAAAAAATCATTATAATCCCAAACTTAAATTATATTTTGCTTTCTTCGCTTGTACTTTTGGAATCTTGTGTTCCCATATGGACGTAATGTCTTTTCCCTTTGGTGGTGCATAGGACCAAAGGACACAACTTGCTTTTCCTTTCCTTGGTGGATCCGCAAGATTCAAATTCCAAGTCTTCTCCCAACAACTTTCATAAACTTCCTTTTCACTTGGTTTTTTCTTTTTTCCTCGTATTCCACTTTGGCACCCAATATTGAACTTCAATCCAATAATTCTTTGTTCCAGGTTTATCATCATTCTTGATATGTGCACATCTAACCTCATCTAACCAAAGTGGATATATATCTAGATTATCAGGTTTAATAAGAATAAAACACCCGTTTTTCACATCCTTTGTAAGCGACCAATTCATTAGGCCATGCCATTGTGGCCTACTAGACTTGCTACTAACATGCCAATTAGCCAAACGTTTTTTTTTTTTTTTTTTGTGAGGTATCAGTAGTCAACTCAATTTGTTCTAGGGATCTCTTCTCCATCTAGAAATTGGAAGGAATCCATCTCTCAAGGGTCCACCTAAAACATCAATGTTTTGTAAGGCCTCACCCACTTTCTCCCAATACACAATCACCTTCTGTAAAGAATCTTTCTTTTGCTAGACTCAATGTTGGTTGTTGTGGAATGTCTTCCCAATGGCCAATAAATTGTCTCAGTCTTCTCATCAATGCAAAATGATCTTTGGTGTTCTTGAATGGTGGGAGTGACAAAGGCTTACTTTCAAGAATCATTACTTTAACATCTTGATCTCTTCTCCATTGGTAGGGATCCAACCTTGGTCTGTAGAACGCATCTTGTCTTTAACCCAGAATTTGAATTGCAAGGGTTTTGAATGGCCTGTCAAAGCAAGATTTCCTTCTGGCATATATGGCTCTATAAAAGATTTTCAATCTGGAACTTCATCAATTAAGAATGATATCGATGGTGGTTTTTATGTAGATGCAAATAATTCCATCAATTATGACAATGTCATTATTGATTCTCGTTGTAGTACAGAATATAACAAACCTCTTTGTTTCTATGCTCATTCAATTTGGTCTTCTGTGGCATTGATTCAACCATGTATTTAGAAAAATTATCAAACACTTCAATGGCCATCATAGTGTTGCTTCTAGTTTTGATGGTACATGTGTTCCCGTATACTACTTTCTGGCACCATCTCTACATTAAATGTGGTATTTATAGAAAGTGCTTTCTGCAAAACCAATCATGCATGTCACTACTTCTCTGAAGACCCATCTATTCTCTAATGGATACGTCATGTGACCTATATTTGCATCTCTAATGCTAGACCCAAACATGGAATATATTATATTCTTCTTGTCATTACAGGTCTAGCTCCAAAACGTTTTCCTCATATTTTATATCTCTTCAACCGAGAATTTAACTATCCACCAAGATGTACAACAAGGTCTTCCTCTTGTTTCTTGAACAATCTCTTTTGAACAGTTACATATATATTCTGCTTTTTTTAGTTTTTCTTTTGGTGGGTAGACATTTCTCATGCATCTTTTCTCTTCATTTTTTATTTTATTGCCTTCTTCACAGAGAAATGAGCCTTTCCCTTTTTATACAAAAGAGCATTTTCTGGAGACATCAAGTAAAATGCTCACATTGCTCTGTAGCAACTTACTCTGACATTGTCATCTCCAAATGGAAAGTCTTCAACTGCATCTAAAGGATCTCAATTATACATGATTGCAATTGCAAATGTTTCTCTGGAGCATGGACGGACTAATTTAAACTTCTTGTTCTTCCACTCAATCCTTTTTGGAAGAAGAATTGTATCCCCCTCAACAACTTCAATTGCATCCTCTTCAAGAACTACAACTGATCGGTATTGGCATTTTGTTCCTACAACATGCATTCCAAATCAGACTAATTTATTATCTCTAGATTATGATATTTAACAAAGGAGAGATATTAAAGGGAGAATATGAACACCAACCACATCTCTTCTTGATATCTTTTAGAGGCCATACAACATAAGATCCCTCAGTTCTCCGCTATCGTGTTTACATCGAGTCTCATTGGGTAGTTCACATTCCCATGTCGATGAGTACTTAGAGCTACTTTTGCCCATCCCATTTCTAAATTTTGCAATGAAGAAGTCCTCATACACCCATGTTTGCCCCCTTTGCAACCATCATGCCTTCTACCAAGAGTTCAAACTCTAGAGAGAAAAACAAAACATAACATATATAAAACGGACTTAAGTCCGTGAACTCTTCAATGAATGAAAAAGAATACACATGCTCCTTGCGGTATCCATATTTATGGTATTCATAGCCATGAGCTATGATTTCCAGTACACAGAGCTATAATTTCTAATATACACTATAAACAACATATAGACCATTGGAAAATATCCATATAAACGACATCTACTAAGTTACAATCTATATACATTCAACAACATATATTGAAATAAAAGGGAGTTTCCAAATTCTTTAAAAAACAAAAAAAAAAAAAAAGAACGAGAGTAAGAAA
The DNA here is from genome assembly GCA_021234155.1 of Isoetes taiwanensis. Classification (NCBI taxonomy): domain Eukaryota; kingdom Viridiplantae; phylum Streptophyta; class Lycopodiopsida; order Isoetales; family Isoetaceae; genus Isoetes; species Isoetes taiwanensis. Next base: position 3,037,711 of record JAJEKV010000074.1, on the reverse strand, counting down.
AAGGTAATGACGGGCAAATTTAGCCTGAAGGTTTTTTTTGGTGCCACTATTTACATGGAGAATATAGTGTACAGGCATATTGATTGAGCTATTTGACCGAGTTGTTGGCAGAGGAGATATAAATTTGATTTAATGTAGCTAGTTTTGTGCAGATTGCCAGATTTGTGTAGGTGATAAGGTGGGGGAATGGTGAACTTAAGGTAAAATTCACTCACAAATTCACATGGCAATGTAAAATCATAAAATTTTTCCACAAACTTGTGCTCTAACACATGCTGAATCCAAATCAGTCTGTTATTATCCTAAAAATCAGTCATCACTTCGTAATTACCATTCAAAGTCAGGGGTCTGGACCCCTTGATGGTGATATGCTTGCTCCAATGGTGCACAGAATATATGTGATGCAAAAGGAGCCTTAATGGTGAGGAGGTCATTATAAAATGGTGACTTCTAGATGGATCTTTGGACCTGCTTGATCGTCTCTTGCCCTCTGGAGTGTTGCTGAGAGATGTCATCGCTTTTGTCCCGTTCCCGTGTTGTTTCCACCCTTCGTTTGATCACCCATAAGCTGTTTTTGGGCATGACGGCCGCACCTCATTCATCTCATCTCACGATCACCCCTCATGCTTGGCGGGACATGCATGGCATGCATGAGTAGGCACGGTGTTGTTTACGTGCGCATTATTTTACATTTACATACATCCCCGCACTTCCTCAAAGTACTATAATGCATTATACCTATAAGTTGACAGTCAAATTGAGCTCTTGTTTTATTAATACCGCATTTAAACGATATACTTTACAAGACGTATGATGCTTTTTAAAAAAAAAAAAAAAAAGCGTCCAAATGACATTAGACCAATAGAATTGGTAAAATTATATATTAGGAAAAATACATTATTATATATTATAGAATAGGAGTAAAAAACACATTAAGAGACTTTAGACATTAGGGAAATTATGGAATTGTAGTTAAAAAAGAAAAAAAAAAAAACAATCTTCTTGCAAATAAACATCCAAAACCTTTGTGTTTTTCCCCTCTTTCTTCTTACCCTAGCCGCCAAATCGGAATGGAGATGGAGATACAGACCCACCTTTCTCCTTGTTTTGTCATGGCAGGAGGAAGACCTTCTCCTTGATACTTCAGTAGCTTGCATTCATGCCAGGAAAGAAATACAGAGATCAGCGGCAGTTAATAGCTTCGGATGCAAAAAATAAGCAACAATTACTTAATGTCTGTGGGTGTAGATTGCAAACTAGAATATATAACTCTTAAATAGACATATTTTGGATTGAAAACTTTGAGAAATACTTAATTCTGGGAAAGGACTCGCGAGAGACACAAAAACCGGCCGATAGGCTTGTCATTCATCACAGCAGCAGTATACAATGTATAAGAAGAGAGAGAGGGGTAGCCGAACATAGGAACAATATCGGACTACCCCCAAAAAAGAAATTGTGCTAAGGCCGTATAAGAGGGCAATGGCGACAAGTTCTCATCGGGATAAAAAACCCCGCCCTTTCGGGTTTTCGAGGAAAACCCTAATGAGAAATGGTCGCCACCGACCTCGAATGGATTGCCCTGAGAACGAGAGAAACCGTGACGAAATGCCAAGGCAAACCGAAAACACGACCCCAAACAACCGCGAAACCCCACGGAACAACGAGAATGAGGAATGGAAAACACCGGGACCCCAAAAAGCCTGGTTGGAAGATAGCAAAAAATCCCGCAATACACAAAAAACTCCAAAAGAACACCCGTGAAGAGTTAGAGAAACAAGCCCATCCATAAAAAAGAATCCATCAAGAAAGCCTGAAAAATATAAGGCATAAAATAGACAGAAAAGAGCATATAAGCGTCACCAAGAAGGTGGAAAGCATCACCCAAAGGAAAACATAAGCTATAAAGATGCATCACCCCGAGGTGGAAATAAATAAGAAGACACCTCGCAAGCGAGAAAAAACACGTAAAAATGCCAAGGAAATAAAGCAACAAGAAAAAGGACACCCATAAGTGAAAACAACAAAAAGAGCAAGAACCAATATCAATACAAATGAAAAGACATACACGCCCAAAGCAGCAGGAAGGGAGGGAAGCCAATGAACGAAGAAAATGTCCGGGCCGAAGAAGACGCCGATAACCGGGTCTCGCGAATGGAACTAGCCTAATGAGGGGCGTCCTTTCCCTTTCATGGCGATCCGGATGGCTCCTGATCGATGGGATTCCGGGAAAGGACTCGGCTGGTAGACACAAAACCGCCGACCACCAAAGGACTTCCTTCACTATAAACCCAAGCGCCAAAACCTCCAAGTGTTGAGATGATCGGGCACATAGCGAATGAGGGAAGAAGAGGAGCCAACGGCCCAGTGAGGCGCCAGCGATCATGTGGAATGCGGCGGCAAAATGCTGGAAGCCCCTCCTCGCCACGATTTAACAGAGTACCATAGCGGGATGGATCCAAGTCGATAGCAAGAAGATACCCCGCCACCACCCCGAAAGAGCCTGGATAAGACAAAGGACGAAAGAAGAAGGAGATGAACGAAAAGGGGGCCCGCCGGATGGAGGATCAAGGAGATGATAAGAACCGGTAGAAATCGCTAAAGGATAGAAACAGGCATGCGAACGAAGGCAAGCCGGGCTAAAGAAATCGTATGACAGATGACCACGCTTTTGAATGAAGTTAAGAAGATCCATGCTTAAGGAAAAGAAAAGATCATGCCAATTGAGGGCAAGGGCCTCCAGATCACAAAAAGCGGCAAAGGAAAAGAAAACAAATTGGGCCAAAGAGGAAAAGAAGCGGCGGGATGCGCAAAGGAGAACAATCGAGGATGAACATGCCGGAGAAGGAGAGAGGAAGAAAGGCACGAGGAGGGTAGCGTGACGGAAGGTAGACCGACGAAAAACGAGGGTAAAGGTAAAATGGCGGGAGAGGGAAGGTTGAAAAGTTGATGAAAAAGGATATGGCTGCGAAGGGAAGAAATGGAGGAGGTCGACATCCCAGGATGATGAAGAGAAGCAAAAAGGCCACAACAACAAAAAGGAGAAGTCGAAGAGAAGGAACAAAGATGTAGATTTACACCAAGCAACAAAGCGCATGAACATAGCAAAATAAGCCAAAAGAGTAGACCTGAGTACGAGAGGAAAAACTAAAGGCAAAGTGGCAAAGAAAAAAGGAACCTCCCGGGGGTGAGCAAGCGAGAAGTAAGCCACAACAACATAAAAACCAAAAATGCTTTATTAATGAGCAAAAACCAAATACAACAGATATTGCAGAACAACTAAAACAACTCAAGAAGACCAAGGCCGAGGCAACACAAAGTGAGAAAGGGGTCGAATCGTGGAGGTGGCGAGGAACGGCCAACAAAGGAGTAGGATTGAGAGGCATGCTTTGAGAAAAAATAAGGGTTGGAAAGGGGAGGAACGATATGAGAGAACTGGCGACAAAAACAATTGTTCAAGAAGTAGCGAAAAACGACCACAAAAAAACAACGAAGAGTAGAAGAAGTGGCGGGGGAAGAAGCGTAAAAAGAAGCAGAGGAAGGGTACTACTAAGGGCAGAAGAAGATGACGCCTCCTCCCCGGGCGAATTTTAGCCCGATGCAAGCGCTTTGACCAAGAAAAAAATCAGACTAGGGGACCACCAAAGTGCAAGGCGAATTATAAACCATGTTGATCAGCGATAAGAACAAATTTCATCTCCCGATCCGGCCAAACGCTTTTACCTTCCTAAATACCATCCGGCACATCATCCGGAATGGCAACCCCAAACATCGCAAGACGGCCATGAATCCATCAAAACGAAGTGTCCATGGCGCGACGAAACTCGTAACAATGCCGCATGGAGTCGCGTCAAAAGAAGGAGTAGGACGCGCGCCCGCCTCAATGTCCTCGTGGAAAATGTTGCCGAGTCTCGACCGACAACCCGCCGGTGCCATCAAGTCCGGGAGAGCCCGGAGGTAGCCCGCTGGGTCACCGGGCTCATGTAGCAAATTGAGTGAACTCCGAGAAACAAAGCGCCAAGACAATAAAAATGGGTTAAAATACATGCGAAGAGAAGAAAACAGAGGAGCCATCCGAGTAGGAGAGACAGTAAAAAGTGGACCAACGAGAAGAGGACGGAGTGAAAGGCCGAGGGGGACCAAAAGAGAAAGAAGATGCGGCGTAACCTGAGAAGCAGGAGGAGAAAGGGGAACCCGTCCAAGAGTCGGGCTCGAGTGAAAGGGAAGCTTCACGTTGACGCCGAAAGGTACCAGCAGCGAAAGGAAGTTGCCATGGGAGAAAGCGACGTCAAGAAGAGCCGTAAGCGCTTTGCGACGGACGTGCCGCCCAATGACCAAAAAGAAAGACATTGAAAACAAGAATAATCAAAAAGAAAGGCACGCCCTAATAATGAGGAATCAAGGAATGGCGACGGGACCAAGCCCGCGGAACGACGCTTAAGACCCCAAATGGAAGGCAACAGGGAGCCCGGAAAAAGAAAAACGATCAATGATAAACCATAAGTAACAAGTAACCAAATGATATGACCAAGAGAAAAAGCGAATCTATAGAAACATAAAAATGCATAGACAAAAAAGATAATGCAAGTTTACATAGATGACCTAAAAACAAAGTGCGACGGCATTCAAGAACCGACAAAACAAGATGTCGAATGATCAAAAGACCAAAAAAAACAAGGAACACATAACAACATACAAAATTGGGTAAACACAAAAGACAAAGCATAACCCATCAAATGATGCTAATAACGCATAAACCAAATACGATAAACCATAAGTAACAAGTAACGGAAATAATATGACCAAGAGAAAAAAAAAACGACCTATAGAACATAAAAAATGCATAGACAGAAAAAGATAATGCAATCGGACATCGATTGCCGAAAACAAAGTGCGACGGGGCATTCAAGAACCGACAAACAAGATGTCGAAATGATCAAAATACCAAAAACAAGGAACACATAACAACATACAAAAATTGGGTAAACACAAAAGACAAAGCATAACCCATCAAATGAGGCCAATAACGCCTAAACCGAAATAGATAACAAACTCACAACAGAATATGACAAACGAGAAGAACTAAAAGAATAGAACACATGTAAGGTAGAACCCATCAACCCCTCGCAAATACAATAGCAACCCACGATCCACTTGCATAACAAAAAGAAAAAAGAACAAACCCATAACAAAGGCAAAAAAATAGATAAACATGGACAAAAAACAACTCATGAGATAATGCCACCAAAACAGAAACGAGAATAGCCGTAAAAACACAACAGGTTCTAAGCACAATACCAAACGAAAAAAGGAAAAGAATCCCAAAGATGAAACCACAGTAGCTCGAATCGCATAATAACCCCATCATAAATCCACAAGTACCTTACGAGAGCACCCCATTACAAATGCATAAGTACCTTACGAGAAAAATCAACAAATAAAGAGGGAACCCGTGAACAACACTTAAGAAGAAAAAATCACTTATAAAGAACACCCCATTATAATCCATAAGTACCTTACCAGAAAAAATAACAAATAAAAGGGGAACCCACGAAACACTTAGGAAGAAAAACCATTTATAAAGAGCACCTCATTATAAATCCATAAGGACCTTACAAGAAAAAGCAACAAATAAAAAGGGAGCCATTAAACACCTAGGAAGAAAAATCAGTTATAAAGAGGACCTCATGATAAATGCGTAAATACCTTACAAGAGAAAACAACAAATAACCCTACAAGAGAAAACAACAAATAACGAGGGAACCCATCAAAAACGCTTTGTTTATAAAGAGCACCCCATAATAAATCCCCAAGAGAAATCACAGTCTTAGTAAATATCCAAAAAAAGATGAAAAACAAACACAAGACAAATGCTTGAGAGCATATTATTCAAAAAAAGGAAACCGCACTATTGTGCCCAAGGACAGAGGTGACAGGCGCCCCGGAACAAAGACACTCACGCGAGCAACCCCAATGAAATAGCCGGATAAGTTGGAAGGAACTGAGGGGGATACTCCGTCATGATGAAGAAGTATTCCTTCAGCTGAATAGGACGCAAAGACGAAAAACCCCACAACAAAATAACATCCCCTAGAAAACGAGCACGAGCTGGGTCAAGCCTCCGATAAGCCCCTCGAATACGCTGACGAACCGGGCGAAAAAAAGCAAAGAAAAGCGTCATCCGAAGTATTCCGCAGACGGGTCGATGTCCTCCTGACAACACAGAAAGCATTGCTAGTCACCGGATGCAACGCCAAAATGCAAAAACGTAAAGATGGTGGGAAGTCATCACAAACGGAGAGGTGAAAAAAGGAAAAATCCCAGAGGAAACATCCGAAAGGTAACAAAGGGGGGGCACGGAACGCATGGCAAATTAAGAAGACCAAAAAGGAAGCAACAAGAATGAGGAACAAGAACCGAAAAGAAAACCGAAAGCGTAATCGCATCAAAAAGAGATTGCGGAGCGTAATTTAATGGGTAGAAAAGAAGGAGGTAGGCGCATGGGTAGAAAAAGCATGCAAAAATGGAAGTACCAAGGAAACGAGGAGCCGACGGAAGGGCTATTAAACGCATGCAAAGCAAATAATGGACGTAACAACATGCACAAGCAAAAAGGGCTGCCACAAACCCGATGAAAATAGATGCTCCTAAGATAACCCGCAGAATAAAGCAGAGATATGGTAAGAACAAAGATAAATAGACTAAGCCCCTGAGCGGAACCAGCCAGTTGCAAAGGATCGATGCTAACCCTATGCACCGTACCCAAGACAAGAAGAAGTGATGAAGCAAAGGATGATGCCAAAAACCCAACCGCCAACGTGAAAAACAAAATCGTGAAAGAAGAGAAATGGTGAAAAAGATCTAAGGAGGAGCCCAATAAGAGACCCGGCACGCCAGAGAGAAAACCCGTAAAACACATAGCTAAGGATGAATCTACCGCCCAACCCAAAGACAAAGCCGGAGCAGTGAAGCGAACCAACCAAGAGGAGCGTGGGCGGGATCGGCAAAACAGGAGCGTGGCTAGATGGGCGACACAAGGATGGAGTGGAGCTACCCACCAAGAGGAGCATGGCCTAAATCCAAACAAACGTGAGGAATGTGGTGAGATGGGTCGAGCAGGGAGCGAAGGCATACCACTGGTCGGGATCTGGCCCATGCCCAAGCATAGATAGCAATTTCCAAGGTAGGATGGCCGGAAGCGGATGCCTGTGCCAAAACCGAAGGGTTCCTAAACTAAAACCTATCGCCGTCTATGATGCAAAATGGGCGAGAGAGCAAACGGCAAAATGATAAATGGCCCAAGAATCCAGCAATTCAAGCCAAAGCCGACCTGAGGCCCGACGCCACGTAAAACCTCCAAGAAGAGACAAAGAAACCAAGAAAATACATGGGAAATTCAACATGCGAACACCGCACTAGGGAGAAAACAACAAACTAACACAAATCAAGTAAGACTTAAATGGCGATCCAACATGCTAAAACCCGAAAACAATAGAATCAATGAAATCCATAAGAATCATAGCAACTCCTCATGCAAGCACCAAACGCAGTTTAAAAGCCAAATAGAAAAACAAGATCTACGCTAGCACCGATCCAGAATTCCAGGCATAATCAACAAGAAAAGACGAAGGCGTACCTTCCAAAGAATGGTAAGACAACTTGCGAAGAAGATGCCGGTAGCGAGGACGTGGAGACAGGAGCCGAAGGAGAAGCTCCAGAAGAAATCCATCGATCGAAGAGCCATGGGAAGCCACGAGAACGAAGAAAATGCTGCTGTGAGAAGACGCCGATAACCGGTCTGCGAATGGAACTAGCCTAATATAGGGGCTCGTCCTTTCCCAGAATGGCGATCCGATGGCTCGGATCGATGGGATTTTCTAGAGTGATATATTCTAGTTCATTATTTAAAACTTGAAGTTCTTCATACTAGTTGTTATTGCAACTATTTCAACTGCAATACAAGAAATAATAGTTTTAAAAAATTACAGGAAGTACTTAACGTACTATACGTAAAGTACGTATTTTACGTATTTAATAAGTATTTTATAATTCCAAAAAACATATTTAAAGTACTTTTTAAATGAGAGGTATGCATATGGTATTAATACGTTAAGTACGTATAATACCCGTACCGTACTAAACGTACCTGACAACACTGGTAGGCACTAAACGAAACTAAACAACTATAGATGACCTAACGGTCGCCCTCGAACCAATAAGTAGTGAGGCGATTTCTCGATAAGAACTAGATGGGCAAGAGGCGGATGAGGAAGAAACACCAATTGAGATTGGTTAACCTAAGCATGGACTGCGCAGGCTCGGCTTCCGGGCCGTACGTGGAACTTACACTTCATGCGGCTCTTCTTCAAATCTAAAAGAATATACAACAAATTTTTACAGAATCCCCAAATTATTGAGTAGTTCTCTGAACATGCTCAATGACCTACGCTTAAAAGAAGGCTGTGAAATAGACTTATTTGTTAGACTAACAATTGTGGATGTCGAAAAATAAATATGCGAAGCATCAAACCTCAAGAAAACATGGGGGCAATCCAATTAGATTAGCTTGCACAGACATTTACTTGATACTAAAACATTAACCCTAGTGGACTACAATTGGCGAGAGAAATGATTGCAAGCTCCAAGTGCAGTCCTGATATATCAAAGACAACTTCAAAGAGCTTTGCAACTGGAAGGCATATATAAACTAGCCCACAAAATGAATCTACAACATATTGTTAAACCATATTTTAAGTCTTGCCATATTGGTCAGAAGATTCGTTACATGCAAATTGACCTCTCAAAACAAATCGAGTAGTCGAAGATGGATTCCATTTTCATCTGTCACTACAATGTCACTACAAAGTATGACAAATAAATGAAGTAAAACTCCAGCACTGCCAATAGTTCAATAAGGAAGTAATTGCCGTTTAACCCTCATTATGTTGTAGAAGTAAACATAGCAACTTCCTAAGAAAATGCAAATACAATTAGCTCTTTTCACCTGACTTGGCTCTCAGGCCCTATGGCATATGACTTGGATATTGGTCTGCAATGCTTATGAGTCCATTATTATTCATTGGTGAGAGACAAACGCATAACTCGAACATCTAGCAGTCATGTAAAAAACAAATTATCGTCGCCAAATCATATTCTTATTGCAACAACCTTGCCATCTGACAGTTCAAGTGGAAGTTGATAACTAAACCCTATATATAAGAATATGCGTGTGAAGATAAGGAACCAAAAATGCTCACCTCAGGGTTTGAAGAGAGCAAAGCTTGTATGCTTCCTACCAACTCATATGCTCTAAAGCTATCAGACTCTAGCACAATGGAAAGATGCCAATATGAAAGATAAATACCTTCTCTATTGCAGGGATAGGTTCTGTACGTATGAAATTATTTTTTTAGACGTATAAAGTCCAAAAATACGTATTTTTGGAAAAAATACGTATTTTTCGTATTTAATACCGCCGTGGAAGGAAAATTTTTCGCGAATTTAAACCTTCAGCTTTTACGCCGGTAAAATTTTTTTTTTCCCGAACTAAAAGGTTTTTATTTAAAAATCAAAAAAAATTCAATTTTTTATTTTTTTTTTTTTTTTTTTCGCAAGATGACGATTGACCCACCCTCGGATGGCACAATTCAATGTGGTAATCGCGAAGCAGGGTCACCGCAATAATAATAATAATAATAATCAAATTATTTCAGGTTTTTCACAGCTGAACTTTTTTTCGCGAAGTTTAAACCTTCACATACATCAACTTCGGTCAATCCCTTAGTTGTATTATCAATCCACTATAAGTCATGTAATGACAAAAAGGTAATTTGCATTCTAAAGAATCATGTTCCGTCATTTGCAAACTGCTATAGAATTTGACAACCTACATGTATCAACCAATCCAACATTTAAACATAGCATATAAACCTCTTAGATGCTTAAGCCATTAATCTCTTAGATGCTTAAGCCATTAATCTATTAATGTATAAAATCATGGCAATGCTTACCCCGCAGATAGTGTAAACTGTTCTTAATGCTTCTTACTAAAGGTTTTATGACCGCCTTCTTCCATGTCTGCTGTGTAATTTCTATCCAAGTCGGAAAACTAAGAAAAACAATTATTTTACATTCACCTTCCATAATTTTTAGTTTGGACAACAATTCTATCATTTGTGTTTTTGAATATGTAACTTGGACCTTTAGGTTCACTTCTACTCGGCCTTTTCCACATTTGATCAAAAATCTTTCAAACAACAGTTTACCCTATGCAAACATTAATTTAATAAGCAATACACCTTGTATCTTTCCAAATTAATGATAGATATAAACTTTCATGTTTACGGATTTTCTAGAATATGAGCAGAATGCATAAATATTGCATATTACAGGAAATATTGAAGCCTAGTTTCAGCTTCATTCAAAATAACATGTCTTAGCAAAATTTGTTTCCCCAAAATTTGAGTTCTACTAGCATCTTGCAATCAGATTTTGTAAAAAGACCGTACCTTTTAGACTCCAGTTGGCATCATGCTAGATCTGTTCCATTGTTTCATCTACATGATTATAAAACCTATATTTCGTACCTTATTGCATCCATAGGAAAAGTATAATGCAATCTGATTTTTTTCATAGCTTTAAACAAATTAAAGTCACCTCTACTGGCCGCACATATTCCGTCCATATCTTCCATTCCCAAGCCTTTTTCCAAGAGAACACATCCAAGCGAGCAAATGGTAGACAAAGAGAGGTGAAAACCACGCACTGCAGCCAATCAGTCATGAATTAGCATATAAATGGTAAAACATGAAGGGCCAAAAGGTACATTGGGTTTCACGGCTTTATAGCCCTTCACCCTTTGTATCCCTTTGCCCCATGTTAGTACTCAAAAAGAAAAATGGCGGGAAGTGCTACACTTATTTCAATTTAACAAATAACCATCAACCTAGAGTATAAACTAATGTATAGATATCAGCAACCTCTGAATATTCATGTAATGTATCCACCCAACAAATTGTTAATAAGCTTTGCAATAAAATACCCCCAAGCTACCTCTTGTTCTTCATGATCAGATTCACCATCTTCGGATGCTTGTGTATCGAACACTCATTTCGAGGAAGCCTCTATTTGCTCTTTATGTTTATACTTTGCTTGTTGCCACCAGCACATTTCTTGGAGCCATCAAGAGCACCACTCTTGCTTAGAGCACGTTTTTGCCCACCGTGATTCATGTTGCACCCTCACACTCACTCACAACTTCAGCAGGTAATGGAGTTATCACACCAAGAAAGTTCAGCATCTAATAGCTCCTTATTGAGCGCTTCCAATTCGTCTTCCTGAACTAAATGGTAACCCATCTCCGTATCATAATCAAAATACATTCTATCCCTTTCTCCTTATGGCCCAAATGCGGAAAATCCCCTTGACCTCCGTCTAATCACTCCCCTAGGGTACTACAATTACTACTCTGTATCCATTGAATATCTTTTACATGCTTATGGAATATGAAAATCTTCTGGAGCAGACTCTAAAATCGAAGACTTAAAGTAGAGCTACTAACCTTCAGGCAAATTCGTGAGAGATGTCACTGTATATTACCAACCACCGAAAACCCACTGCCCTGAGAGAAACTCATACCATACAAGTACAGCTGTGAAGCCTTTTGCTAGTTTTAGGAAGCCAAATCGAAAACCCTAGTCTCTTACATTTCACACGATTACATCATAATCTAAATATATTTATTCTTTCAATATTTTAAGGAATCCAAACTAGTCTACCATGGTTGCATGTCAATCCATATATCTTTTAGCTTTTACATGCATGTCCAATGGTTAGAAGGTACGTGTCATGATAATATAGATTTAAGACCTTTTCATGGAGGTACCAACGTAAATAAATCTTGCAAGCAAGCCTTTCTCGGCTTGCTAAATGCCAAGTGCCTAACATGCATTTAAAGATGCATGTAAAAGGTTAAACTTTATGGGCTTGGATGAAACATGCATTTAAAGATGCATGCAAAAGATTCAAATTCATAGGTTTAGATATTTTCATAAATAAGCCAACATCCAGGTTTAAAGTAACATATTCCCCATGCTCTCTAAAGAAGGCCAAGTTGTGGTAAGTACATTACAATTTCTAGGCAACACATATAATGTGTATAATATTTAAGTTGTTTTGAAACACACTTTCTATCTCCTCAAAAGATTAGTAAAGCAATGTATAAGTGGTTTCTATGCATGTCATGCTAAAATTGCCAAATAGCATCGGCGTAATAATAAAAAAATCCTACCTCCAACCGTTAGGTAGTTTTGACCTCTTTTTATGTTGCTGAAATATTAGGGAGGGTAGACCCCTAATTATACAGCAGAGGTCATGCCCAACCTAACATAACCAGCAAACCCAGTATACCTCTGTGAATTAACACTAATTTTGTCATTATTAGTTAGAAGAAGTACCTTTTAGCAGTATCTTGCGACTTCTTATAGCACCACTGCAGTCTCAAATTTGATGCCTGGGAAGTTGTTTGCTTTGATATATCCAAGTACTTTTCTTTTCACACCAAAGCGGTCGAAACCATTATTGACAAAATCCCTATCAGCTCAACAATATTGGAAGCCGCATAAGAAGGGCTGGAGTTGACATATAGAAGTGGAAGGATTTGTGATAAAATAACATTCCTCGGCCCCCGGTGATATGGTGGCTGACTATCTGCATGAATATATTTTAGAGCTTTAAATGGCATCGTATCTCTTTTGTCATACTTGGTGGCCATAAATAATCCATGAGCTTCACTCATAATTTCGATAGTCAGATTGAGAAAGTTAGCCTTATAGCCATATGTAGACCTATTATCACTGCTGTCCCTTAGGAAGGTCTCTTCCTTAATACCTAATCTTTCCATATCATATATTTGAGGATCAGTTTCATCATTGCTTGAGCCATTTTTCAAGAAATTCCTAATGTTAGGACAATTAATAGCTATTAGATCATCCATGTATCGGAAAGTAAATCTGAATTTTTCAATCTCATTGTATCTGCCTTGTTGTGCCAGTTTTCTGATGAAATCCATCTCGAACCAAGCAAGGTAGAGGTTGCACCAGCAGGGACTACATGAAAATCCCATAGGTATACCACAGATTTGCTTCCAAGCATCTTGTCCCATGCAAATATAACAGTTAGACACGAGCCAGTTGTTCATTTTAATGAAGTCTTCCATATTCACATGACTCCAGCATTTCCCCTGCGGTGGGCTCTTAAACCAATTAACTACATAGCAGTCCTCCTTAGTCTGTTTTAACCATAATTCATACTTACGATGCCTAGTTTTCATGTATTTCCATGAAGCCTCAATAATCATTCTCATGATTTTTCTTATGCCTGTTTCTCCAAGTAGTGGAATATTCTCATAGCAACGAGTTATGTCTGCCACAAATACTTCTGTTATCTTAGCTGGAAGGTTCAATACTACATCATAAATAGAGCCTACAACCCAACTTGAGTTGATTTTCCCTGGAAACAGAGTGCAAATCCTGGCACACAGCATTTTGGAAATATCAGGCCACATTTCTAGAATGTTATTAAGTCCAGTCGTTATCATCATAGATATCTCTGTGTATACTGTCGCATGTGCATTGGTGATCCATCTAAAATTTCTTTTATGCACCTTATATACTCCCAACAGGTAAGGTAATCTATCTGACATAATGGTTATATTTCCAACCAAATCTCTAATGTTGGCACATGCAGTATTCTTGATGTCATCAATGTTGATATGCATTTTTTGGAAGTCAGCACTGCATAACCTTTATAGGCGGTTCTCTAATATACTTAGGGCAGATGAACCACGGGTTGTTAGTAGCCTATCCAACAACTCTTGTTGCTCTACGTCATCCCCCGTGTGAATATGCACCCAAACCAAAGGGGGTTTAAGGGGGATTTTAATTTAAATGTGTTGGACCCAATGATTGTGTTAATTAATGTCAATGGTAGTTATGTGTTGGTTGTTAATGTCAATGGTTGTTATGTGTTGGTTGTTATGTTTTGGTTGTTATGTGTTGGGGGATTTAATTTTTATATGTTGGATGTTAATGGTTTGTGTTGCTGTAAATTTTTTGGCCTTCTGCCTTAGGGACGCCCCCGGTGTGACAAAAAATTTAGAATTCAAACCCAAAAAAAACTAGAATTCATTTGAGGCTTTCATCACTGTAGCTTTTGAATTTCATCACAATAAAACAAATAGAACATAATGTAAAAGTTACCATAAAGATAGAGCGATTGATCCCATTATTCTCGAAATTCATAAAGTTTGCAACACCCATACACAAACATTTTTCAACCGGAATTTAATGGTGACCTTTGGCCTCCATGGATTCTTGTGGTGAGAAACCAAAGTGGAAACTTTTCTCGCTTGTTAGCACAAGGATCTAGAAGTCTTGAATTTGCTTAATAATTGCCTCAAAATCTAAGCTTCATTCGGAATGAGCCATAAAACAATATCCAATAGCGCAATCCTGTATTAATCAGCTGGTAGGATGTGAAAGCCTACCAAATCCGGCCGAAAAATTGATGTTTTAGCATAGATAACTTAACCAAACATATCCATATCATACACTATCAAAAAGATCTCGGAGAGAGCTTTCCAACGCAATAAAAATCATCTCAAACGAGAGCTCCGGATCAAAGTTATGATAAGAAATGTGTTGCCGGGCGGGAAACCGCACTACATGCGCCCTTCAAGCCCTTCATGTGCCCATTATGCACCACACACACAAAAAGAGGGCTTTTGTTGTGAGCCATTGGTTGTTGACCATTATGCACCACATGCACAACTTTTGTTGTGAGCCATTGGTTTTCAAGCCCTTCATGTGCCCATTATGCACCACACACACAAAAAGAGGGCTTTTGTTGTGAGCCATTGGTTGTTGACCATTATGAACCACACGCACAAAAAAAGGGCTTTTGTTGTGAGCCATTGGTTGTTGACCGTTGACAAAAAAAGGCTAAAATCAATGGCTCGAAATGGTGCACTCTAGATGTGCGCGATTAAGTACATCCATTTGAATACATCCGCGAAATCATAGGAAAACCTTAGTGAAAAGCGTACAAAAACACAAAGAAAACCCCCTGTTATTATGCTACATATTCCACCCCCGAGATATAAAAATTCTTACATAGCCATTCCAGGTTCTTGATTACTTCAAGGTCATTCAGGGCAAATTTTCTAGTTATATCATTATCCATAGCTAGTTTTACAGTCCTGATGGCTTGCTCTATAATCATGCATTTGCATAGTACTTTATCTTCCTCTAAGATCTGAGGGTAGTTAAATTTATGTGCCTCGAAAAATGAATCACATGTGCACTCAATCTCTTTTTGAACTCACCTATTTCCAAAGATTTTGTTTGGAATATGGTTCAATCCTTTTCGTGAACATTCTTCTAAGCATCTTGTTATGCACTATTTTGACGTCGGTGGTCCTGATGTGTCCAACTGTGTGGTCTACAAATGATTTGAGCCTTGGATTTTTACAAGGACATACAGCAATGTTGCTACCAGCAAAGATGAGGTATGGCTTATAGCATAAATCTCTAAGGTTTTCCGTGTACCTCCATCCAAACATAGTGTCTTCCATAATATTCTGTCCCATAGTTCCAAACACATCTATAAGAATATCCCGAAAAATCTTGGAAGGCAGATCTTATCCATAATTTTGGATAGGAACGTGCAAGTATGATTTTTTTTGTTTCAACTCAATGTCTCAGAAGATGTGCTTTTCCAAGACAGTCTTTCTGTATGGTTCTCATAATCTGAAAACGTACCATCTAATTAGAGAGATTAAATAAACCACTTTTTAACTAAGACCCATACATTACGGTGTAGCCTGGATAAGGCTTTATACACATAATGTGTAGCCGAGTGGCATATGTTTTGTGCAACTGCACTCTGAACAGTAATGGTTTAGGCCATTTTGTCAAAAATATTTGAGCAACAGTGGTTTAGGGCAATCTACAATATGTTTGAACTTATGTAATGCAATCTATGAATACATCAACACATGCATAAGTATACGATAGTTCAAAAGAACAAGACTTACAGTTATCAAAAGAGTGTTTTGGCAATCCCATCAGTTGCAGTCGCAGCTCTGCTACCGTCCTCTTTGGTTTTAGTAATTGAGTTGTCCATCGCATTTGGTGTACTTAAGCCTTCTACAAAAGCATTGTCTGATTCCTTAGCAGTATCTTTGCCTGGAACCATGGTAATTCTTGGGGGTTCACTGATCTTAGTGCTGCAAGAGCCTGAAGTACTAGGCCTGTTTCTGTATGCTCGTTTGCTTGAGCTATTTCTAGTGGGTGCTTTTTTCAGGAACTCCACATCCTTAATCGTCTTTTCACAAATATCCACCATCTTGCCCTTGGGGAATCCAATTTTTAAATCTGCCCATGGATCAGTGGCTTGCTTCATGGTCATTGTGATCAATACTTCTCTAACTTCTAGGTATGACAGGAATGCCAAAATACTAGACTTGAGAGTGGTCTTTAAGTATTTTCTGAACTCAACCATTCTTCCTGCAACAGACATAGCAGGGTACAACACCTCTAAATTGTTGAGTAGACACCAAATGCCTTGATCAAACCATGTCATGCTATCATCACATGTCTTGTTTTTGCCAATGGATTCACAAACGCACTTAAAATATGGGCACAACGTCCTCCATAGGCGTTTGAGATAGAAATCATCTCTAGAAATGTTGGGATAAGCCATATGGCCCTTCTGGCTTAAGTACATGTATTCACTTTTGGTACATACCTTGTCAAAAAATCGTGTGTCGATGTTCATTTTGATCTTGATTTTTTTGATCATTTTTTCCATTTTCCATGCTGCAGCCTTAGCAGCTACTACTTGTGGAGTTTTGATATCACCAAGCATCATCCATGTCTCTGGACTAATGGGAGCTAGCGCACCCAAGTTTTTAGTTCTCCATATACGTTGGCTACACAATAGGCAGTCATGTTCAACCAGTCTGTATGGCATGATTGGAAAACGGTGGCAGTTGTGCAGGTAAGACTGAACTCTGTTTTCTTGCCACTGCTGCAGTCAGTATCATTACTTTTCAAGGCAATTTTGTCCTGCTCAGACAGCAAACAGTCTCCAAAGGGATCATCTTCTTCTTCTACCATTATATCTTGCATTGCCTGATTTTCAGCCCTAACCTCTGCCTCCTCATTTGGATGAGATACCTTGATGCCATTTGTGTTCTCCAAACTTGTCAACCCAATGAAGAATCTGGTCTTGCATAGATCTTCTTCTCTGGTCCATTGGTATATTTTATTTGGAATGGAATCATATACCCCATTAACAATGGCCATGATGTTACTCATGTCCCCACTAGCTTTGTTAATGCCGGGGACTATCTTGACCCATTCATTGAATCCCAAATGAGTGACAGCACAATATCCATCAAGCTTGCTCATCACCTCCTTCTCCAAAATGTATTTGTGTGCT
The DNA here is from genome assembly GCA_021234155.1 of Isoetes taiwanensis. Classification (NCBI taxonomy): domain Eukaryota; kingdom Viridiplantae; phylum Streptophyta; class Lycopodiopsida; order Isoetales; family Isoetaceae; genus Isoetes; species Isoetes taiwanensis. Next base: position 3,020,209 of record JAJEKV010000074.1, on the reverse strand, counting down.
TTTGGTTCTTTAATGCAACAAAGCATAGTCTGTACGGCATAGTTGGGGCATTCAATCTTGTATTTACCATAGCCCATAGCTTCCAACTCGCTGTTCCATACTGGTAGAGCTACTTCATCATCATAATCGTCCTGACCATAATGATTTTCCTGTAATGCATGACATTATCAATTGTTAATGTTACAGCATCTGCATGTAGTCCAAGGTATCAACTAGTAACTTGTAACTCATAATGCAGATGTAAATGTAAGGAACATGATTCTCAAGTCACAAGTAACACTGGTTATACCAATGTATTGAAGTATCTAAAAAAACCCAGTAGAACTAGCCTAGTCCGACTAGCTAGCACATACATCAACTTCGGTCAATCCCTTAGTTGTATTATCAATCCACTATAAGTCACGTAATGACAAAAATGGTACTTGCATTCTAAAGAATCATGTTCCGTCATTTGCAAACTGCTATAGAATTTGACAACCTACATGTATCAACCAATCCAACATTTAAACATAGCATATAAACCTCTTAGATGCTTAAGCCATTAATCTCTTAGATGCTTAAGCCATTAATCTATTAATGTATAAAATCATGGCAATGCTTACCCCTGCAGATAGTGTAAACTGTTCTTAATGCTTCTTACTAAAGGTTTTTATGACTGCCCCTTCCATGTCTGCTGTGTAATTTCTATCCAAGTCGGAAAACTAAGAAAAACAATTATTTTACATTCACCTTCCATAATTTTTAGTTTGGACAACAATTCTATCATTTGTGTTTTTGAATATGTAACCTGGACCTTTAGGTTCACTTCTACTCGGCCTTTTCCACATTTGATCAAAAATCTTTCAAACAACAGTTTACCCTATGCAAACATTAATTTAATAAGCAATACACCTTGTATCTTTCCAAATTAATGATAGATATAAACTTTCCTGTTTACAGATTTTCTAGAATATGAGCAGAATGCATAAATATTGCATATTATAGGAAATATTGAAGCCTAGTTTCAGCTTCATTCAAAATAACATGTCTTAGCAAAATTTGTTTCCCCAAAATTTGAGTTCTACTAGCATCTTGCAATCTGTATTTGTAAAAAAGACCGTACCTTTAGACTCAGTTGGCATCATGCTAGATCTGTTCCATTGTTTCAGTCTACATGATTATAAAAACCTATATTTCGTACCTTATTGCATCCATAGGAAAAGTATAATGCAATCTGATTTTTTCATAGTTTTAAACAGAAATTAAAGTCAGCTACTGCTGCACATATTCCGGTCCATATCTTCCATTCCCAAGCCTTTTTCCAAGAGAACACATCCAAGCGAGTAAATGGTAGACAAAGAGAGGTGAAAACCACGTACCTGCAGCCAATCAGTCATGAATTAGCATATAAATGGTAAAACATGAAGGGCCAAAAGGTACATTAGGTTTTTATTTCAATTTAACAAATAACCATCAACCTAGAGTATAAACTAATGTATAGATATCAGCAACCTCTGAATATTTATGTAATGTATCCACCCAACAAATTGTTAATAAGCTTTGCAATAAAATACCCCCTGTGCTACCTGTTGTTCTTCATGATCAGATTCACCATCTTCAGATGCTTGTGTACCAGGAACACTCATTTCAGAGGAAGCCTCTATTTGCTCTTTATGTTTATACTGCTTGTTGCCACCAGCACATTTCTTGGAGCCATCAGTAGCACCACTCTTGCTTAGAGCACGTTTTTGCCCACCAGGATTCATGTTGCAGCCCTCACACTCACTCACAACTTCAGCAGTAATGGAGTTATCACACCAAGAAAGTTCAGCATCTAATAGCTCCTTATTGAGCGCTTCCAATTCGTCTTCTGAACTAAATGGTAACCCATCTGTATCATAATCAAAATACATTCTATCCCTTTCTCCTTATGGCCCAAATGCGGGAAAATCCCCTTGACCTCTGTCTAATCACTCCCTAGGGTACTACAATTACTGCTCTGTATCCATTGAATATCTTTTACATGCTTATGGAATATGAAAATCTTCTGGAGCAGACTCTAAAATCAGAAGACTTAAAGTAGAGCTACTAACCTTCAGGCAAATTCGTGAGAGATGTCACTGTATATTACCAACCACCAGAAACTGTACTGCCCTGGAGAGAACTCTGCCATACGGCGCAGCCCGTGAAGCCTTTTGCTAGTTTTAGGAAGCCAAATCGAAACCCTAGTCTCTTACATTTCACACGATTACATCATAATCTAAATATATTTATTCTTTCAATATTTTAAGGAATCCAAACTAGTCTACCATGGTTGCATGTCAATCCATATATCTTTTAGCTTTTACATGCATGTCCAATGGTTAGAAGGTACGTGTCATGATAATATAGATTTAAGACCTTTTCATGGAGGTACCAACGTAAATAAATCTTGCAAGCAAGCCTTTCTCGGCTTGCTAAATGCCAAGTGCCTAACATGCATTTAAAGATGCATGTAAAAGGTTAAACTTTATGGGCTTGGATGAAACATGCATTTAAAGATGCATGCAAAAGATTCAAATTCATAGGTTTAGATATTTTCATAAATAAGCCAACATCCAGGTTTAAAGTAACATATTCCCCATGCTCTCTAGAGAAGGCCAAGTTGTGGTAAGTACATTACAATTTCTAGGCAACACATATAATGTGTATAATATTTAAGTTGTTTTGAGACGAATTTCTATCTGAGACGAATTTGGCTGTGCAACCATCGACTCTGTTGGTGCACGATAATTTGTAAAGCAAGAAACCCTAAAAATAGTTGTTTATATCTTTATCTTCATGAACACTTTAACTTAGGGTTAGAAAATCACATGCACAAAAACTTAAATCACCACCATGCAATTCTTTTTCTCATAAAAAATCGACGGTTAAGAAAGGGATGCGCTCTAGAAATACTCTTTCGTACATCCACACGGATACATCCACAAAATCATAGTAAAACCATAATAAAAAGCGTATAAAAATCACAAAGGTAACCCCCTGTTATTATGCTACATATTCATACGAAGAAAACAAGTAATTTTTGGATAAACAAAATTGTTTTCAACATCAAAAATTTCAATAACAAAGATCTCGACAACCTTAGCGAAAGCTTCCATAAAACCTCTGCTGCATGAAATCTGCAAAGAATGCATGGAAGCAAATCGTCCAAACCTAATATAAAGATCGGAAGGCTCCTTCTGGTATCATCTTAAATATCCAAAACCTGGACATCTGGATGACTGTAAGCATGCACGATGTTACCAAAATAAGATGGATCGGATAAGGACGCCCACAACAGAAAAAATTAAAAAATGATGAAATATCGAGGGAAAAAAACATCCCGATTTTTGGATAATCGGGAATGCATGTCGGCAGCCAAAATCTTCATAATCTTAGGAAATTAACCTTAAAATAAAATCCAAAGAGTTTTCGGGACCCCGGAAAAACCAGTTGCACTTTAGCTACCAACCAAGAAGAATTTGCCAACATACGAATTTTATCTCATATAAATTTTACATTTTAGCCAAGTGGGAAGATAACTAAAGGGCTTTATTTTATCAAATTTTGCCAGAAAGACAATCTATGAACTCTTGTTTTTCATAGATTTAGCCAACCTTCATTTGAATCGAAAAATATTTAGAGCCCTTAAAATTTACACTGAAACCCTCCTATATGATCTGAGAAAATACAATTTCTATGAACTAGCCAAGTGTTTAACATAATATAATTTGTTGAATGATGCAGTAGATCAACAAATGTTTTCTTCCATGTTCTTAACAATGCATATAATCGTCATACAATTTATACATTCAATCCTATACGCCAAAGTAGAAACCATATCTTACGTTCCTTTCCATACACATTACAATTCAAGTACAACTAGACTGCCAAAATTAGTTTGGTCTCTCAGTATTATACAACTTGATTCCCCACCAGCGCAACGAATGTATTACTGCCAGGATTAAGAAACCCCTGGTGCGAAGGGTTTTCGAGGAAAAAAATCTTGGTAGTAATAAGTATGCTGATAAACTTTCAATGATATATTTCAAGACAGGTCTGAAGACATAGCTGATTGCGCATATCCATCACCTCCTGAAGATATGATCCCAGTACATGCGCCCAACATCACATGGAGTGGCTGGTTAGGTGGGACCAACTCAACATAGCATGGTCAGATATGATCGAATGCCAAACAGTTCTGAAGAGAGTGACATTCCGTCAATGACTCCTAGTTGACAACATTGACAAATCCTGTCCTCGCACGCCTCTTGAATCCATTTGCCTATTACAATTCTGAGGCAATGCGCATCTGTGTGAATTGAAGCTATTCGTCTGTGCCTCTTTATGGGCAAATGTGTACGTATGTAGCATTGTGGACCTCATCAGGCATGGGATTGATTTAGCGCCAGTAGTATGTTGTATCCCAAAGCTTGTTGAGGAAGCAAACATCAAGGTACTGACTTCAAGTTATGGTGATCTTCTTCTGTTTGTACCTAAATGCACCTTTGCTCCTGCAAATTCCATTAGGATAACCATTGAGCTCATTTTTCCTTCTAGGACGCTAACAAGACTTGAGGCGCCGCAGACCCATTGCCATGGTATAAGCAAGGTTTGGGAGATGAGCATTGCCCATACTGACTACCTTCTGAAAGTAAATGATGCGGCGATCGAATGCGGCCCACTGAAAGGCAAGAAACCTAGCTCTTGCAAAAGAATCTAATATTCAATTGTGAATTTATCCCAAGTGCCTGAGCTAGGAAGGCTTTCTGTACCTGTTCCAAGTCATTCAAGGTGGCAAGGAATACCACTGGCCCCGTATAGAAGAACAGGCAAATGAAGAATGTTCTACACATTATTATTATACATTTAACCTAATCCTTTATCCCCCTATTACAATCATAAATTATAGATAGAGATAACATATGTTGTCATTGTGTGCTGGCCATATATAACCATCATTCATTTAAATTGGATTTATGTCAGGATTTTGGACCATTTTGGCACTGCAACTTTTTCTTGGGTTAGTAAATTTACATTGAGAATGTGACTTTTTTCTATAACAGCACAACATGATTGCATTAAAAATTAAAAATATTTTACATATGTATGTCGAGTGACACGATGCCAATTACTTCTCCGAAGTGACACCTAGTGATGTCATAGCTTTCTTCCTCACTTCCACATGTATTGTAACCCTAGCAATCTTGTTTGGGATGGCCCTTGGGGTCCATGAAAACAAAATAGTATCTAACTCAATCCATCATCCCCTTCAATAGGGTTTCTCTTCCATCTCTTTGTCCAACAGTCTCTATACCTTTCTTCCTCTGCCACTGCATTTAACTGGTGCCGTGGACACCACCACTCCACACGAGCTTTGTTCACATTGCAGTCACCCACTTCTTTGCAAACATCTGAGATGGTATAACCCATCCACACAGGGTATATCTCTTTGCACTCTGGTACTATAAGTGTAAATTGATGGCAAAGCAAGTCATCTTTCGGATCATAATCCTCCAGCCCGAGATATTTAGTGTTGAAAATGTCATCATATAATTACATGGTCATCATCAACACATCACATGTGCAGGAAGAATTATTTACTGAAGAAGCATGCATCATCCTATAGGGGACATATTATATTATTTACAATGATGTATAAGTTGTGGTGAAGATGATCATCTGCTTCAAGACAAAAACCTAAGGTTTAATACCTAAGGTTAAATGTGCTATAGTATATAATGAGGTGTCGAAACTTCATAAGAAATCGTTTTGGAGCGAAAACCAGGTATGAACTTAGCAACTATCTTAGGCGGCCTAGATCGATGGCTAAACCGTCGAAGGCCACTCTATTTTAAAGACAAACTGTATATCTCTGTATATAGATTGAATATATCCGGTCGAGGAGGAACAGAACGATCTATTACATTAACTAGATCGATCTGTAGAAGGAGTTCTTGTACTCTAGTAAAGGTGTCGATCCCATTTGAACAGTGTTTTGATATTATTTTGGTTCAATGGTGATAACATGAATTGAGGCAATGGTTTTTGGATTAAGTTGCAATATTTGAACATGTATTGAACATTCAAATAGTTGCACTATCAATTTAAATTGTTATTTGGTTCTAATATTCAACATTTGGTATCAGAGCCATGTCTAGCAGGTTTGGAGCAGGATTGCTCAGTACTGTTGATGTTTATAAAGGGGGTTCAGGTTTCCAGGTCTGGAAAGATGCAATCAAGCATGTTTTAGAGGTTGAAGAACTATGGGATCTTGTTGATCCTTTGAAAGGAGTTGGAACACAAAATAGTAATGGAGTGAATATGCCAGCAAGCTCTAGCACAGGTACTCACAATACTAACACTAGCATTGCTGAAATAAATTCAGGAGATACAAATGCTGGAGCCACCTCTGAAGTCATCACTGCAGGGGCTGTAACTGGAAAAAGCATTTTTGCTAAGCAGAAGGAAGCTCAAGGGATCATAACATCTAAGGTAAGTCCAACTATCAGGCTGAAACTTAGAAATATGACTGCTAGAGATATGTGGAATTTTTTGCTAAAGCATTATGAAGAAAAGACTTCATCTCAAATTGATCTTTTGGAAAAGGAATTGAGGAATCTTAAACTTAGAGAAGAAGATGATGTTTCTGAGTTTTTCAACAAATTTGACAACATTATAGCAGACTTGAGTGGGGCTGGAGTTATTCTGACTGAAACTTATCAAGTACTAGCCATAGCTAGGTCTATAATAGACAATGATCAACTATCCCTGTTTATCAGGAATATAGCTAAGAATAGAGAGGAAGCAGAAAGTATTCTTAGAACTGAGGCTGAACAAAAAAGAGTGATGAGAGATGAGGAAGAGAACACTGCTGAAATCTTATATGCAGGAAGAAGGGGAAAAGGAAAATTTGAGAAAGGGACTTGTTTCTACTGCCATGAACAGGGCCATTTCAAAAACAATTGTCCTAAGCTGAATAAGGATTTTAATTGCTATAATTGTGGAGGCAAAGGGCACTTAGCTGCCAAATGCCCTTCACCAAAGGATCCCTCGAAAGAAAAAGGAAAAATTGACACTAGAAGAGGAGGAAGATCCTCAGCTCTAAGGGGACGAGGTGGCAGATCCACTGGAGCCTTCATTGCAAGGGAACAAAAATCAAGTGAGAAGGAAGAAACTGAAGATGAAGAAGAGGTACAAAGAGTTTTTGCTTATTGTGATAGTTTGAAGTCTAACAAAAAATCTCGTGCTCTTGTAGTTGATAGTGGAGCTGAAAGATCAGTAGTCCACTGCTCAGATCTTCTTAAGCAAATCAATCAAACTCATGGAAGGAGTGTTCAAGTTGGAGATGGAGCATTACAAATGGTAGAAGGAAAAGGCTTGTTGCAGCTGATAGATTTAAATGGAGAAATTGTAGACATAGAGAGTGTACTTTGTGTACCTACTCTTGTGAAAAACTTGATCTCTGTAAGCCAACTAGTAGACCTGGGCTACAGAGTTGTTTTTGACACTGATGCATGTAAAATTTATCTTGGAAATGAAGTCAAGTTTTTAGCCAAAAGAATTGGAAATCTATTTCAAATGGATGATGTTATTTCAGATAGCATTAATTCTGTGGCAGAAAATGAATTTGCCTTATGGCACAGCAGACTTGCCCATACTCATTGCAACAACTTGAAAATTCTAGCTAACAAGGGATGCATTAAATGCAAAGATATAAAAGCAAACAAATTTCTGTGTGAAGGGTGTATGTTGGGCAAGATCACGAGATTACCTTTCAAAAAGGCAAAGCATAGAGCTAATGAAGTTCTGGAACTTGTTCATACCGACCTGTGTGGTCCTTTGAATGTCAAAAGCAAGTCAAACAAGAGATATTTTATATCCTTTATAGATGATTATAGCAGAAAATGTAAATGTTATTGTCTTTCAAGAAAATCAGAAGCATTGAATGCCTTTAAACAATATGTACTTGAAATGGAAAGGCAAACTGGGAAGAAATTGAAATGCATTAGGTCAGACCGAGGAGGAGAGTACTTGTCCAATAAATTTAAACACTTTTGTATTTCAAATGGAATAAAGAGGCAAATGACTTGCAGATATAGCCCACAACAGAACGGGGTTGCTGAAAGAAGAAATAGGACTGTCATGAATGCAATTAGATCTATGATTAAGGGAAGTGGATTACCAAACTATCTCTGGGAAGAAGCCCTTAAGGCTGCTGTATTTATTCAAAACAAATTGCCATCATCAAGTTTAGGAGGAAATGTGCCAGAGTTAGTGTGGTCAAACAGAAATTATGAAATAAACTATGATGCGTTTAAATGCTATGGGTGTCTTGTGTACTTTCATGTACCAGATGAATTAAGAAGAAAGCTAGACAATAAAGGTGAAGTTGGTTTTTTGGTTGGATACGACGAAGAGTCCAAGGGTTACAGAATTTATGTTCCTAAGAAAGGTGAGATTATTATCAGCAGGGATGTTGTATTTAATGAAGAAGTCTTATACAAAGATAGACATAAAAGAAACAAGGTAGATGAGCAAACAGCAAGAGGAGAACATTCTGAAAAAGAAAACAAAAAATTAGAACAGCATTATACAGATATTGAGTCTATTGATGGGGATGATCAGGATACCAATGATGAGATTGAGCAATCTGAAACAAATAACAGTGAACATGATAATCTGGATTTACCTCCAGTAGAAAACAAACAGGATACAAGCTGCAAAAAGAGAAAAACACAGGCTGAGAAATTGATTGATGAAGCAGGAATAAATACTGAAACTTATGGGAGGACAGAAGGTGGTAGAAGCATGAGATTAGAAAAGCTTGAGCAAAATGTTGATCAAGATAACATTGATCAAATTCTGGCATTCTTGGATGATGTGGAAATACCAAAGACTTATGATGAAGTCTTGATGTCAAGTGACAAAACAAAATGGCTGGAAGCCATGCAAGAAGAATTAGATTCATTCAAACACACTCACACTTATGACACAGTGAAAGAACCTGCAGGGCAAAACATTATAGGCAGTAAGTGGATATTCAGAATAAAAGATTGTGCAGATGGAGGAAAAAAATATAAAGCTAGATTGGTTGCTCAGGGTTACACTCAAAAGAAAGGAAAGGATTATGATGAGACATATTCGCCAATAGTTAAGCTAACAAGTATCAGACTGCTTTTAAGCATTGCAAATGCACAAGATCTTGACTTGCATCACATGGACGTCAAAACTGCCTTCTTAAATGCAAAAATAGAAGGAGACATATACATGAAACCAGCACCTGGCTATGAAGAAAAAAATCAGATGGTTTGGAAGCTGAATAATGCAGTTTATGGTCTTAAACAAGCACCACGAGAATGGTACTTGTGTATAGATAGATTCTTGAGAGAATCAAACTTTGAAAAGCTGAAAAATGATGGTAACCTTTATAGGTACAAAGATGGAGATCTGTTTTGTATGCTGGCTCTTTATGTTGATGATTGCATCATGGTTTCTAATAATGCTAAGTGTCTTGAACATTGCAAAGGAGTTTTGAAAAACAGGTTCCAAATGACAGACTTGGGGGAATTGAGGCAATTTCTTGGCATAGAGGTGATCAGAGACAGGGAAAAGAAAATACTAAAGTTGAAGCAGAGCAAACATATAAACAGTATGCTGAGAAGATTCAATTTAACAGAGGCAAATCCAGTTGAAACTCCAATTGTGCCTGGGCATAAATTAACTGCTGAAAAATATATCACAAAGGAAGAAGCACAAGACATGGAAAATGTGCCATATAGGGCACTAGTTGGGTGCCTATTGTACCTATCCAACAATACTAGACCTGACATATCTTATGTGGTAAATATATTAAGCAGAAACTGCCACAATCCCACCAAAGAACACTGGTCTACTGGAAAAAGAGTGCTAAGATATTTAAAGAAAACTCAGGAACTGGGTATTGTATACAATTCAGAAGACTTGACTTTGCAAGCATTCAGTGATGCTGATTGGGGTGGAGACTTGGGCAGCAGAAAATCCACTTCAGGGTATGCCATTTTCTTAGGTGGAGGTGTTGTAAACTGGAAAAGTAAAAGGCAAAATGCTATTGCAATGTCAACTGCAGAAGCAAAATATGCTGCTGCTTCCTTGGTTGCAAAGGAAGTATCATGGTTGAGAAGATTGTTAGAAGAATTAAACTGCTTGCAAATAGAGCCAACGAAAATTTGGACAGATAATCAAAGTTGCATTGCCATTGTGAAAAATCCTGTGGATCATGAAAGGACAAAGCACATAGAGTTGAACATTCATTTTATCAGGGATTTGGCTAGTAAAAACTATATTCAAATGGCTTATGTGAATACTGCAGAACAGGTTGCAGACATTTTTACAAAAGCACTTGCTGTAGGTAAGTTCATTCAACACAGGGAGAATCTGAACATTTCTTAATTATATGATGAAGGAGGAATGTTGAAAATGTCATCATATAATTACATGGTCATCATCAACCCATCACATGTGCAGGAAGAATTATTTACTGAAGAAGCATGCATCATCCTATAGGGGACATATTATATTATTTACAATGATGTATAAGTTGTGGTGAAGATGATCATCTGCTTCAAGACAAAAACCTAAGGTTTAATACCTAAGGTTAAATGTGCTATAGTATATAATGAGGTGTCGAAACTTCATAAGAAATCGTTTTGGAGCGAAAACCAGGTATGAACTTAGCAACTATCTTAGGCGGCCTAGATCGATGGCTAAACCGTCGAAGGCCCCTCTATTTTAAAGACAAACTGTATATCTCTGTATATAGATTGAATATATCCGGTCGAGGAGGAATAGAACGATCTATTACATTAACTAGATCGATCTGTAGAAGGAGTTCTTGTACTCTAGTAAAGGTGTCGATCCCATTTGAACAGTGTTTTGATATTATTTTGGTTCAATGGTGATAACATGAATTGAGGCAATGGTTTTTGGATTAAGTTGCAATATTTGAACATGTATTGAACATTCAAATAGTTGCACTATCAATTTAAATTGTTATTTGGTTCTAATATTCAACATTTAGGCCTTCCTTTCCTAGGACCAACATAATGTTTTTCAGCAGCTGGAGGAGCCATCGACTTGGAATACTACTAACCACATCATCAACTTCCTCAGGTGTTATCAAGTCTCTCCACCTAGTCTTAGGTAGCCATCCATCTTTCAATTCATCAGAGGATGTATCTACTTGTCCCAATAATCCATATACCTGTGTCCAATAATCTATCAATGCAAGGTTGGTATCATCGGAGTTATTTTTCCAATACTTGGCATATTCAGAACTGCTGTCCAATGTGCTTTGCAATGAATCCACCTCTGCAAAAGGCTTAAGAGCTTTTGGTTGACCCCTTAGAATTTTAGGTTTACCATTTTCATCTTCGTGCCATATAGGTACTCCCTCATCTGGCCTCCATTTATCATCTGAAGGTCTTATCTTCCATTGCATTATTGGCTTATTTTCCATGACCCAGAAAGTGTACTGAAGAGGTCTAGATTGACCTTCCATATCAAGAGCATATCCTTCGATAAAATTCTTCCAATCAGGCACTTTTTGTATGATCAACCCTATAGGAGAAGGTGAAATGCATTCACTAAGAACTTCCATTAGTCTAGGAAGATTGGTCACAGTTTGAGATTTCAACTGCGCACTATACTTCCCAAACAATGCATCCACATCCTCATGAGTATGTCTAGGCATTAAGAACCCTAAATTCACTCTTTCAAAGACACCCACAGCTGTTAAATAAGATAGGAATGAGAACATATACCTGTTTTTATTCTGTCCAGCACAATTGTCAAGTTGGAGGAGGAACTTTGGTGGTAGATCTCGAGGTTGGGGACGTGAACTTGAGGCTCCAACATGTTCAGAAGCACCTGACTTCCTAAACCTTGCCTTAGTAAACGTCTCCAAATTATTAGGCTTTCTATCCAACAATGCACTGAAGAGTGGTTGGCTACCACCTCCAGGGTTGTGGAGGTCACCAGAATAACCACTCTCATAGTTCCTCAAGCATCTCATCACACTTCCAATATGAAAATCAGGACCATCACTCCACAATTGCAAACTAAAATGACCATAATAAATTGGCACCGAGCTATGCATTATTGCACCTGTCAGAGAGACTTGCATAGGATAAGCTCTATTGATTTGCTTGGGTATGTAACTATACTGTGGCAAACAAGTCTTCGATTGATCCATCTTGTCATGTATAATACAAACATAGTTATTGGGTTCCAAACATGATAATGTTCTCCACATCCAATAAGTGGATCTATATGATAGTTGGTCTGTCATATGATCTTTCATTTGCTCCCTTATCTTAGCCCTTTAGCTTGGTTGCTTGGTCTTATCCAGAATCTCTTTCAACTTAGCACACAAGTTGCACTTTGCAAAGTTGTTCGAAGTGTCTATAGTGACATGCTTGAAGTGCTTGCTCCATAGTCTACTGAAGCTGGGTTGAGAATTGCAGGTACCATTAGTTCTCGAAGCAAAGCATTCACTTCCTCCAATATGCTCTTCTGGGTACAATGGGATGGCAATATCTTCTCGACAACTATTTTTTCCTGTTGATCTTTCCTACTTTTATGTGGCATATTCTCAGCATTGAATTCAATCCCCCTGAAACCCCCTTTGGTTTGGGTGCATATTCACACGGGGGGTTACTCCGGGCATCGAGAGCTGTCGGATAGGCATATTTGCCCTTTATTCCTTGATCTGGACCATACATAGCGATCCTCGTTTATGGGGTATGCCTGTACAAGTTTTTGTACATGGTATATTGAGGTTTATAAAATACTATAAGATTTGAGGGAATGTACTTAATGGTGTTAATACTGTACATGTATTGTAAGTTCTTAGGGGCTCTCGCTGCTCTACGTAACCCCCCGTGTGAATATGCACCCAAACCAAAGGGGGTTTCAGGGGGATTGTAATTTTAAAATGTTAGATGCAATGGTTTAAATTAATTAATAATGGTAGTTATGTGTTGGTTGTTGTATTAAAAAAATTTTTGGGCCCTTCGGGCCCTTAGAGAAACAAAGAGATGGCAACATATCTTGTGTAGAAAAATATTGGTAACATTAAACATAAGAAAAGTTCAACGGAACAAATATAAGAAAAGTGCAATAGAACAAACACGTAATGAATAGCAACTTTAGAATATGGGGCTTCTTGCAAAACCATAGTGCCTATATCTTGTCAAAACTATACCACCTATATGTTTGACAAATAAGGATGAGATACCATAGGACCATAGGAATTGATATTGCAACAACCATAGATTGCAACCACCGTAGATGGTGAAGCTTCAAATTTGATGTTTAAAGAACAAATAGGGACTTGAACCCAATGCATGCTTGCAAAATTGAGTGCTTAAATCTTGCCAAACCATACCAAAACAACATCTTCATCAAATAAGGATGAGGTACTACACAAATTGATATTGCAAGCACCATATATGGTGAATGTAATATATCCGGGCGAAGAAACGACATTTGTATTTCTTGATATACATGTTTTACCATGAACACGGGTTTAAAAAAATAACGAAAAGAGTTAAAACCTTGCTTGCCATGCTTAATCTGCGAATGGTGAGTGGCGCTTGAATGGTGGCGGCGGTTGAAATCCGCTTGTGAATCTATGCAACTAAAGCCAAGAACATGATCTATGTACATAACAGGCAACAAAGGGTAACTCATACCATTCTCATTCACGAAAGTTATTGCTCCAGTTCTAGTTATAGCCTCTTTACTCCTTCTATCGATTATATTAATCCGCCAAAACTAGTATAGCACCAAGGTATCCGAGCTCTAACATGCGTGATTCATGGAACTTACGCGCATGCACCTCTCTTTTAACAATACTTGGAATATTGGACAAATATGCATTGCATACTAAACTTGCTTCGGATTTTAGCATCATTGAAGAATGAGCATCTTCCCATACCGTTGTGAAGGACGCAGCAAGCTCATCATGCCCTGAATAAAAAAAATCATATGCTAAATCAAACACTAAATAAAGCTCAAATCACAAGAAACCGAGCTCAACTTGAACTAATTGCGATTGAACAAACGATATATTTATGCGTTTAGAATTGTGTGGCTTCTGACGAAGGCACGTTTACCTCTCAAAAACTGCAGCCGAAAAGAACGAATCATTTGACCAAAGAAACTAATGGTGTGGAATAGATGAAAAAGGGCTTGCGGAGGAGAGCATAAGTTAAAGCGTCCCTCCGCCGAATCAACCTTTGGAGAAAACACGAGTGCAAAAAGATGAACGTTTGGTTGCCGTCGCGCTGAATGGGTTTTTTGAATAGAATCATGATCTTAAGCTTCGTTTTTTGTTTGGAGCTTCTAATTATGGCGAATCTTCTTCTCGCAAAAGATGCAAAGATTTTGGCCACTTTAAAGGCCTCCATCGACGACCCACATAAATTTCGACAAGCAGGATGATTCCAACTCGATTGCATGCAACGGGGGGATTTTTTGACCGAATCGTCGAATCAGTTCTAAAAATTGATATCTCGATAAGAATGGAGGGGAGTGGGCTCGAAATCGGAAAAGCTTCAAAATCAGTAAAGCCTAAATCGGCAAACAACAATTTCTCGGGATCCATACCACCGGGGTGGTGAATTGTGTGCATCTTTAAATTATCTAAATCGAGCAACAACGACTTTGGTGGGCACATTCCTAAGATGATGAGCTTGTGGGTTTGCCGGAGTTGGAGGTTTTGGACTTGTGGATGTTGAACCCTAAAAAAACCCTAAAAATAATGGGAGGATATCCACCACAGGATTTGCCCCTTTTCTAAAATCAACGGCTAACAAAAGGGTGCACTCTAGAAATACTATTTAGTACACATGGATGAATACAGCCACCAAATCATATGAAAACCTTAGAGAAAACAGTACAAAAACAGAAAAAAAACCCCCTGTTATAATGCTAGATATTTCAACATATCTATCAAAACCCTCCCTAGCAGCCAGGATCCTAGAAGTTGGCATCAACATGCCATTATTTCCATGTAATGCAATTTTGCTCCCCTTTGCATGACTTACTTGCCAATTTTGCCAAGATGAAATTGGAATGCCATGAATATTTATCCATGCAACTTTACATATCCATGCCCCTAGCAGTGGGTATTTTTTCTTCTTTGGATATTTTTCATCTTGAAGTGCAAGCTTGTGAATGGAGTACATGTAAGTCCTCCTCTCATCATAAGTATACTCTTGGAAGGTGGCTTTTGCTTCCACCAATTCATCAATTTCAAACTTCTGAACACAATTAGCCCAACAACATTCCATTCCCCTTACCTTAGTCATAGCTTCACGTGAACAATCACTTCTTGACTTGGACCTCTTGCTAGGATAATGTTTCACCACTGAGAGTGCCCTCTTCTTTGAAAATGTGGTCCCGGCGCTATTGGAGGTGCATTAAGAAAATCGATGTCATCCACAACCTCGGCTCGGTAAAAGGAATTCTCCTATAAACTCAATGCAAAGGCTATAGGCCATGGCATGATGCATGGAACCTCTAATTGTTTAATACAAGCGATGCAATCGGGTGATTTGACCCTTTTCCTTCCATTTTTCTTCAAAACTTGTTATGGCCACACCCACTTTATCCTTTCCTAACCTTTCATCATTGACAGCTTGGATAGGATCAGCTAGTATGATAGTTCCTTCACCTACTAGCTCCTTATTGCATTGGTGCTTCACTTTCACCTTCTTATTCTTTCAATCCAACCTACTGTAGAGGATAATTTGCTTAGTAGTCTCAGCCTCAACACCCTTTGGGTGGTCCATGCCATTGACCTACAAGAACAATGTTACCAATGGGGTAACAATGTGATAAGAACATGTGGTAACAATGTTGATACATGTTGGGGGGTGATAGGCATTACATTTTTACCCTTTCTAGGATTCACACGCTTCACCTATATAAAGTTAAATGTCCGAATATTAGCTCGAAAAAGGACAAAGTAATTATGAGAATCGATTAAAGGGAACTTCAACAAATACAAAAAAAAAACATTAAATGGGCAAATATAAGTTGTAAGTGTAGACAAAAATAGGTTGTAAGTATAGCTGAGGTGTAGGTAATTATACAAAATTAATGATAACATAGGGTGTATGTAAGTAGTACTAAAGAGTTAAGTATAGGTTGTAATTCTAGATTATTAAGTATAGGCAAAAATAGGTTGTAAGTATAAAATGAGGTGTAGGTAATTATACAAAATTAATGATAACATAGGGTGTATGTAAGTAGTACTAAAGAGTTAAGTATAGGTTTTAATTCTAGAGTATTATGTATAGGCAAAAAATAGGTTGTAAGTATAAATACATGTGGGTAATTCTATAGAGAATTAATGATAACCTAGGGGTGTAAATTCAATAGAAGTAATGATAGCTAATTCGTATAGGGTATAATTCGTATATGATGTGATGGAATCATAATTACAACCGCGCCTATTAAGTTATACGAAATCTTGCATGCAACTACTATATCTTGCATGAAACCCTTCATTCCTTCAAGCGTCCCATCCTTTCTTCCTTCAAAGTGCAGAGACTTCCAGTGACCATCCTTCCTTCATTCCTTTCTTCCTTCCTTCATTTAACCATGGTGAGCCATGTCGCCTCGCCCGCCCATCCGCCCGGACTGCGAGAGAGGCGAAGAGGGAAATCAAGAAATTGATCAAGAAATCCCTTGCCCTCCTCAAGATGCCATTGGGCTCGCCTTTCCGCACCACAACCGGATGAATGCGAGGAGTTGTTTATTGAGGGCAAGCTTCGCCCGGGAAATCCGAATCTTAGTAGCAGCACTAGCAGCCCGGAGTCCCCATACACACCTGCAAATTCAAATGAAGAGCTAGAGAAGGAGGTCGAAATAGCAGAAGAAATGGAGGAAGCGGATGAGGAATGGCGAAAGAATTGAAGGAAGAGAAGAAGCGATTATCATGGATACCCTCCTCCATCGATGATGAAGATGTTGGTGCAGCCATCCTTGAAGAGATGGCGTAAAGAAAGCTCGGAGGAAGAAGAGGAGGACGAGGAGGATGAGCCCTAATTTTTTTTTCTTCGTTATTTAGTTTTTTGTAGAAAAAAGCGAGCTGGGCATCTCCAAAAAAAGCCTCAACTGATGATTTTGAATGGAGCTAGGCATCTCCTTAAACTGCCTTGAACTTTTGTTATTTTGGATCAAAGAGCTGGGCAACTCAAATAAAAGGCCCTCCTTATGTAAAATATTTTTCTGATAATATAAAGACTTACTTCCTGCAATTTGTTTTTGAATTCTGTAATTTGTTTTGAATTCTTCCTGTAATTTTGATAACCTTAGTTTTGAAATCACGTCAGGTACAAATTAAGTTTGTGTGCAAAATGTTTAAATTGTACAGTAGTCCAATACACGCCTGACGTGAATTGCATACAGTAACTAGCTTTCTTATCTTATTATTAATCTCTTACAAAAAGACTTCTGCTAATTATATTAATGCATTGAATGAGTTTTAACTTTAGAGTAGCTCAATTCACGTCTGGCATGAATTGGGTACAATGGCAAGTCCTCTTAATCTTAATCGCGAATTAACAATGGGCATAAAGTGCATTTAAATTAAAAATGAATGGAAAAGTGCATTTAAAATATAAATGAATGGAATTCGCGCCTGGCGCAAATTCGCTAACGTATAGTTACTACGTCTGGCGCCCCCACCTCCAACCAGCCGTTAACTCAAATGACGCCAAGCGGTTGAGCGCTTTGAACACACGCCCGGGCGCATTCAATCAAAGTTCCTCCACGTGCGGAAGGACATTTCTTGCCAGGGTCTATGCCAATCTTATAGTTTCGTGAAGGTGTTGATATTTACTGCCATATTAATATGACCGTTCTTGGTGAGATGTGGTCGGGGATGGCTACAAACATAGGCTTATTCAATGAGTTATGTCGTGCTCTAGAGAGGCTTGAAATGGAGAATGCTCAGCTGAGAACGAGAGTTGCAGAGCTCGAAGCCATTTTGGGTAATATCCCAATAGCTGCACCATCTAATTTGCCAGATTCTTGTGTGCCAGCTTCTGTTGTTACAACCTGTGCCATCATTTGAGACTACTGTGCCAGCATTTGATACTACTGAGGAATAACACACAGATCTAATTAAAACAATGTAAAGAGTGTCTAGTGTTTTGTAAGTTCCTGAATGTCTGGTCTGCGGGCCTTATAGTTTTGAAATTTTGAATGAATGGTCTAGTATGCAAGCGTATTAATTTCATACATATGACAGAAGCGGCTTGAGCATCTTAGTATATGTACTCAATCTACTTCTTCTGATGCATCTTCCTCTATTTCTTCCGAAAAAATGAAACTCTCCTTTTTTAAGCGAATTACTGGCCATGCAACAAAGGTTCCGATGCTTTCTCTGACTGTGTCTCCATCAGGATGCCTTCTGGGTAATGCTTCGTCGTTGAAATGGCAACTGGTAACTAGGATCTTCACATGATCATTTCCCAGAGGAACTCCATGGCATGCTGCTTCCGGATCGACTGATTCTATCTTGCAATTTTCCACCCTCCTCTTCAAATTCGTCGTCAGCATCTAACATTCCTCTCTAATGCTGTTCGATCTCGTAAGATTATGGGATTAAATTGGAGCTTAGGATCTAGAAGAGTAGATGAACTTACATGAAGGCGCTCGACATCGATCAGGCGCAGGGTTCTTCCGAGTTCTTTCGAGCTCTTCGAATGACAAGAAAGGCTGGCGGCAAGATTAGGTGGCAGTTTCAAATTATCCGTTAATTGTACTACTTTTTTAGCTACTGAGTGAAATCTAATTATGGATTTCATAATACGGCGGTCCTTGAACCATTAAATGCTCGTACAATTGCGTGCCGTCCATTAGGCGCAATCGTAAGATTGCTGACCGTCGATTTGAAGTCAATCCGCGAAATCTAAATAACCGCTCGCTTCTATCGGAACGTCGATCTAAAGTCGATCCGAATGAAACCCGTCGATCAAAGTTGAATCTATTAATCAAACTCGACCGTCGATTGCTTATGGAAATCTATATAAGTTTTTGAATTTCATTTCTTGCTTTTTGATTGCAGACTTGCTCCGAGGCGCTCAAGAATTTAAGAACTCTGAGGCGCTCAAGATCGTCGCGAAGATGCCGCCTAAAGGTAGCGCCAAGCCCAACTCCGGCCGAGTCACGAGAAGCCGTTCAAGGTCGCAGATTGTTCATCATTCAGTGTATCATTTACTGTTCGATTCTTTGATGAGTGTTTAGGCTTCTATTCATTGATCTGATTATTGTGCGCGTTTGTTCCAGACCGCCAATAAATCTTCGGCCTACGGCCACGCTCATACCCCCGGCCTATCATTTCTCCGCGAGTTCAATCGCCTTTGCATAATTAATGTCCTTCCCGTGTTAAATTGTCATGCCCGTGATTAACCGTTTCTATTTATAATTTGGTTCGCCAGGAGTAAATTAGCATGGCCGTTTAATTAATTGGCCAGTGATTGTTCTTCGGCCTTCAGAATTGTCCGCCTTTTGAGTGTGTCTCAGAATTACGACAGATTCCATTCTCAGATAGTTTAGTCCGGGCCGGAACGCTTGACCACCAAATTGCGCTTAAGCAGTATTGCACTCTCCTTGCGTGGAAGAAGAGACAAAACCGATTGGTAATTGTTACACCTCCTCCTAAGAAAGCAAGAGGTTCTAAGATACTCCAAATGACTCAAGCTCACACGTAAGGGAAAGCATAACGAGGATGCGATCCTATGTATTGTCGATAGATGATTGCGATCTATTATCGAAAGGCCATTACGATCCTCGATGCCCTCAGGAGAAGATGGATGACAGTGCGGAGTGGTATGTTGATGTAGGCAAAACAAATAACAAGATTGCGTATTAAACGGGAGCAAATCATCGAAACGAGAGCGAAAGGAATATTCCTTAAAGATTCCCTTTTTTTTTTATAAAAAGGGGGTAAAACGAGGTTTAAAAAAAAAAAAGATGCATGAAATTCTATTTTGACCCCCCCAAAAGTGACTAATTTTTTTTGTGCAACGAAAAGAATTGACTGCTTTAAAGTGTCATTTTTCTTAGCAAATAGAATGTTCTTGAAGTATATTTTACGTGGAGAAACCCTAATTTCGGAGGATAAAATATTCAACAAAAATTGAAGTTAGTCCCCAGAATCGAAACCGGTAGTATTCTCAAAATTTGAAGATAGAATCTTCATATTCACATGCAAAATTTACGCCTTTTTCTAAGACTCGATTATATGCAAAAGTGTGAGGAGGATGAAGGGGGATCCAGACGCCATCATGTTCATTTATGCCATCCTCATCACCTTCACTTTTTTTCACTTTGTCACTAGAGGAAGTGCTTGAGTTATCTTCCTCATCACTATCAACAGATGGTGTAGCATTGCCACCACCTTCTTCATCCTCTTCTTCGTAATTACAAGCTTTTTAAGCAAATTGATTGATCCCCTGGGCGTGAGACGATTGTCAGATTTCAATTTAAAATCATAGCACAATATAGTCAATGCCATTAAGGATCAGCTCATCCCTACAACCCACCTTCTTGGACTTTCTTCCTTTTCCTTGGCTTCTCATTTCTAACTCATATCTACCTTCAAAAACATTTTTCGAAATGTGTTGCAAGCCAATGAATCTTGAGTTTAGTGACTAAGCCTTCCTCCTTGACTTGATCCGCGAAGCACTTTTTGCTATCCGTAAAGGTCGACCTTTGTCATCCTCCTCGGTTGGAAGAGCAATTAGCATACCCTTGGTAATTTACGTGATATTACCTTGAGGTTCATTCCTGCCTCTTGTCCGAGGTACATGACTCGATCCTCATCTTCTTCTCACCAGGAGTGCTAATGTAGCACCGCTTGGACTGCTTGTGGGGGTTGATGGAAGGTGTTAGGCCATCGAAATGGTTCTTGCAACTGCTTAGAGCTACATTTTTCACAACAATTTTCGCTCGAGAAAGAAATTACTCCACCACATCCCATCTTCTTCTAAGAAGTACTTAAAGCTCTGAGGAAATTCCATTTTCAATGGCTTTTAAGGATGACTTCGGGTACTTTTCTTTCCTTGGACTCCTTTAGATTTTTGAGAGGAAGTTGTTAAACGCGTTCTATGAAGGAAGTGTCCTGAATATATTTAAGGAAGCGTAATCCCCTTGTGGACTCAATCCTTAGTTGTGGTATACTTTTCCCTGAAAAACTCGGCCATCCTTCAAGTAGAACTTGATGTGATGTTGAAAGGTGAGATCATTCAACTTGTTCACAAAATTTGTTCTGCCAACGTTGAGAGAAAACAAACTCTCTCTCAAATCAAAGATCTCTTTAAGAAGATCGATCACCGGAGTGGGAGTGTAAGAATCTTCAATAATTCGAACTAATGTAGGAAGGGAGAAAGCCTTCTTCCTTCTAAAGGCACCCGTAAAAATCTCTTGAACATCCGGGTCAATCGATCATGAGTGTGGCCTACAAGTAAAAAAAACCGAACTTCACTTTTCTAAAGATCCCTAGCTCCACTAACATAGCACGCGATTATGCAAAGAGTGTTTGATTCTTGTTCTCCCTTGTAGTATTGTCAAGTTGCGTAAAAAACTTGTGGTAATTGCTCTTGCTCTTGCCGCATTGGACCTCGTTAAGAATTGTAATTGTGAGGTTCGGGTCACCATGCAAGTTTGGATATGTCAAAAATACTTTGCACTTTAGACTTCCTTTGAAGACCATAGCTCCTACAAGGTGGACCTTAACAAAACATTCTCCAGCACATCTTTAGGAATGTTCAAGAAATGTGGTAGAGTAGTTTTTTTTTGGTCCATTCCATCAATCACAACATATATTATATTGCATTGGACGTTCAAGAGCTTTTTTTCATGTTTGGCAAGCTTTCTTCTCTCTCTCTGCTTGTTGTTCACGATGTCCGGCAAGGTTCTCATTTGCACAATATCTCAGAGAAGAACTAAGGTCAAAGCATTTTTTAAAACAAGTGAGAGATTGAAGAACATGAGCTTACTTCTTTCGACCTCTGTCTTTGCGGTTTCTCTTTGACTTTTTAATTACGCACACCTTGAGCAAAACGGACATTACGTGTCTCCTGGAATTTTCACTAAACCGAATTCACTTTTCCACAATCCGGTGAAGTGTGAGTAAGAGATGTCTTTGAAGTTGAGTGCAAGTCTCTTTGTACTCATTAAAAACATCTTTTTGTGATGTTATCGGTTAAATGATACATGTTGCTTTATTAGGCGACTTCTCACATGTTTCTCTAAAATATTTCTCCATCCATGACACACAATGCAAAAGAAGGGCATGCATGGTTACAACTCTTCTTGGTCCACAATGATCATCAATTTGCTGGATTTTGTCCGATCTTTTGTGTATTCTAGACATTCCGGTAGCCCCTAAACGGTGGACAACCATAAAGCATTTTCCTCGCAAACTTCTTGACGGTTAATGTAGTGCAAGAAGGTGTTGCGGTCCGCCTTACATGATAGGCCAAGTAGGCATTCTGGTCAGCCAATGTCATTGAACTGAAGTTGTCTCTAATTGCTCGTAATTTAGACATGTTAAATTTGTTGATGCAACCCAATGAGCAAAGATTTACTTCTTAAAAGTCTTCTCATTTTATGCTCGTCCATAAGGTTTCTTCTTCTTCTGAGGAGCATGCTCTCACACCATAATCCACCTTGAATTTTTGGTGGATGGCTAGAGAACGTGTAATCTCGTTGCACCGTTGGTGTCTTCATCTTACAAGAGAGTTCTACTGGGGTGACCACGTGAAGTCTGTCCCGGAAAAGGCGGAGGTGCGGTGTTGAATGAAGGAGATGGGCCAGCATATGATGTGCCAACGAAAGTTGTTGTAGCGTCTTCACAGGGGAGTTCGATCAAACATCTCTTTATAGCGGACCAAAATTCCGCAAAACCCATGTGTCACCACGCTTTGTGTGAAGAGGAGTAGATGCCGCAGGGTCGCCTTCATTTGTAGTGAAATCGTGGTGGGAGAAACGATGGAGAATCTCGCAGCTCTTAATCCAGCCGTATTCCCGCATGTGTAAGTGAAGATGGAGAAACAACAAACGCGTAGGTAGTCCGTTCAAAAAATTGGTCTTGGGTCGTTTCCATTGTAGTGTCGAGGGGATGGAACAAATGGTGGTGGAAGATTGCTACGCACGTGCAAATGTGAGGGTTGGAAGGTGGTGGCAGCGGTTTCCTCATCGACTTGAGAGAGGGTTGGAAAGGTGGTGGCGCCTACTAGTTACCGGATTCTCGGACCGCCTTCTAGAAGTAACAAAGACCTTGTCGGTAGGGTGTTGAAGAAGCATCTCCGCCTTGTGTTCCATCCGGTAGAGGTACTTGGGCAAACAAATGGTGGTGGAAGTTTGTTCCACGGCGGTTAACCATGTCAAACAAGCGTAAAAAATTGTGGGCTTGTTACTAACTCACAAGTCGAGTCGACTAATGATATTCGAGAATACAAATGCTATTCGGAATAGTATTGTGTGTGCAGCATTTGTTTAATGCGTGCAAGAATGCTATTCCGGTAATACACTTATCCGTGAGTGTTTGGACAAGGCGTATTCCGCATCACATAGAAAAACACAACCCGGCGGGTTGGCTACCTTTAAAAGGAAAATTCGAAATACCTCGATTCCATATTCCGCCAGAGATTTAGTCGCCAGCCCGAAAGTCTTAGATCAATATACATTTGCTGTATTCGATTCACATAGCGAAAACAATGGACGGTAAGCATGTAAAGTACATAGTATGCGCCTTTCTTTTGTTTTCTCGATTTGCTTCAGAGGCCAAAGTGTATTCGAATACACTTTGCCCTTCAGCGTGAGCAAAGTGTATTCCTTACACTTTGCCCATCCGGGCGAAGAGCAATGCAAAGTGTATTCGATCACACTTTGCCCTTCAAGTGAAGAGCAAAGTGTATTCGAATACATTTTACTCTACGCGAAGGGGCAAAAGTGTATTCGGAATACACTTTGCTCGAATGGGCAAAGTGTATTCGAATACACTTTTACTCTACAAGGGCAAAAGTGTATTCCGTAATACATTCTCGCTTGTAGTTTTGAGAACGCTTGCTTTTTTCACTAAAATAACACACTTTTTTTAGTCTGCAATGCACAACTTTTTAAGATAAAATTACTCTTTTTGAGTCCAATTAAGGCACAAGAAATTGACTTAGGACTGACAATATTTTAGCTTGTTTTCCGCTTTTTTCGGCTTTAGGGCACAAGATTAGTAAATGTTATTCGAATACAAATTTCGCTTGAATTTCGCCTTAACATGGTTGTTTTAAACGCTTGATGGCGGGGAAGAAGGAAGCAAGAGGGCATCAAAGAAACTTCGAAGCCCAAGCGCCCACACCCTCGAAAGCACAATCACCGACAATGATGTGCCCGCTATTTATGAGAACTATCAAATGCTATGGTTCGTGACCGTGGGTGCATGGAAAAATACAAAGACAATCGACATTTTTGTACGCCCCGTAAAAGTGCTTGGTAACAAAAGGTACGCCGACTCGAAGTTTGTTAACCTTGGGGACAATAAAAGATGTCTCCGAGGTTGCCGGACAAGGAGGTCGTGGGGGAGGCTATCCTTCAAGACCTCCCAAGGCTTCATTGTTGTGGACATCGCATTCTTTAAAATTGTCGGGTGTGCAACCACCGCATCGTACAAATTCTTTTCACACTACCGACAAAAACGAAGCCTGTGTTCATGTATTAGGCAGGTTTGTTCCGGACAAGCCGGTGACTTTCCCCGTCGCTGAGTCCGGAGCAATCGATGGAGAAAGATCACAATCACCACCTTCTCGCTAGTTCTTCGTGGAGGTCATCGATAAAGGTTCGAGGAAGAAGAAGAGGAAGAACCCCCTGCCAAAGAAACTTAGCGTGCCAAGACTTTACCATAGCTGCCAAAGAACCAAAGAAGCCGAAAAAGTACAAAGACTTGAAATCACGTAAGTCCCCGAGGGAAGCACAAAAAACAAAAGGGAAAAGGAAAAGCTCCCTGGTAGCAATAAAAAGAAAAGAAAGTTGATAAGACCTCCGAAGAATGGAGGTAATAAATGCAGAAAAATTTGTACAAGGGGTGATCTATCTTCCTCGTGAACTTGCATGAGGTCGCCCCCAAAGAATGAAGTCGGGTGAAAGGCCGCCAGTGTTCAAAATTTATGCCGACCACTTAAGGAACCCCGGCGGATAGAATTAGGAGCAATCCTAATGCTCATGTGGCGCCAATAGTTGTCCTTGTTGACAGGGAGCAATGCACCACCCCCCAGGACTATGACAGAGAAAAAGCAGACACTTACACTCACTACGTCTTGGGAGGAAATCATAGCTTCAAGGCAAGAAGGCAGCTGTACAAGGAAAAAAATAACCCCAGGTATCTCTCCGTCCTGTGTGCAGTCTACTGTGGTCTCACCGACGAAGAAGCAAAAATCGTTGCCAACACACACAATGCTGACAACGAGTACAAATTAAAGATGAGCTTTGTCGACAAGATTCGGTTCATGCACAGGGAGTACACACACTGACCCCAATTTTTGGTCCACAGTTGTTTTTTCCTTGTACGGAAGTGTTGTTTTATGCCAAAAACAACACCAAAATGGCCCCAAAAGTCCACGTGGCCCGTTTATCTGGATTTGCACAAAGAGACGGTGGTTTTTGGCAGAAATTTTCCACGGTGGTCTTTTGGCCATTTTTGTCAATGTGTCCTTTTTTTTCACTATTGTTTTTATCAGTTTTTTTCTACGTGTGGTTTTTTTGTCACTGTTGTTTTTGTAAGAAGTCATGCGTTGTTTTTTTTTAAAGTACACGCCAGATTTTACATATTACTACTAATGAAGAAGTAAAAAAATATATCTTTTTTTTTTTTCTATGCGTTTTTTTTTTTCCTCTACTTGTAGTTTTTTAAAGTTGACATTGTTTTCTTAGAGAAAGATGTGTAGTTTTAAAAGAAATTCAATGTGTTGCATTTAAAAATAATTACTATTTTCAAATATTGTTTTCCTCAATATTATATGTAGCTATTAAAAAGTACGACACGTTATTTCTTAAATTGGTTGTTTACAAGTGTTGTTTTTGCAAGAAAATCAAAATAAAATATCCGTGGACTTTTTTTAACTTTACAAAAACAACACGCTTGGTTTACATACGTAGACATGTTTTAAGCAATCAAATCTTGACACGTGGCACTCATTCTTATATGTGGATATGTGGCAATGTAATTTTTCAAAAATAGGTGTTGTCTTTTAGTATTATTTTACATAAAATGCACATGTTGTTTTATAGAATTTTCAATAAACAACATGTCAAATAAATATTTTTAAGTGTTGTTTTCTTCAATAAACAACATGGTTAAATGCCATGGTTAAATGACAAGTTTTTAAGTATTGTTTTCGATTACAATCAATTGCTATTTTCCAAGAAATTGTTCATGCAAGTTTTGCAATTTATAACTTGTCATTCCTTCAAAGTGGAACATTTCATCTATTGAATTTGTTCAAAATAACCCAATGCATGTATTTCAAGTATAAGAAGTGATTCAAAAATCCTCGCTTCCAATTACTAAAACCATGATTTTCATATCCTCACTCTATCGCCTATTCAATTCATGGGATTTTGAAATCCTTGGAGGTTGCAAAACTAGTCGCTTGTAATAATTGCTTGTAATGTACTCTTTCCTGAGCAAAACCATAGTCGCGTAAGCATATTTAGCCAAAACGACCACAATATTTTGCCGAGCAGATCTTTGTCTATGTCAGATTCTAGCTATAAACTTTGTCAAACCTCGCCAAAGAATTATAAAAGAATAGTGGTCAAGTGTATGCAAGATTCGCACCATATTGAAAACCATATGCAAGACTTGAACTACACCATATTTATCTCAGAACTTCTAATTCAGTTAGGGTTCTAATAGACAATGAGAACCCGACAATTTCCTCATGCTTCCAAATTTTAAATAAATTAATAAGAAAAGATAGCATCATACCATGATATACAAAAGCATCTCCGCCTTATCCAACATCATTAGAGGGCGCTCCATAGTAATAGATCCGCCCCGCTGAATATCAGCCCAACACATAAGTTTTTTTGCAGCCAAAAACACATTTGGGCATCCCTAGACAACCAAGTTTTAGTTAAAACACAAATCCAACTACCATTTCCAAGCAAAAATGTAGATGTTTAAGGGAAATCAACCCAAACTCCTCGTATGTAGGCCAAGATTATTTGACTCAATAAATGTTACCTTATGGATTTCGAAAGCAGTTTTAGAGCTCGTGCAAGTGGCACAGGCATGGTACAAGCAATCCATCATAAATCGATGCAGAAATCGCTATGGTCTTGAATAAAGCCGCATCAAAGATATGCCGGTAAATAGATTCAAAATCGTATTTCTAGCAAAGCTTATCTCTCGCCTAGATTAGGAAACAAAGGATTATGCGCGCCAAATGCACTATCCGGTCACAAGCCGCACACATCTTCGCAACAAACCGTAGCATAGCAATATGCATATCCAAACCGTGGTTTTAGCAGTGCAACGAATCCGACAAATTTTACAAATCATGAAGCGAATCGGGCCGTATGCCGCCTTCAAACCGACATTTTCCCGTGGACGCCAGCTTTAGGTGCTCGCCTATTAGATTGGCTAGCAATCCAATCCCGCCAAAAATTTGAGCTCCATGTATTCATCGGTGGCCGCTAGGCGCTCTCCGCCGCCGATTTCCTAATCGCATTGCTTTGAGAGCTGCAATCTCAATCTCAAGACTGCAAGATAATCATGCAAGGAGCACAGCGCCAAGAAACAAGAAAGGCAAAGCCGCAAGAAACAGGGCAAGGCGCCAAGAAACAAGGCGCCGAAATCGACGCGCCAAAATCGACGTGGGAAAAAAATTTTAACCTAAACCAATAGGATGATCAGGACCAGGATCAAGATCTTGGCCCTTCATCTCTGCCTCATCTCTGCCGTTAAAATAAACCAATAGGATGTTAGGGCCCAAGATCTTAATCTTGGCCCTTCATCTCTGCCCACCTTTATATTTTTTAGCTTAATCATTTTCTTTCACCTTCATTGTGCTTCTTTTGCCTTATATTTAGTGTTTAAATATTTTTGCCTAGCCAATATTTACATTTCCACCCATGCCCTTTATTAAAATTTTACCACCATTGCCTTTGTCCAAATACTCTTGTACCTAGTTCTTGTACCACGCATTTGTAAAAATGGCATTTCCAACACACCATTTCCTATTGCCCCGTGTGATCTTTTCCTTTTATGATCTTTTCCTTTTTTTACCCTTCACTTATTACCCACCTTGGTCTTCAAGCCCTTTGTTCAAGCTTAAGTGACCATTATTGCTCCACCATGGTTCTAAGCCTTTGGGTTTTCTTGCTTTTTTAAAAAGGATGGACTTGTGCTAATCACTCTTTTTGAAAACAAAAGCCGGAACCAAAGGGTTTAATTTGTGATATTTACCATATGATTGGCATTACAGATTGTTAAACAATACATTTGTTTGGCGATGGATGCACATTGAACAGTCCTTGTGAAGTGTTGTTTACTGAAATCTAGGTCTAGTGTGATCCTATATTGTGCTACTTATGTGATAATATTGGAAAGATAGATTTGGTGACTTCGATTGGTCACAAATGGCTAACTGTAACCTGATACCAGTATTAATGCATGATAAGATTTTAATGTCACATTGTGGGTTGTTGGACCATAGTGTTATGCACATTAAGTTAATAAGTGATGTTACATTTTGTAAGCTAATAAAGATCAAGGGATATATATGGTACATCTACATCCGTCGACCGCCAGAACGCTTCGCGCTTTGATAAGTTCTCCGACCGATCTTGATTTTTTTGAACCTCGCCGGGCAAGTTACTTGAATGCCGGATTCAACCGGCCGGATAGGGAAACCGAGCTCCGGAGGGAGGGGGACATTGGCATTTGCCCTACAATAACCCGGCAAGGCACAGTGGTTTGGCGCTTTGGAGGCCATACCCCAGCCGATTGGACCAGATCTTGCACAATGTCATGAGGTAGTGGGAGGGCATTGACGCCAGAAGATCTGAGCCCTAAAACCTTCCGTAAAGAAGTTCGGCCCCAAAGATCCTCTCCTCGAGGGTCCTTGGCCACCTGACGGGCAACCTCCCACCCCCTAACCGCGGATCCGACTCTTCCAACCCGGACTCAAACATCGACATTACCCCGAGACCAAGTTTCGGGCGTAAGACCACCCCTCGCCCCTAAGTGCCAAAGTAGCTCATGTCCAACACATTCAGAGTGAATTGGCCTTAGCGAGGGTGCATCAATACGCCATGTAGAGGGTTCGTGTTTCTTTTGCAAAAAAAATGACCGTGGTAACTTAGTCCCTAGGGTAATTTCGCTATTTCTGGACGACATGGCTAAGTCAAATCTCCATTCCTGAGCCTTTGTAATTGCCCGAACGAC
Source organism: Isoetes taiwanensis (assembly GCA_021234155.1). Taxonomy (NCBI): domain Eukaryota; kingdom Viridiplantae; phylum Streptophyta; class Lycopodiopsida; order Isoetales; family Isoetaceae; genus Isoetes; species Isoetes taiwanensis. The sequence continues at coordinate 2,990,703 of JAJEKV010000074.1, read as the reverse complement.
AAAACACTTGGATTTCTACACCTACCGATCAAGGACACTTTATGAGGGATATGTTCTCCTGACAGATTTTGAATTTTCTTGAGCCTCGCCGGGCAAGTTACTTGAATGGAGAATTCAACTATTTGATAGGGAAACCGGTTCCGGAAGGGAGGCATTGGCATTTGCCCTCCCGAGGAGCACCGCAGGAAAGCCCCACCTCGGTAAATCCAAACCCTATTTCGCGGGCTTATTGTTTGTTTTCAACCGCAGCTTCTCACCATGTCTCAAGTGCAATCGAATAAAAACTCGACCTCCATAACGTAAAACCCTACAATAACCTAGCAACGCACGTGGTTTACGCTTTTGGAGGCCATACCCCAGCCGATTGGACCGTGATCTTGCACAATGTCATGAAGTAGTGGGAGGGCGTTGACGCCGTAAGACGGAGCCCTAAAACCTTTCCGTAGAAGTTCGTCCCAAAGGTCCTCTCTCGAGGGTCCTTGGCCACTTGACGGGCAACTCTCTCACCCCTAAACTGATCCCGACTTTTCCAACGGTCTCAAACATCGACATTACCCTAGAGACCAAGTTTCGCGGGCGTAAGACCACCCCTCGCCCCCTGGCTTGCAAAGTAGCTCATGTCCAACATGTTCAGTAGTGAATTGGCCTTAGCTGAGGGTGCGTAATAACCGCCATGTAGAGGGTTCGTATCTTTGCTGCAAAAATGACCGTAACTTGGTCCCTAGGGTAATTTCACTGTTTCGACGACATGGCGTAAGTCAAATCTCCACCCTGAGCCTTTGTAATGTACCCGAACGACAAAACACTTGGGTTTCTACACTACGACCGCAGGACACTTTATGAGGGGATATGTTCTCCCATTTAGATCTTGAATTATCTTGAGCCCGCCAAGCAAGTTACTTGAATGGAGAATTCAACTGGCCGATAGGGAAACCCGGTTCCCGGAAGGGGAGGCATTGGCATTTGCCCTCCGGAGGAGCACCGGTAGGAAAGCCCTCCTCGGTAAATCCAAACCCCATTTCGGCCGCTTCTATTGCTTCTTGTTTTCAATCGCAGCTTCTGTCTCAAGTGCAACTGAATAAAAACTCGACCTCCATAACGTAAACCCTACAATAACCTAGCAACACACCGAGTGGTTTACGCTTTGGAGGCCATACCCCAAATGAAAAAGATTGGACCGTGATCTTGCACAATGTCATGAGGTAGTGGGAGGGCTTTATGATGCCGTTTGAAGATTTGAGCCCTAAAACCTTCCGAAGTTTGTCCCAAAGGTCCTCTCTCGGAGGGTCCTTGGCCACGGACGGGCAACTCTCCCACCCCTAACTGTGATCCGACTCTTCCAACGGACTCAAACATCGACATTACCCCGAGACCAAGTTTCGTGGGCCGGATACCTTCTGGGAGTCCGGAAAAGCATGTCGCGCCGGGGATTCGACCCATCTCCCGCATGGTCCCCGTGAGCATACAATACGAGAGAACTCCATGCAAAGTTTCGGATGTGTGAGTCTCCGCCTTGACGCTGAGATGTAAACCCTAGCAAACCCTAGGGTTTGATAGGGTTTACATTCTCCGGGATGTCTCCATGACCCGTGAGGGCCCGTGATCCGACGTGGAATACCCTTGCCGGATTACCCTCATGGCACTGGGAGACAGCCAAATTTCCTTCGGCAAAGATACCTTTCGGAGACTCCCTTCACAAGCCCCTTTCCAAAGAAGGGGAGTCTCGAAAAGCATGCTTCTTGGGGATTTGACCCCATCTCCCGCATGGTCCCCGCAGCATACACAGAGAACTCCATGCAAAGTTTCGATGTGTTAGTCTCCTGCCTTGATGCCGAGATAAACCCTACCAAACCCTGTGGGTTTGGTAGGATTTACATTCTGGGATGCTCCTCCATCAAGAGGGCCGTGGAACTTGTCCCCTAGGTAATTTTGGCGTGCTCCGTGATGACATGGAGAGGTCGGATCGCCAATCCGGGCCTCCTCCATGCCCCAAAATAAAAAAACGGGTCTAAACCCCCGCCGTGGCCAACCTGGCCATCCCAATCAAAAATCGAGGGTCTAAAGCTCACCCGAAATACCGGGATTTTCCCTCAGACGGGGCCACTTGGCAAGCCAGTTGGTTGAAAACCATGATTTTTCCCCGCCCCATGCATTAATCATGAATTTCCTGATCATAAACACAAAGAAAAAGCAAAGATGTATAAAAATCCGGTCTCAAAAAAGGTGAAATCTTGGCAGATGTGCAAGATGACGCCGCACACGCAAGAGAAAATGCACCGCAATAGAAGCACAAGCGTAGGCATGAGACGAAGCCTGAGCCAACCCCTTCCCGAGGCCACCGGCCCCAGAACGCCCCCATCGGGCGTTGGAGCTAGCTTTGCTTCTCCGGGTCACATGTATACCACCTAGCAGTCCTAGTGCTGCTATTCTCACTTCGATCTTCTACCGTGGCCTCGTGGTGACCCCAAGTATCTTGTTCTCGCAGCTAGTCCAAGCCGGGGCCGAGGACGGGCTGGACCCCCACCCGAATCGAGAACCGGCTCGCCAATGGACCCGAACATCCCCATTACCTAGGAGACCAAGTTTCAGGCGAAGACCATCCCTTCTCCAAGAAACGCCAAAGTAGGTCGCTTACTACACACTTGTAGTCAATTGGCATGGAGGTGGATGCCGAATACCTCCCAGTGGGGTAAGTGATTGATCCCCCGGGAAAACCGGTAGTGGAACTTGTCCTCTAGGGTAATTTCGGCGCCCGCACGATGTGGAGAGGTCGGATCGCCAATCGGGCCTCCTCCATGCCCCAAAATCGAAAACGTGGTCTAAACCCCCGCCGTGGCCAACTGGCCATCCCAATCAAAAAATCGAGGGTCTAAAGTCACCCCCAAAAATACCGGGATTTTCCCCAGACGCTCATGCCACTTGGCAAGCCAGCTGGCTGAAAATCAGGATTTTCCCCCCATGCATTAATTATGAATTTCCGAGCATAAACACAAAAAACACGATAAAAATCCGGTCTCAAAAAGGTGAAATCTTGGCAGATATGCAACATGACGCCGCATTACGCAAGAGAAAATGCACCGATAATAGAAGCACAAGCAGGGCATGAGACGAAGCCGAGCCAACCCCTTCTGAGGCCACCGGCCCAGAACGCCCCACCGAAAGCAAAGTGAGCTAGCTTTTTTCTCCGTGGTCACATGTATACCACCTAGCAGTCCTAGTGCTCCTATTGTCACTTCAATCTTCTACTGTGGCCTCGTGGTGAACCCCAAGTATCTTGTTCTTGCTAATCCAAGCCGGGGTCGAGGACGGCCGACCCCCACCGAATCGAAACTGCCCGCCAATGGACCCTAACATCCCCATTACCTAGGGGACCAAGTTTCGTGGGCGTAAGACCCCCTCCCAAGAAACGCCAAAGTAGGTCGCTTACTACACACGCAGTAGTCAATTGGCATGGAGGTGGATGTCAATACCTCCTAGTGAGGGGTAAGTGATTAATCCCCCGGGAAAACTCGGCCGTGGAACTTGTCCCCTAGGGTAATTTCGCCGCTCGGACGACGCCGAGGTCGGATCGCCAACCGGGCCTCCTCCATGCCCCAAAATCAAAACGGGTCTAAACCCCCCCACCAAGGCCAACTGGCCATCCCAATCAAAAATCGAGGGTCTAAAACTCATCCGAAATACCGGGATTTTCCTATACTCTCTTAAAGCCACTTGACAAGCCACCTGGTTGAAAACCAGGATTTTTCCCTCCCCATGCATTAATTATGAATTTCCGAGCATAAACACAAAGAAAAGCAACGTATAAAAATTCGGTCTCAAAAAGGTGAAATCTTAGGATGTGCGATGATGACCGCACACGCAAGAGAAAAATGCACCGCAATAGAAGCACAAGCGCAGGCATGAGACGAAGCCCGAGCCAACCCCTTCCTGAGACCACCGGCCCAGAACGCCCTACTAGGTAGTGGAGCTAGCTTTGCTTCTCCGCGGTCACATGTATACCACCTAGCAGTCCTAGTGCTGCTATTCTCACTTCAATTTCTACCGTGGCCTCGTGGTGAACCCCAAGTATCTTGTTCTCGCGCAGCTAGTCCAAGCCGGGGCCGAGGACCTGCCGGACCCCACCGAATCGAACCTGCTCCGCCCAATGGACCCGAACATCCCCATTACCTAGGGGACCAAGTTTCGGGCGAAGACCACCCTCTCCAAGAAACGCCAAAGTAGGTCGCTTACTACACACTTGTAGTCAATTGGCATGGAGGTGGCTCCTAGTGAGGGGTAAGTGATTGATCCCCCCGGGAAAACTCGCCGTGGAACTTGTCCCCTAGGGTAATTTCGCCCTGCTCCTGGACGACGCCGCATGGTGGTCGGATCGCCAATCCGGGGCCTCCATGCCCCAAAATCGAAAACGTGGTCTAAACCTTTGTCGTGGCCAACTACGCCATCCCAATAAAAATCGAGGGTCTAAAACTCATCCCGAAATACCGGGATTTTCCTATACTCGGGCCACTTGGCAAGCCAGCTGGCTGAAAACCAAGATTTTTCCCCATGCATTAATTATGAATTTCCTGAGCATAAACACAAAGAAAAGCACGATAAAAATCCGGTCTCAAAAAGGTGAAATCTTTAGATGATGTGCAAGATGACGCCGTGATAATGCTAGAGAGAAAATGCACCAAAGATATATACTTTTCGAGACTCCCTTCACAAGAAAGGGGTCCACGAGGTGCCCGCCTCCTGTGTTTGCAAAGACATCCAAGGTCCATGTCACCATCATCTAGCCATGTCACCTAAAATTTGCCAACATCACCCATCGAAAAAGACCAAAGATGGACATCTTTGGTTTTTGGCCTAGTCAAAACTTGACCTTTTAGTGCTTACTTGGCATGCCATGTCACCACTTGGGGTGCCTAGGTGGCATGCTTTGAGACTAGGGTGGCATGCCCGAGCCACCTTGGCATGTTGGAGCCCCAGATGGCATGTTGGAGCCACCTTGGCATGTTGGAGCCCACGTGGCATTATGGAGTCCACGGGCATGTTTGAGCCACCTTGGCATGTTGGAGCCTAGGTGGCATGTTTGAGCCCACCTTGGTGATGTTTGAGCCACCGGCATGTTTGAGCCCTGGTGGCATGTTGGAGCCTAGATGGTGGCAAGCTGTTTGAGCCACCTAGGAATGTTGGAGCCTAGGGTGGCATGTTGGAGCCCACGTGGCATATTTGAGCCACCTTGGCAAGTTGGAGCATAGGTGGTATGTTGGAGCCCCACATGGCATGTTTGAGCACGCTGGAGCCTAGGTGGCATGTTTGAGCCATTTTGTCATGTTGCAGCCTTAGGTGGTGATGTTTGAGCCACCTTGGCATGTTTGAGCCTAGGTGGCATGTTGGAGCCTAGGTGGCATGTTTGAGCCCACCTTGGCAGCCCTTGAGCCACCCCGCATGTTTGAGCCTGGCATGTTGGGAGCCCAGGTGGCATGTTTGAGCCACCCTGGCATGTTTTGAGCCCAGGTGGCATGTTGGAGCCACCTGGCATGTTGGAGCCTGAGCCTACATGGCATGTTTGAGCCTATGTGGCATGTTTGAGCCACCTAGGAATGTTGGAGCCTAGGGTGGCATGTTGGAGCCCACGCAGCATATTTGAGCCACCTGGCAAGTTGGAGCATAGGTGGCATGTTGGAGCCCCTGCGGGCATGTTTGAGCACGCTGGAGCCTAGGTGGCATGTTTGAGCCATTTTGTCATGTTGGAGCCTAGGTGGCATGTTGGAGCCACCTTGGCATGTTTGAGCCTAGGGTGGCATGTTAGAGCCACCTTGGCATGTTGGTGCCCACGCTATGCAAAAATAGGTGTTAAGTAATTGAAGTAGTTGAAGTAACTTGTGTTACATGGAATACTAGTATAAGAACATGTGATCGCACGCAACGGCATCACATGTAGCAAATCAAGTACTCGGTCCTACCACTATAAAGACCCGTGGATATGGAAGGATAGGACATGTAGAGAATCAAGTACTCTTTTCCTACTTCTATAAAGACATGTGAGAATAGAAGTATTACACATGTCGTAATTCATGTATTCTTTCCTACAATGCCTTAGCAAATAAAGTACTGGGTCCTACTACTACTATAAAGACATGTGACATGGAAGCATATGACATGTAGAGAATCAAGTATTCTTCCGACTTCTATAAAGACATGTGACAATAGAAGTATTACACATGTCGTAATTCATGTATTCTTTCCTACAATGCCTTAGCAAATAAAGTACTCTGTCCTACTACTATAAAGACATGTGAATGGAAGTATAGGACATGTAGAGAATCAAATATTCTTTCCTACATCTATAAAGACATGTGACAATAGAATTATTAGACATGTAGAAATTCAAGTACTCTTTCCTACAAAGGGATTGTATTATAAAATGACATGTCACAATAGAAGAAACTACAAAACAACAATAAGTGGATGTTTTAGTCCACTGAAAAAAGAACACCATTATCGAACAAAACCATACCTTCACAAATCCACATGTAGGATTCTTTGAAAACAGGACATGTAGACCTACCAAAACTGATGTTTTCAACAGTGGACCAAAAACCGGGGTGAGTGTGACATGATTTTTAAAGAAAAATATGGAGAAGACTTGAAGAAACCAAATGCACTCTTAGAACCCAAGGAAACCCACGCGAGGGAGTGTCACTGGTACACGACGAGGCTAACAAACGGCAGTCACTCATACCGCATGACAACTGGTTTCAATTAGCCTTTAGAGACGGCAGAGTAAGTTTCTTTTGTATTCTGGAATAACTTTCTTGCAGGGCTTCACTGACCTCGTTTATTACTGTGCAGATTTGGGACCTACAAAACGAGATATTTACCATGTTCGAGCGTGGTGAATTGAAAAGTAAAGGAAAGGTCTCAGAAAAGAAAAAAGGTTCTGATGTCCCAAAAAAAGCAATGACGATAATAAGCAGGGAGAGAAATGCGTGGCTTCACTGACATGGACATACTAGAAAGGCTACTGCAGAAGGTCGTAGACAAAGAATTTACTCTAGAAGAAATGTCCAAGGAACTGCACAGGTAACAACGACAGAACTTTAGTCTAAAGTGTATTCCAGAATACACATTCCCTTACAAGCCGAAGCCAAAGTGTATTCCGGAATACACTTTTGCTTTCGACGTGAAGCAAATTGTATTCCGGAATACACTTTTGCTTTCGACGTGAAGCGAAAGTGTATTCCGGAATACACTTTTGCTTTCGACATAGGATATTCCGGAATACACTTTTTGTTTCATCGTCGAAGCAAAAGTGTATTCCTAATACACTTTGGTTTCTTGGTGTTTTCGCTTTTTCAAAAGAAGTCTTATTTTGTTTCCTTTGTTGTTGACTTCCAGCCAAAAAACGCTATTACGCCAAACGGTTTAATGGAGCAAATTGAACGTGGACAAATTGGGACAGTGCACGTAGCCCTATCCCATTGTTATATCCGACGAAATGCATTATTCAATACGCCCAAATTTTGAGGGTCGGGTAATGGTTTTTACTGCTTTTTAGAGTTTTCCTTTGTGTTGCATGAAGCTAACTTTAACCATTAACAGAAAGCAAGAAGAAGAACAAGGACCCGCTGTGGCGGTTTTATGCACCCGGTACGAAATGTACCGAAGAGAGGACTCTAGCGACGGGCGCGGTTGTAGATGCCGAGTCAACCGACTACGAGAGGTTTTCTATGTTCGATCAAAATAATTTTTATTCTATCGCTCATGGGGATCGCACTAAGTTGCCGTGAAGTATAAAGCCACAAGATTTTACATTGGTTATAGCACCGCCATATGGTTTTAAGTCAAGGATAGCCGCCACGACGATCACGGCTTTTTTAAAAACTCGTAATTTAATGCTTTCGGCCGATGGAATTAAGCAGTTACCACAAAGAAAACACCGGGCGCCTTGTTGTGTTCCATTCAAGCATGCAGTCGCCTTTGTGGAAGCTACTTTCAAGAACCACTTCGGTTCCCCGGTAAAGCGTTTGGTTATGAAAACATGGTCCGTGAGTCCTTAAATCAAAAGTGCCGCTCATGTGTTCTTTCTTTCAAGTTTTTATTCATGGTTGCAATTGTAACCCGTCCGTGTCTATTCTCGAATACGCATTTTACTATTCTCGAATACCATCTTGCGTGTACAAAACTAATATTAACTACCATGGTGGAGGACCGAGGTCAGCCGGAAAGCAAGGTTGAGTATCTCCATGTAGCTTACCGAGTTTCGACGAAGCGCATCATGGAGCACTTCAACACCGCAACCCCGCCAAAATTTTTCTAATGTCCTAGAGTTCCCAAAGCAGATTACAAAAGCTCCAGACCCAAGTGCACAAGGCGTAATAGTAAATCATTATCGGCCACGGTTAATCAACCATATTCGACATGTTCTCACGCCCGTGAGATTGGGTCCTTGATGCTTTCTCCGCTCGTACAACAATAGCATGTGCACTTAAAAAGGGTCGAATTGTGTTGTCATGACATTGATAAAGAGGTCAGACTTCATCAAGATGAGGTTGTCTCGCTTCTACCAACTCTACCGATGAAAATCAAGAGTTAGAGCTAAATCATCATCGATTTTGCCAAGATGACATCCTCGAGATACAGCCTTTTACAAGCTCTCCGAAGATGAAGCTACCTTTGTAGAGCTCAAAGAAGTAGCTCTAGCTACTATTCCCAAGAGACTGCTGACACCAAAGAAAGATCAAACAAGTAGCCAAAGGAGCAAACTGAAGAGAAAAAAAAAAAAAGAGACGAAAGCAAACCACACACAATCGAGGACTTCGATTTAGACCTCGAAGTTTTCGCTTGCTATATTATTTATTATTGGCTGCAAAATACCGCTATACTTACATCAGATCGAAGAAATTAATAAAAAAAAAAGTTTTACTTTTAACGATTTTGATGTCTTCGACTTTTAGTAATGTTTCGTGTATTAGTGTCCGGAATTTCATTTTCAAGTGCTCTTTCTACAAATGCTAGATTATCATTTTAAAGGGCCCAAAATGCATGATATAATATTTTGTTCCACTTAAAAATCCCAAGCTTTTTGAAAATGATCATTTTTTCAATCTTGGTGTTTTTTTTGGAATTTTGAAACGGGAGTGATGCAACACTCCCGTTTAATTTGCAATCCTGTTAAATGGTAAGGTGGATCTTGTGTTACACTCCAGGAAGAAAGAGACCGATCTTATGAAGAAACAAGATATTCTTATCACTTGTGAGGAGCAGGATGACATATATTGTCAACTCCTAGTGGAGGTTGTGAAGAACCACAAGAAAAATCTCGTCAGATTTACACATGCCGTGGCAAATAACTTTCAAAGATGGTCTGATGAAGAAGGATGTGAGTGCCGAAATCATGTTTCAAGTATGGATGGCTCAAAAAATAACGCCTCACCCAAAGGTCTATAAGTGAAGGGGTGTCCGCAGCGGAGAGCTTTATGGTGGACCTTCTCCAAGTTACTACCTGGAAGAGTTGAAGCATCAAAATGATACCAAGGATGTACGAAGATTGCTGGACTTAGGAAAAGACATCCCAGCTGCAACAGCTAATGGCATGTTGGCAGAAAATGATCCGAAAAAAAATCGCAGCTGGAGGCAATGAGTAGGTTAGTCAAGTATACGTAAAACTATCCACTTGGCCAATCTTTACACATCCCATCCATGTTGACCGCCCGGGTGAGATCACATAAGTCAACATTTGTTAGCGTGAGGTATGACCCCAACATGCTAGAGAAATCTTGAGGGCGATGGTGAGGAATCCGTGCCAAGTTCCTATGCCAGCCAGACGCTTCCTTTGGGATAGGAAAAAGGATGCTCCATTCCAAAGGACATCATCCGATGCTTATGTCCGAATCGGAATGCCTCGGTAGTTCCTACCTATATGTTCCTCAGAAGACTAGAAGCAGGGGCCGCCCCCCTTCCACCTCAAGGAGAAAGGTAAGAAGGTCGCCCTTTCCCATCCTCTATCCCACGATTCCGTGGATTGTTTCATTTCGGATCTTGGTGGAGTCGCTGAGCTTTGTTTGTTTGAAAGAAGTAGAACGAGCCAAACGACCTGGCCGATAAGAGCTCTTACAAAAGGAGAACCCAAATGTATGCTTCCTTATTATTGACGGGCAGCAATCTATTGAAGCACAACGATCCCTATCCAACCAAAGCAAGCAAAACAGACAAACCATGTATCCGCTTCATTACAACCACTGTGAGGTGTTTCCGCTTCTAAGCCCCCATACCCCTACACAGAGGACCTCGCAGAGATTAGTGCAACATTGAACGAAATGGGCTTAAGCCTTTCTTTATAAAAGGTTAGTATATTAGGTGGCCTTTAGTTAGATATATCAAGTAGAATAATAAAGTAGTAGACTAGGGTCAAGATATATGTTCATGCCGCCGCCGCTACCGGGTTGTTAGAATGAGTACACGCCGTAAACGCTTTGAGCACGCAGAGATTATTAGTTCGCCAGCGCCAATTGGCAATCTATCCAGTTGCCCAAAATGCTTCGGGCGTAGTATTCACCGCAATTGCCAGCCGCGCCAATTGACAATTTATTGCCCGACCAAAATGCTTCGCATGTATTCACCGCCAATTCGCTGCCGGGCGCGAATTGGCAAAGATGACTACACGCCGTAAATGTTTTGGGCACGCCGCTTTGTCTTTTTCCCGATTATCCTTTTGTTGATATGATTTTTATTCGTCGCGTGCAGCCTTTACATGGAACAACTCCGGCCATGCCCGCCAAAGAATGGATAGAATATGGAAGACCAACGCAAAACAAAAACGTGGAGGCACGGTCCGAGGAATATAAGGCGTTGAAAAGACCTTGGCCCACTATCATCCAAGATAAGAAACCAAGGCCCAAAAGACAGAAAAAAAATGGGGAGAAAAAAGGAGACGCCCCAAGCATCTTCCGTAGGCCCCTACAGATGCCTACGTGGATCATCATTTGCTAAGGACGGTCCAATGGGCGGGAACAAGTTCTGGATGTTTATGCTCGTAAAACAAATACGATGCAATGGGAAGAGTGCCTCCTCAAGATACTTCAATATTTGATTTGAAGACCACCGAGATGAGGAAAGCACAGTGGCCTTCGTGGATGATGAAGTCATTTGGTCGTTAGATCAATGCATAAACAAAGAAGGTCTTTACAAAAAGGCTTCTTCAGTTAAGGACAAAATGTCCTTCGTTGATTGTTGCACTCATATAAAGGACATGCGAAGTTATGAAGGTAACAGTTGATCAAGAACTTCGTAAGCTATCCGGTGATGTAACATTGTCCGAACTCCCCTACTCGCTAGACAAGTATGGCGATTCACCGATGACATCAAGAAATACGTCTTCTGGACTTTCTGCAAAACAGGAAATCAAAGAACTAAGAGCACACTACAAAACTATCAGATAAGGTGATGGCTGAGCTGAGAAGAAAGGTTGCCATCCTGAAAGATGCTGGTGGTAACTTACCCCCATCTCTCCAATACCTGGCTCCCTATCGGCTATAAAGGTCTCCCTACCCGATACAAAGAATAGGCCCTCGTAATATTTCTCTTTTTGTATTGGATAGCGGACATAAAGGAGAGAAGGGGATGATTCAAAAAGAGTACATCAGTTTTTTTACTAGCTGCATAGGCTTAACAACTGAGAAGCTCTTTACTATTGTCATCATATATCCCTCAGGAGAGCCTCATATGCATGCTTTGGTGATGCCTAAAGGTCGTTAGGGAAGGTACTCTTCTCTTTGAGACAAAGGATACTGATTTGAGGATGCAGTTTAAAAGCGCCTGTATAATCTTCATAATGATATCCCTTGTGCCAGATGATGACTATGAGGTAGCTAAGAGCAAAGGAGCATTAGGTAAAGGTGCATGGCAGTGTTTTCTTTTGGATGAATCCAGCTTTTGAAAAAATGTCTTCTACAAAGCGTGATGATGAGGATGAAGCCAATGAATGCCAAGAATTTGATGTTCATGACCTTTACCGTAAAGACATCACTCGAATTGCCGACAAAAGAAAAGGGTCCCCTGAATAAACATGGGTTGCAATCAACTGCAAGCTATCTTGTTGAGGCTTTTGCACCACTTGGTTTGTGACGATTTGGGACCAAATTAAGTGTATAAAGTTTCCACATCCAAGAGATCCTGATGGCAAACCTGGGTCTTGGGAAGCATCTTGGTACTATGATGGATCAGCTTTGGCATTCAAAAGAAAGAGTATGATGATGCTCTTAAGTGCTTTTATAATCAAGGTCGCTCTAAATCCACCAAGTTATACTCCACTAGATTACTCCAACGTATGAGTTTCTAGTACTATTCATGTCCATCATGAGTGGGTTGGTCACCGGTAAAACAAGATCGATGTTGTCAAACGCATCCGCACCTAGATCTGACTAAGGAGATGGATCCCTATCTTGAGAGTTGTTTGACAAAGAAAAGACTAGTCCCTCCATGATGTAATCTTCATATCAAGAGAATATAATGTAAAAAGTGTTCTGTGTATATTGATGTGTTGTTATCTACAAATGCTAATCAAACAACACATTCTTCTCACTAAAACAAGAAAATGTTAAACCACCCACTACTATAATGTAAAAATTTGCAACCTTGCAAAATAGCATGTCACACACCACAACACTATATTGAAAAAGCGTATGCAAAAGTGGAGTGCTTTTTGAACAGACATAAATCCAATTTAAATGAATAATGGTTATATCCTATTTGTCTCAATTTGAGATATTTTATTTATTCAAGTGAATCTACAAATTCCTTTCCTATTTATCTCAATTTGAGATGCTCTATTCATTTGACGTCAAGGTAAGTGGATGAGCATTCCGTCCTTTTCTTGATTCATTCTTAAGCAGAATGACAAATTGTTTCAACAAACCCGTAGAATCAGGTAAGCACCTTACCTTGACGTCGTAGAACAGAATGGTCAGCCATTTTGCTTTCCACCCAGAATCCGGTCGCCACACAGCGCTCCTGGATTCTGCAGGGGAAGCAAGAATGGCTTCCCCATTCCGTTCTACATCACGTCAAAAGTGTATCATATCATTTCATATCTATTAAGTGAACTTAAAAATCCCGTTTTCTTCGTCGAGAGAATTTGTAAGGTAAGGTGAGCAATCATGTGGGCCTCTGATAGACGAGTTGGCAATGTCGTCTTCTTCAAAAGTATTCAATCCAACATTTATAATGACTTTTATTATTGAAGTACTAGAAGTGATTAAAAAGTGTAATGTCTTATTGGAGGTTGAAGATCCAATATATCTAAGTAGCTCAACCATATCTTGTTCAATTGATGAATGTGTCACAACAGTATTTAATTCTTGTTGACAATCGATGGCCCCAGACTTGAGATTGAAGATTTCATGAAGAGAAAAAAACTATGAATTTTATGAATATATTCATATATTCATTATTTGCTATCTTTATGGCGTCACGTTCAAGTTTTATTTCTAACCATTGATCTGGCGGATATTCTCGGTATTGTGCCAGATCAATGGCCCTTAAAATTTTGAGAGAAAAAATACATGCCAATGTCAATGGTGTAAACCGAACACATGGTTGAAGCAAGAATAAATGCCAATGTCAATGGTGTAAAACGAACACATGGTTGAAGCAAGAATAAAAGAGAGGCAAAATAGGAAACAACCAATGGTGCCATAGCATAGCCTTATGCCATAGCGCCTGCCTGTTCAAAGCTGCCATAGCTCGAGCACACTACCCCACGGAATCCCTGCATTGGCTCACGACACAATGGCCTCACCACAAGCCGCAGGATCCGGATCTGTGAAAAGAATGAAGAGCTACAGGGAATTTCAACCACAAATGCTCGTGAACTTTCATGCCCATTCGAATTTCATGGCTCACCCAGGAGCTAAAATCAAGTGAATCTTGAATCAAATTATGTTATTTTTAACGAAAAGAAAGAAAGAAAAAATTGTAAAGATTCAGGAGACCATAATAACTTAAATTCGGACTTCCATGAAGGAGCCCAGCTTGTAGGAATGCCGTTCTCTAAATCCTTGGTTTTAAACCGTTTGGCATTCAGCTAATGCCCGCCTTAAAAGGTATCCAATTCCCTTTGTGCCGTATTGTTTGGAAGGTCATGCACTGAGCCTGGGAAGGCAAAGAACATCCCTCAGACTTGCTCAGAGTGTTCAAGACTTGGATTGCATTGGCTGCTCCAAAGATGGATATGTTTAAACCACGTTTCGTGCTTTTAAAAGACTACCGCGCTGCAGTATTCGTTTCGCGGGCAAGATAAGCCCAATTGTGAAGAAGATGTTGGATCAGAACGGATATATGTATTACAGAGACAATCCATTGGAAAGCGTGGCGATACGAGAACCAGGGCGAATTTGAGAGCTCCATCCCGCAATCGATATGATAGAGACGCAGTCCGCTTCCAACCTGCAAATCCGGATGTTCACAGCCACCTTGTACGCCTCCTATCCGCTGCCCACCGCCCTTCACATGCTTTCGGAGATGGCGATGGAGGAGAAAAGGAGATGGCCGGTGGTGGTGTATGCTGCTGCACATCAAAAACAGAGGCATAGGCATTAGACAAGCCTTCCTGGTCGCCTTCAACACGTTAAACCCACACCCATACCCCTCTATTGTGAAGAAGAGATATAGCGCAGCTATTGCATGACGCTTGATGGTCGCCATTGGTTATCCCACACAATATCCTTGCCTATCAGCGATGTTCTGCCCTGCCCTGTGTCAAAGAAACGAAGAACCCTGTGCAGGAACCATCGCCGGGGATTTCAACCTGCAGGTCGATTCCTCGCAACAAACCCCACCTGCCGATTCTTGCAACGCCGTCGCCCACGAATACACACAAATAAAGGGCATGACCAGAAGACCTCCCTGGAAGCTCGCTGGGATCGCTTGGCACGCCGCCGAAAAAGGAAAGCAGCGTGCAATCTCATCCGTGGCCTAAAAATTTGGCTGTGGAAAAATCTTAAAATAGCTTTTCTTTCAACCATTACAAAAACATCCACGAAAAAGGGGAGTTGCAAAGCACCCAAAATAGCATAAAACACTGAAGCTCCTCTCACATGGCAAATTATACCCTTTTCAATACAATACTATACGGAAATCATAGTCCAAACCACTGCCTGAAAACCCTCCCCAACCCCAAAACGAAAATAGCATACTATATGGCACGTCCATTACAAAGTTTCCACATTCTCCTTGAACCGCAAAGGCATACAATTAGCATTGAATTGAGTTGAATGGTTTTTAGCGTCCAGCGCAAGCTTGCGTGAGTTGAATATTCGAGCTAAGGTCGAATTGACATTCCATAAAATGGGACACACTTGTTTTACACCGCTTCAGTTGACGTGGTGCAAATCTGGACCATACAATCTGGAAATCAATGGTTGAGATCTATGCTACGTGAGATGGAGGGCTGGAAAGGGTACCCAGATTATTGGTTCCAGAATTTGCCACAGTTTTGGAGGCTAATCCAAGGCCATATCACCAAGTTTTGACGACACGTGTCGTCTCCTTTTACGTCATCCGGAGACAACAAAAATGCTGTGGATTGGGTCTCTTGGCAGAGGGAAACATGGCTTCATGTGCCATGGCTATGGCCGGTTCTGCTGCAACGGGATCCTCCAATATGCGACACCTCTCATCCGCCCACATGACATGCAGTCTTCAGCATTATTCAAGTGCCCGATTAAAAGCTAAATTTGGTGCTACAGACTCAACCTGTGTTCCAGCTCCAGACTCCAACCTCGTGGAACAGGGCATCCCAGGTCTGATTCTTTTCCGCATGTACAACTCCGGTTACATCCTCAGAAAAAATTAAGCAGCAAGAACTTAGTACCCGATGTAGTAGCAGTTCTAGCAGTGTTTCCACCTCAAGGCCTGCTTCCCAGCCCAGGTTTATTCAGCACAAACAAGAAGCTTTTGGTTTTATAGGTTCTTGTCTATTGTTTATGATCATGTTATTAATCCTGGACATTGGACTGAGGATATGAGAGATGATGCCCTTGAGCCAGCAGATTTGAATGACAGAAATCTGACAGTTGTTGATGTTGGTGGTGGCACGGTTTCACCACTTTGGGTATTGTCCAGCATGTTGATGCTAAGAATGTGACTATCTTGGACCAATCTCCCCATCAATTAGCTAAGGCTAAGGAGAAGGAACCACTCAAAGAGTGTACAATAATTGAAGGAGATGCAGAGGATCTTCCGTTTAGTACAGACTATGCTGATCGATATGTTTCGCAGGAAGGTACTTTCTCTGATGCAAAGTTTTATGTATGTCTTAGTATTTCTGCTCGTATTCATTACTTCTGCAAATGAAAATTTAAACTGTACAACATGACGTGCTGCAATTATATCATGCATATCATCTGTTGTTTCATTGTTGCTCTGCTATCATGCTTTTATGAAATTTCATGCCATTATGCAAAATGCATGTCTTTAGTTGCCTAAGAGCACTCTTATAACAGTTTATTTTATTACCAAATGGGTTTGAAGCATATGACATGCTTCATAAATCCGCATTGCATCCTCAGACTCTGATGTAATTAATTCAAATATGCTTTTGTGCATAGGTTAATGGTGCTATTTAAGTGACATGTACATTTCTAGTTTCAGAATTACCTTGGTTGATGTCTTTCTTTCTCCATCTAACTGGAATCGTTATTTCATCATATGTGCAGCATCGAGTACTGGCCTGACCCACAGAGGGGTATCAAGGAGGCATACAGGGTATTGAAGCCTGCAGGAAAGGCCTGTTTAATTGGACCAGTACATCCAACTTTTTGGTTGTCAAAGTTCTTTGCAGATGTCTGGATGCTATTTCCAACAGAAGAGGAGTACATAGAATGGTTCACAAAGGCAGGTTCTAAAGATGTTCAATTAAAGAGGCTAGGTCCAAAATGGTATCGAGGAGTACACAGGCATGGCTTGATTATGGGATGTTCTGTCACAGGAATTAAGCCAACACCAGGAGACTCACCATTGCAGGTATTGATAAATATATAATGACAGATTTAAGCAATGTTTTATCACCATTGGAAAGGCACTTCACATTAAAAAAGTAAGTGAACATTCAGTATGCAAATTACAGTTTTTACTTTAGTGCTGGAAAACCTAGATTTGAATATTTAAGTCGAACTCACTACAGACTCAAAGTATCTGTTGGGTTTTTTTGTTCACATTTTACATGGGAAAGCTAATGCACTTGCTGTAATTTTTTTTTTTTTCTACTTTAGCTTGGACCAAAGGCTGAGGATGTGCAGGCACCTTCCAATCCCTTCGCTTTTTGCCTCACAGATTTCTTCTGGCCGCTTGCATCAGCATACTATGTATTAGTTCCTATATATATGTGGTTGAAGGACTCAGATCACCCCCAAAGGACAAACCAATATGAGCGCCTGCTTTGGAGGAGGAGCTAACTTAGTATCTGATCGATTGAAGGTTTTGGGTTTTATGACAGTATGTAAGTAATTTAAAAAGCCTTTTTTCATAAAGGTTATGAGTTCTTCCTGCTGCAAGGATGGCGAGAATCATATGCATTTCATTTTTTATGGGCCAAACAAACAGCAATTACCTATATTTTTAGTAGCTCCAAAAGGATCATCTGCAATTTTTTGCTTGTACTTTTTTGGGATACCATTAAGATTTTTTATTTAGTCTCCAACATGCTTCATTAAACCAGCGGATCACGGAGGTGGTCTTTGGCATTAAAGCATTTTTTCAGCATTCAGATTGAAGTGTATCCAGTTTGGAGCATGCTCTTCACAAATTGATTTGTGAATACTGCTGCTTTCTCAATAAAAGTGCACTCAGTTCTGTAGTGGCGTGGAATATGTAGATCAAGCACAATTGGCCTATTATAGTTAGACGTAACTAGCATATCATTCACATATAAATCCATGGTAACCTGCTATGCAAGCAAATGTGAAACAGAGAGAACTTAGAATTGACAATAAAGCAGGACGTCCAAGCCACAAATTACACAAATCAAACATATTTCCACGAGTCATTCTAGATGATCGATATGCATACCCCCAACCAATATAGAAACAGGGTCGCATAAATTTGCTTGAGTGCATTCTCACATGTTAACCCCATACAAAATCAAGCCGGGTCTTCCAGCCTTCCATTCATGACGATGGTTGAGCAGTATCCTTTTTTTCCACTCATTGTTTTCCCTCCTGAAAATTTGAGTACCTATTTTATATATCCAAAAAAGCACATCCCCTATAATAAGGAAAAATATTAGAGCTTGGAAGAGGTACAAGATCTTTTGTACTAGCGTAAGGTAAGTTTGAGGTGAGATGATCCCATCCTCACCATACACCGGGAGCCGTTGAGGTGAGATGATCCCGATCCCTCACCATACACTGAGGGCCTGATCAAGAGTCACCAAGAGCTAGAGATGCCTCTTGGCCGGATCAATCCACCCATTGCAGGCACATCCCTTCATATCTATGCTATATATTCATGGCTACGGCTGGGGTCTCATCCAACCAAGTTTTCCTCCGATCAATACCATTTATTCTTCATATTTCTCTCTGCTTTTCTAACATGGTATCAGAGCCCAAGACGTAGCCCGGGCACTCGTGATTCATGGAGATGGGAGGCCAACACCAAGCGCATAAAGAGGAGGAACCTTCGATTTGTAATGAGGGAATTGGGCAAGAGGTCTATGTATGCCATTCTATACCAATCCATCCAAAGAAGATTCGATGCATGCATGCATTCCTGATATGGTGTCAGCCGTGAAGGCATCTTGTGCTTGTGGTATTTAGATGTCGTGAAGAATTTGGCACAGAGGAGATGAAGCCCAAGCTGTACATTCAAGAAACATGCTAGAGACCCCAGCTTGTTGCTTAAGACTCCATCCCCTGAAGAAGCCCCCGCCCAAGAACCCAATTGGTCCGTAGAGGTTTGTTGCAGATTGTAGCTAGAAGACCTGCTGGTGCTTGAAGGGGAGTTGTCTAAAGGCTCTTGCCTTGATTCTGTTCTAATGCAGGATCAAAAGGGAGTGTTGAGATGAGATGATCCTCATCCTCACCATACACCTGGAGGGCTCTGATCAAGAGTCACCAGCAGTTAGAGATGCCTCTTGGGCTGCATCGATCCACCCATAGAGGCACATCCCTTCATATCTATGTTATATATCTCATAGCTACGGCTTGGGATCCGTCCAACCAGCTTTTTCTCTAATCAATACATTTTATTCTTCATAATTCTCTCTGCTTTTGTTTTTCAACGTGTTTAATTGAGTCTATTTTGGAATACACAAATATGAGAAAAGAGACCTACTCCCATTGGCACCGTTCACCCCTCAGTCTTCATTAAGTGGTGCAAGGGTTACTAAAGTGGCCATCCAGACAAATGATCGTTGATTTCGGACTAGATTCAAATCTGCACGTGTTGGGGAAGGAGATAGGAGGATATATTAACATGCCACAATCCCCACTAGAGGTTGGCGAGGACAAGCCGGGCTTAAATCAAGATGAGACCAAGGAGCTACTATCCAATTGGACCTCTTGATGCTCCAGAAGATACAATTTTTTTGTTGGGTCCGGCCTTCAAGAGGGGTTATGTAGTATGACATGGTCGCTGAATAGGGAATCGCAAAGATGACTCATCACCCATTGGGTTGGAGCGTGCAGGACAATGGAACACCTATTCTTTGTCTATATATAGGAGACTTCGGGTTGGGTTAGTCCCGCCATTGGGCTAGAGGTTTATCGAGCCATTTTAGCAAACACACGTAGGAATATTACCCAACTTGCACTAGTCAATAGATCGCTATGGTGCATATGGAAGCACCGGCGCGAGCTGCCCTTTGGTGGTTTATAAGTTTCCACTACCACAAAAATAAAGAGTTCTTTTTTAATAAGAGGTGGCCATTATGGCCTTGGCTCACTATCGAAAGTTTGGACGGAACTACAATAAGGAGTTGGATAATTTAATTTAATTTAATTTATTGATCAAGCCATTTAGGCCCCTGTGCCTCTATGGCAAAAGAGTACAAATCAATTTTTGGCACTTGGTCTAGAACGCCATCAATGTCAAAATACATATAAGAGTGAAAGTTCACTCTTCAATTGCTCGATCTAAACAACTCGCATTAAAACTACTCATTATGGGTGTATTATTCCACCTTCCACCAATACACAAATGATGAGACAATAACTTCATTTGAGAGATAAGCATAATGCTTTTCTCAAGTAATATGTGAGAGTAGATAAGATTGCTCTTTACACTCCAACAGATCATTTAGTTCAAAGAAGGTAAAACTTATTTTTCAATGCCATGTTCATCACCTACTTGCCACAATTTGTGAATCGCCTGCGTAACCACATAATCATTTATCTCTTCAAATTTCGGAATAATCGGCCAAGCATCATCATCCACCCATTTCTGCCCATCGCTTTTCCGCCTTTACAATGAAGTATGATAGTGCCGCCCCCTCGGTAGTTCCCGCGACTGCCGCATCTCCGATAGTCACCCGCAAAGTATGCATGCGCATGTGTCAATGTTTGTAACTATTCAAGGCATGTAGCCGAAAGGAATATCTCAATTTTTTTGAAAAACACCCAAAATACTTCTAAAAAACCACATGTAAGTCCCCCCAACCTTTTCGCAAGGTTATGCAAAAGGGCCTGATATGGTAATCGATGTGTCCATGGTTTGAACTCTATCAACATACGAGATGGTTCTCGCACAATGCCTCAATTTCAAGAGGTATGTAAACATGTTTTTGCCAAAGATCATACAATATGGAGTTTGCACCTTCCCAATTCACCTATTAAAAATCTTTTTGTATCTTCTATCTCTCCATCCCTTTAAAGACAACTGCCCCCAAACAAGACTTCCATAAAGAAGAAATGTTTTACTTTATGACCCCAGCGAAAAGTTTCTTAATCGCCAATGCTCAAAATTGTTGATCTTACACCGATACATCATCTATAAAATGCTCCCGAGACCACCATGCACGCTTTTAGCCGCCAATGTCCACTTATAATTATTCACACTTCAATTCAATTTATACTTGCTATTTGTTCAAGTGGAACACCACCGTGATAAAATATCGCGGTTATCCCCGCCTCTGCACCATTATCTTTGACTTATCGTGGATTGGACCCTCATGCTTTTTGTTTACAAAAGGCACATAACACATCTAAATGTCGTTGTAGCCCAGTTGCATTCCTTGAAACCAATACAATGTCATCAAAGAAAAGCAAGAGCTGTAAGACATACCTCCCAATTGGGTCCGAGCTGCGCGTCATCCAATTTTCTAGTTCATCTATGAACAACTGGAAAGAGTTAAAGAGCAAGGGCAACCTGTTTTTAACCCATCGATTCTGCACTTTTTCTGCCCTGTAAATGGAAAGTATAGTTCTACTAGTACTCCGGCCATACAAGCATGCAGCCTACATGATGAAGTTCTTTCCTGATTTGGAGCATTTTCAACCCGGTGGAGCAAGATCCGTTCTCTTAATCAGATCAAAAGGCTTTTTGTGAGATCTATAAAGGCAAAAAATCTTTTATTACCAAAGACTTTGCACCTTTCGCATAATACCAAGAATAGGTAACTAAATGGTCGAGAGGAATGATCAATTCTAAAAACTCGCCCTCGACAAACAAAATATCATTTTTGTATGCGGTCTACGAAGACAACATTCGCTCAAGCATAGATGCAAAGAATTTAGCAAACACATTACTCACCAAGATGGTCCGGGAGTTATGCACATCTTCTTTACCAAAATTTTAGGATAGTATAACCCTATTTAAGCACCATGCATCGGGAAATCCATTTTTCTGCATCGTTACATAGATCCGCATGTAATTTAGATCCGCCATTTCAAAGTTCTATGGACAGCCCATTTGAGTCATATGCTCCGCCCATTTGCCATGGTCTTAAGCGCGATCACCACATCATCCTAGTAAAAGCAATGATTTTTCACCATTAAATGAAAACCTTGTACAATACCTGAGTCCGGATATAAGGTTTTCACCAATCCAAAGAGATCATCTCTTTGAATATTGCCTCCGCTCACGTTTTTGAACCTATTGAAAATCTTTTTGGTCTTTATTCTTGCTCATTATTATTATCTCTTGATGGTTACGCAACCATTCTTTTTTCTTTCTTTTCATTATATTCTTGTAATGTTTCAAATCTTGCATCTCTTTAGTCTACTTAAACATCATCTTTGCTTCAAAAACATTCTTTATCAAAACCATTTTATCTCTGCTTTCTTTTCCTGGGTTTTGTATAGCAAAAACGGAGGATGCTACATCCTATACCAAACTCTCAATATGCATATTTCTCTAAGCCCACCTTCCCATGTTATGTTTTCCAGTCTTTTTAATCAACATATCTTCATACTTTGAAGCTAATTTATAGCTCACTCTTAGTTTCTATTGTGGTATTACGGTAGCATATCTTTGTTTGCATTTCATATCCAAGCAATGTGCAAGGGTGTATGGTCCGAAATTCCAGATTTCTGCTTATAATCATGAAGTCTCACAAGTTATAAACTTTTTGTCATATCAATTAGCGTATCCACATTGCTAGAACCATTGGGTTGGTAACATGTAAATCCTCCGAGCTGTGGATATTTTTTCAAGGCCATTGTAAATTATCATATCAATGATTCACATAGTGCAAGAACATGCCTTCCCATCTTATTCTAGATGGTATCCATGGATGTTTGTAGCCATGTATCCCGGCCGTTCGCTTAGCCCATTTAGCCACAATTCATTGCCTTCTCCTCGACAACAATGTGTTGTTTATTTATTAACGACTCTCCCATTCAAATCACCTACTATGAAAACCATTTTTTGTTTATATGTCAATACATCGAGGCTAAATGAAGAAAAAGGATCATCTCACTTAAACCTTTTATTTGTATATATATCGCTGTATTGCAATTGCCATGTACAATCGTATGGTCCCGCTTTTGCTAATTTTCAGCCACATACCGCATTTTCATCCTTCTTTAAAAATAATATCTATCTATCTATTGTGATTGATTTTACAATGTCTTTCTTTGCATAGCAAGTTACCCCACCCATCTCCTTCCTCATATCGCTTCCAATGAAATTTTAGGTGAATCAATAATCTCAAAGCCAAGAATTGCTAGTAATCGTTAGTTTCGATTTCCATGTTTCCGTAAAAGCCAAATGTCATATTTTTGAAATAAAGCATCCCATCGGGATGATGGTATTTTTCATTTAGTCCATGTACATTTCGTTTAGAAGCCCGGGCGCCGCTTCCTATGCCCTATTGTGAACAACCAATCTATTATTGACAATATAAGCATTTTTGCCTTCATCTCTTTTTTTACTTCATCTAAGAGCTGCTTCCTCTCTTTTCGTTCAGTTCTCATGGTTAAAGCCATCATTTAACCAAAGTTTACGCCCCTTTCAAATGACTTCTATATTGGATCACTTTTGTTCTTGTTAGGCTTCAATTGAGACAAATTTCAGCAATACTAATCTATTTTTTGCCATCCGTCTTTTTTAATTCTTCCAAAACCACATCCCTGGATTACAAATGTATGTATTCTCAAAAAGATATCAATCAGGTTCATTAATGTTCTCACCTTCTTCTTCCTTCCGCCAGTATAAGAAGATTTTTCGCTTCGCCCTTTCCTCTTACTTTCGAAGTCTCTTTGTCTTTGTAAACAGATTTCACCTTTGTTTTCGGAATTTGAGGTGATTTGTGCTATTTGCTCTTGTTTTGTTCTTTTGGTTGAACTCCATTGAGATTGAGACAAATCTTCTTTTTCAATGTCTCCTTTACTTCATCTAATCCCTAGCTTCATTTCTTTTAGATGCTTTTGATTACCTACAATTCTTCCCTTCACAGCCTTCATCTCTCTTCTCTTGACATTTCAGAGCCCATCCTTTGTTGTTCACT
The DNA here is from genome assembly GCA_021234155.1 of Isoetes taiwanensis. Lineage (NCBI taxonomy): Eukaryota > Viridiplantae > Streptophyta > Lycopodiopsida > Isoetales > Isoetaceae > Isoetes > Isoetes taiwanensis. The sequence goes on along the minus strand of JAJEKV010000074.1, from coordinate 2,966,774 downwards.
TCATCTTGATCAATTGGAAGCATCAATTGATTTTATGCATTCTTGAAATGTCATTGGGACTCGAGGAATGATAGGGTCATTTGTTAGATCATCTACTAAAGGTGGGGATACCTCCAAGTCCTTCTAGCATAGAAAGTGGCTATACCATTCTAATAGTATCTAATCTTGGGAAGAAGAAGGTTTTTGCCCTATTCCTATAGTAACTCGGGTTAGAGAAGATCAAACTATAGACATGAAAGTAATGAGGTAACCCTGCCTATATGTGACAATTTTTCTTATCCCATCTTTATGAGGAATGTAAATTTTGTTATAAAATTAACATAAATATACAAGTTTTTTTAATCGATCCTACAAGGCATATTCTAGTCGTAGTTATGTTCTAGTTTGTCCATGTTCTAGTTTTCTAAGAATTTATGAAGATTCTCCTTTTTTTACTAGATTTCCTTATTATAGGATTCAAGTTCTCTTTAAATTTTTATGAGATTCCATTAGATTCTTTTAGATCCTCTTATATTTTGTGAGGTTCCCTTTGTACTTTTATGGAGATTCCATTAAATTCAATGAAGGTGCCGCCATCGTTGTTAAGATGCATGTTCCAATTTTTAGCATGTTTCTATAGTCTGCGAGTTGGGTAGGCGGTAGCAAGGTTCCTTTAGATTTTATAAAATTTCCTTAGATTCTATGAGGGTTACCTTAGATTCTCCAAAATTCCCCTACATTCCCAAGGACTTTATGAAGATTCGTAGATTCTTTACTTATATAAGCGTAGATTCCATAGATTACCATTTTTGGATTACACTATTCCTAGAGTATAATTTTGGGCTGATGCATGATGCATGGATAAGGCAAAGAACATTTGAGAGCTAGAAAAGTTATGCACGAATAACATTAAATTTGGCCCTATAATCCAACTTCAAATGTCTGGAGAAGAGCTTAAAGGAACGCATTAGAAGACGATCCTTATTAAATAAAAGCCGATAGACACGAAAATCTATCCCCAAGAACTATTTCATGTGTTCTACACTAAAGGAATTTTGATATTTTGAAATGTTTGTCTAGTTGTGCATAGAGAACAATGTATTGACGGACAACACAAAGCGAAGATTAAATGTTGAAATAAACAGTTGAGACGCTGTTGCCCTCTTTATATAATCGCGACTCTATGGGTGTTCTATTGAGCACAGATACCACTAGTTTTTGGGTGCCCTAGGGGGCAAACCCCTCGTTTATGGGGTTTGTGGGTATATTCAGTATATGCCAGCATATCCCAAGATATGCTGGTGACTGTCTAAAACTGGCTGCTGCCAGTAAACTCTCGGTCAGCCCTGTTGCTGTTACGAAGGAAGAAGATCGCAGGGCAAGCCTCCTCCAGAAGGATCTCAACGAGACTTCCTTTGTTCTGAGAATGCCTCATTGGGTTGCCCAAAACACAAAAAGAGCATTCCGCCATATCCCCCAAGCCGCAGAACGGACTCTGGATGCTGTAGAAATTCTTGATGACTATTATCTTAATCTTCTGGATTGGAGCAGTAACAATGTTGTGGCTGTTGCACTGGGAAACACTGTTTACCTCTTGAAATGCTACAACCAGTTCCATCGAAGAGCCCATGCAGGTGTCTGATGAGGTTGGTCCCGTGACTAGTGTGGCCTGGGGCCCTGATGGGAAACATATTGCAGTTGGTTTAAATAACTCTGTTGTTCAGCTATGGGATTCTTTTCTCTTCGGCAGGTCAAGTAATTTTTGGTTTAGTCTGTAGTGTTATTTCTCCATGGTTTCTTAACCTGATTTGTTTAATGGTCAATGCAGGTTCGATCCTTAAAGCCCATTCTGCCAGAGTAGGTAGCCTTGCATGGAATGGTCCACCTCCCAGCACCCTAATGGGGCAGAGATAATATGATATTTAACAATGATGATGGTTAGTGCTTAAAGTCTGTTATTTTTGGGTCAAGTTCGAAAATATTCATGGATAGTATATACTCTTGCAGTGAGACTAGGAGCATGTCACAAGCAGATTTTAGCCCTCCATGAACAGGAAGTTTGTGGGTTGAAATGGTCACCTTCTGACAGCAGTTGGCTAGTGGTGGGAATGATAATCTGTTGCATATTTGGGATGCAGCTGCTCCCAGTGTCTGGAGGTCTGGTTTACTGGATCTAATGCGATTGCTGTCAATGTGTGGACATGATCATTTTGGTAAGTGTTTATTTTTTGTCAATGCATCATATCTATTTTCAGAAATTGGAATTTGTTTTTTTTTAGGTTGTTTCTGGAATTAGAATGTATGATTGTTTCAAGCATTATAATGCAGGATTCTTCATAAATTCTACATCTGCAAAATAGCAACACGTGCAAAAGAGCTACAGATAAGTTACTATGAAATGGCATCTAAGAATTTCTAAGAAGTTGCCTATCTCACATGTTAGATCTTTTCTTCTCATAAATGGAGATGAGTATCTCTCGTTAATATTCTTTCGCTTAATTTGGCAAAGAAAAGAATAAATAAGGAGATACTTTGTATGCTTATTCCATAGAATCACTAGATCCGCATTGTGCGTACCAAAAGTCTTATCTATCATCATGAAGCAAAAGAGAAATAGCAAAATAAACATTTGATTCTAGGTCCTGCAATCCCATATACATGTAAGATACGTTGCTATACCAAATAAAAGCCCAAATATTAAATCTAATATTCTACATGTTGGACTTTTGAATATCACAGCCATATTCTTACAGGGTGCATTTTGCTATTTTTTGCTATTTGGTAGAAACATTATATTTCTCGAATACGGTATGGTATTGTGGTATTGGTAATAACAGAGGTGACAGTTAACATTTGGTCTTCTCATAGATTGTCTATATTTATTACTATGTTGTAGAAGCGACAACTTGGCTTCAAACAGGCATTCAGAGACCATGACCATTTAGATATCATGCCCACTACCTTGATTTATAGGAGGTTCTAGAGATTGTTCTCTCCATGCTCTGTTTGCAACATGGCAATGGAAGATCTAAGGTCTTCTATTTTCCCTGCAACCCTATCACCCATCTCAGATCGGCATCAGCCCAACTGTATTCGCTTTGTGGTTTTCCGAATTTCATGTATGGTAATGGCATGGAGACAAAGCTCGAGTAGTTTGCAGTAGGAAGAATATTGGCCATGCTCTGCAGCTTCTTTCAGATGAATGTAAGTTCCCTTTCATGCAACATAGCAATTTGGAATTAAATTGAATCAAATATCGTATTCATAAAAGCTGCATATTTATAAAAGTTACTGCATATCCATCTGCCTTTCAGCTAACAACAATTGGGAACAAATTTGATACACATAGTGCATCCGGCTTCATGCGCTTAATCAGTTGTGGTGATTTCTTGCAAAGCTGCAGAGAGCCGCTTGGCTGGTTTGCCTGCAAATCCAGCCTCCTTTGTTGTCTGTTGTCGCCCCAAATTCCGGCTTCTGGCCGTTTTCTATTACAATCCGGCATCTGTTACAAAGTCTCAGGATTATAAATTTCTAGGGCTTCGGTCTGGATTGTAAATGTTTGGAAATTCGAATATGAGAGTAGCAATTTTTAGCCTGATTTATCCGTCATGCGCTTAGTCAGCTGTGGAGATTTCTATTGCAAAATCCGCAGTGAGTCGCGTGACAGGAAGTTGTTGAGGATAAGGTGCCAAGGAAGTATGCGTCAACCTCATGGTACTTTTCTCTTTTTTTGCTAAATTGAATACAGAGACAATTATTCACAGCAAGCGTCATTTTGATTCACCTTATTAATATTCCTATCCACCCTGTTTCTGCTTAACTGAGTTCACGTATGCATTTGTGTATGTGATAAGCTAGATTTTGACTTTGTGAAGCATTGTTCCCTTTGTTGCGTTCAAAGGCAGTTTCTAAGCACATGCATACAGTTATTTTTAACCATTCTAGAGTCCATGACTTCTCTCTGCAATTATAGGAGGTTTGCTTTTCTTCTCACATTGCATGTTGTTGGAACGTTGCTTTTCTCATGTCTTAGAATGGCTTAAGAAAATTATATTATCTTTGCAACTATAATGTTGATGCTTCCCATTAGAGGGTTCTGTGTTCCAAGCATCAAAACTAAAGAACACCAATATCGAAATTATAAAATATGTCTAGCTTGAGAGTGTTTTGTTTGTTTGATGGTCTATTGTCATTCTTTGTTTCACAAATTTGTTCAATTGTGGTCATATCATGCATTTAGTTAAAAGTGTTTATTTTCATGTGTCTGATCGGAGATCCAACAGAAAAAGACAAATTTACAACAACAATGATGGCACTAGGCCGTATAAGACCTACTTTGAGGGTTAAGCGGCACTAAGTTTTAGAATTACGGCTACAATCGTGAGATCCAAATCGTAAAAGATAGCCTACAACAACAAATGATGGCAATTCATACTCTGTGGGTTGTAAACACAAAAGTTTCTTTATTCTTCTAAAGTGCATGGGACTTCTTTGTACAATTCCCTATGATTCTTCTTTTGTGTATCTTGGATTATGCATGCGGATTGCCAAATAAGTAGTGAAGATATTTTGTGGAATCGTGTTTATTTATGCTAGAAATCGGGGTTTGTATTATTGTGCCCCTATGAATCAAATGTTTGAGATGATTGCTTGCTTGATTATAGAGTTGGGGCAGCGATCCAGCTCACTATTAAGAACGATGTCGTTATAAAGCTATAACCATTTGGGCACAACACATGCATCTTAGATGATATACAAGTTTTACTTTTAAATTACATTCTTCGTTTTCTTAATATTCGATTCAAGTTTTGATCGGAGGAGAAGAGTGTTTGCGAGATGCAAAAGCCTTTGGTACCGCGCTTCCCTTGACAGCTACATGAGCTGTTAGCCGTTGCTGCGTGTCAAAGGCCATGAATGTTATCCAAATGACCATTCAGTGATGATAATAATATTTATGACCACGCCTTGATTTCACCTTGGCATTCATGGTGCATGGTTTTTGTCGCAACATATAGTCACAAAATATAGGCAATGTACCGTTTATGACCTTACGTGATGACTATCATAGGTTGATTTAGACATGTTGCGTCCTCAATGTGTCTCTCTTCCTCAGCTATGTCTCTTAGCCCAGCGTTGTTTGATTGAATGCATGTTTTTGCCACAAATAAGTGTGGATGTGGCGTTCATCAAAATTGTTTACGTAATTTTATGCTTGATTCTCACCTTCATGGTAATGTGCTATATACTTTCAAGATGTTCATGATCATTTTCATTGATTTGAGCTTAGGTGATCATTGTTTAGAAACAACAAATAATTACAAGTACTTCTCACGCATATTATTTATAAGTTTCTAGCTCATGCATCGTAACTAAAGAAAAGAAAAGATCCTTATGTTGCCATATGTAACAATTGACAAACCTTGGACAGCCAATGATAGGGTTCCATTACCATTCACAAATATATATTATTAAATGACAAAAATGGAATACATCCAACTCACAAGAAATAAGATGATACTAGAAGCTATGCAACAATTGGAAACCAATGAGACAATACTTTATATTATGTACCCTTAAAGTATTAATGCTATGTGTGGATTTATCATGATACTTTACATCATATATGGACTAAATTCAATAACTTCATAAGGTCACAAATTATGAGGATTTTACTTCAAAATCATGGAGGGATTAAAGAGGAAGAAAAAAGATCCTTGGTAAGTGTAGAGATTCTATTGATTAAAAGCCAACCGTTCAGGGCATTTCATCATCTCAGAACATCATTTAACACGCTTCTTAACTTATGCCCACTCGCAAAGAACGTCAATAATCGTTTTACTAGTCTGATAGGATGCCATCAATTTGAATCCGTCTGTCCATAGGCTCGGACGCGGTTGGAAAGCCCCTAACACCTCAACTCTCAATTCTACAGAGCCAGATAGAATGTCATCGCGAAATTCCTGGATGTTAGCAAGGCCGACGCTACAGGCATCCCCGCCGACGCCCCGGGAATTTGCGCGAAGAAATGTCATCCTTTGCAACGAATGCAAGGTAAAAATGATTCTCATGGTGAAATCAAGAATGGTAGGTAGAAATGAATCGCGTGGTAGAATATACCGTAATAGAATAGAATATGATTTGACCGCCCACCTGGAGACCAACCCGCCTATGAGAAAAGATGTGGTATAGCTACAGCCCGCTGGCAACCGCACTTTATAGAAGTGATGTTTTTGGACCTTGTTTATATGTTTTCATCTGCTCTGTAACACTTGTATCTCGCATCCGGGTGACATTACGTGTTCCGTTCCATTCCGACTATATCCTACGTAGGGGCCTTGGAGCTCTCTTTATTGCTTATAGCAACAATCCGCTTTTGTGTTAGAGGTGTTACCAGGGCTGGAAAATATCATCCGCTATCATTGGGTCACTATCCAACTTTTTGAAACTTGAAGAATACAATGAGGGCAATTATTCACAGCCTCTTTCCCAATCCGCTTCTTAAATGGAGTTAGAGGATCCAAGTCTCTGCATATGGCAAAGCTCTGCCAGATGATTCCTGAAGCTCTGACATGGACACTGTGAGTACCTGATGATCAGAACCTGTATGGTATAATTCAGTTATTATGTATAAGAAAATCTGTTCCTCCTGCAGTCACCATTCCTAATGGTTTGATTGTTTTCTCTAGGCAAATGAACTTGCAGTGTTAAAGGAAGGTCCACTTTACTCATGGGCACAATTAAGTCCTTCAATCCTCAAAGACCACTTGGTGGATCGTGGTTTCCTCTTTTCCTTGTGCCCCATTTGCTACCGAAGCTTTGAACCATACAGGGTTGTTTTTTGCTTCCTAATTGTCGACTTTAGTTTAGCAAATCATAATGTGAGAGTCCTAATGTGATATGTTTTATCCCGAAGAACGCCTTCAAATTAAAGAAGAATAAATGTTTTACGGTTGAATAATGTGATTCAATTTTAGAAGATAAAAGCCTGATTTTTCACCCACATGGAACCGTAATGATATAATGGCTGCCGATGTTTCTCCCATGTCTAAGTATAACCACCAGATCTTTTATATCTAGCATGCTTTGGCAACCCATTTGAGAAGAAAGGTTCTTGGCAACCATGGCTATGAATGTATTTCTTTGTAGGAATATATGAAAATATTGCTTTTCATTTACATGAACCTCTAAAGTTTTTGTGGACGGTGGACTGTGTGCACTCTTTGCTGTAGCAGCTTATAGTCCCACGTAATGTACTACATTTCTCTTTATCTTCCGCCCAATTTTTTCTGGCCTCTAATTTTCATGTAAACAAGCTAGTCAGCCTGCTCTGATGATGGATTGACAAATTCTTGCTTGCTAACTTGTAATCTCTAATTTCTTTTCGCAACTTATAACTAAAACCAAAGTGGCCTATATGTCTAGGATGTTGTTATTCATCACTGCGATGGTCCATATTCACATATCTCTGCTGCGATAAATAATATGTTTGTGTAGAAAGAAGAAAAGAAAATATAGTTCTTGAAGCTACGATAAGGTGAACTCTAACTCGCATAAGGCCGTTGGATCTTACTTGTTCTTAAGGAAAATCAATATTTCCTTAACATATGTTACAAAATAATAGTCTTATAAGGGACGACCACCCATGTGTTAACCGGGCAATGAAATTACCAAAATAGTGCTTTTAAACCTAGGTCACTTGTAATACTGGCTAAACCTAGGTTCCCACCATCTAAGAAGGAATGGTGGATGCTAAATAGTAAAGCAATTCCGAGTAAATATGGAATGGACTCAAGCCTTGGTGGTTAACAACATAATCATTTTAAAACCCACAGTATCGGAGCTTGGCGTAGGCAACGGGCTTTTTTCAAAGCCAAGAGTGCCTTGGAAGAGACGGTGGGTGGCTGATGGGCGCTATGGGTGTAAAACCGAGGTAACTATACTGTCAAATTTGTAATGGAGATCAATCTTTGTCAAGGTATTTATTTGTGTTGTCCCGCGGTCTTCGTGTCCTTGCAAGGGACCGCCTTTCTTGGCCCCGAAGCCACATTAAATGGATCTAACAATAACCATGAAAATGGAAGGTAATAACAAGAAACATGAAAACACACTCTTCGCCACCGGAGAACCCTCCTGCGCCAGCGACATTGTTTTTTTTTTGTGCATGTGATGTTGGTCAACAATCCTTGGTAATCCATACATTGATTACGAAAACATGCCTTCTTTTTAAGTCTAGTTTGATAAAGTTTGTTAACCTTCCTTAATATTCTAGGCATTTTAAGGTTGATAAAGTTTGTACCTTCTTAATATTATCTGTTGATAACTTTTTATAGCTTGGCAAGGTGCCTGTAACATTTTATTTCAAATATGAGAATAAATTTTTTCAAAACATGTTTGCAGTTGTTAAATTGTATCTACCCTATTAGCCTAGCTTGCCATGTTCTGTTTACCTGAATGCCCAACCCACGTTTAAAATGCAAGACATGGATTATCCATGGGATCAAAAGCACACAAAGTGTTTCTTTACACAGATATATCATGCATCACATGAAGCATTTATTTCAACTGACATTATTATGCATATACACATTGGGGTTGTAGCTTCACAATTCATGGCTCAACCTTCATAATTAACCTCCAAGTCACGAGTCAAGGATAATATTGTATTATTGAAATAGTCTTCAAACATATGTGTATCATGCAATACCTTCCATATTTCCAGCATCCGTGAGTAAATGTAAAACGGGCATCTTGGAAAGTCTTCCATAAGACCCTGAAGGATGATCTAACCGATATGGGTAAAGGACAACGCAAGAACTATGTCCACCAAAGCCAAAGGAATTTGATGTTCCAACTCTAATGTCAAGTTCTTGTTTATTCCCATAAACGACAACACTCATATCCTGATAACAAGAATGTCATTTATAGGTGTTAAAACGAAGTTGCTCACATAAAATCCCAAATCTATGTAACCAGTTCTGATTGCCGCATACAATGAAAAAAGATTCCCTGTAGCAAAGTATGCAATTCCGGATTGATTGCAACCCTCCCCTAACAAAAATGCATATCCCCTTCCAGGACCTTCGCGGCAGGGAGTTCATTTTTAACTGTAGATTTGAAACAGGACATTAATCCCTTTGTTTTAAACCAAATTTTATCTTTGAATTATAACTCTACTCAGGATTGTGAATTAAAGTCTTTTCATTATTGTTTGTCCCGGAATATCACCAAAGTTAGATGTTTTGCATGCGCATTAACACAATTAACTTCTTGGCGCTTTATTCCTGATCATGCTTATCATGCTTTTTCTATGCAAAGTGAAACCCCCGTTCCTGCACGTAGTATACCAAAAGGTAAGAGAAGTAAGCAAGATTTGGATGTAAGGCATATAATAACAATGATATTTCACCATCCGGATGAGGTCCCATTACATGGTGGCAAAATCACAGGTGACACTACCCCCAAGAAATTCAGCATAGATTTGTCCCCCTTCGCTGCAAATGTCCCGAATGAAAGGTTATCAAACCATAGATTTACATCTCAAACACAATGATTGTTTCCTATCTACCTAGTATGTTCTAATTCTACCAAAAGGAGAACACCAGCCCCTTTCTCCCATCACAAAACCATTCTGTCCTGTTATACATAATCAGTAAATTGTTAGACCATGAACCATGTCCCTGTCCTGAGATATTCAATATGCCAGATAGTAGCACTACCTGATCCCAAGGCCGTGAAGCCTTTATGGGGTCATCATGGAGAAAGAGCTCTGCATGCTACAAATCCTCCTAAGCCTGCAAAAGCTTTTAAATGTAAATGGTAGGGACACTGATATTTCAGGCTAGATAAAAGCTGAACAAGCCAAAATGCCAAGCCAAATAAGACAAACAAAAAATAGAAATAACATTCTACCTAATGGAATAATCGCAACATCAGATCCACCTGACAACATGATGTCCCAATGCAAAACGAAACAGATAATATGAAAAATTTATCAAGAAACTCACATGTCTATCCAAGACCGAACTTTATGGCTTCTCCCTCGTAATTGAGTAATTAGGGTCCCATCCAACCCTGCCAAATTGCAATAGTGTTGCTAATTGTACATGCCGAAGTTGTTAAGTTGCACATGCTGTTGATATTGAGTAATTAGGCTGTCCCATCCAAATAGTCCTAAGTCAAACTTTATACAGCTTTGTTATGCATAGGCTCTTAACAATTAGTAGCATGCTCACTAAGTCCATTGTTAGCATGGCAGAAACCTCCATATTCATGGTTGCAAACGGAACGCAAAAGGGTTCATTTTCCTTCCGTGGAGACCCCTCAAAAGCTTCAATAATATCATTGAAAACCTGCAAATGTTGAATGTTAAACTCAACAGAACATTTTTGAGAAGGTACAAATCTACATTTTGAGGGAGCATTTTTTGGTGATACCCGCATCCCTCCCAGCAGAACCAATGAGAATGCCACATTTTGTTTTTATCCAGTTCCTTCATGACTTGAATCAATTCCTGCATCCCACCACTGCCTTTGCCTGCTTTAAGCAAATAGGTAGCACATAAACCTGTCCATACGCTTTGAAAGCTTAAGAGCAACCCCAACCATCATGAAGAACTTTTCATCTCTTCGCCAATTCTCTGACAAACAAAACCAGTCCTGCCCTATATTTAGCTACTATAAACGGCCTTCAGACAGGGATATTTCTGTCCCCAATGGGAAAGTTATCTCCGTAACATAAAAAGGCTAAAAGGAACCAAAGTTCCTTGAGGAGCACATACCAATGAAAAATACATCAGGATCATCTCCAAGACAACAAACTAGTCCTATCCCCAGGGATTACCACCCTCCTTGGCTTAGTGGGAGAAACTTTTTCTCTCCGTTGATCCCTTAGCTGGCTGAACTGCAACAGCCGTAACCCTCTGCAGGGTCAGCAGAATGAAGTTCAGTGAATAAGAACAGCTCCAAAAAGGTTTGAAACAATATTTTAAGAGTGCTAAGAACTTTAAAAAGATGCTAAGAGTGGGCAAACTATAACTTCATGTCATCCATGTTGTTCCAGACTGTTACAATCGTTAAACACATGCAAATGCTTATGGGTTACAAGATATTTAAATATAGCAGCAGAAGTTCCAGATAAATTCTTACCCAATAATCATTGGAGCAGGGAAACATGAACCCAAATCTCAGCCACAAAAGCCCATGAAGCTCGGTAATGCAGGTTCTCCTTTTCACACACGTATGGTACAATTGTTATATAGTGTCATGAATACAAAACCCAACAACTACACATGCTATGATCCGCATGACAGCAAATTTACTCGCCCCTCGCAGCTTTGAGACGTCTTCGACCTGCCCTGCCTGGAACTCTGGTGAGATGATATATCTTCCCCGAAGAAAAGGCGGGCGACCATTTGCAACTGTTATACTCAGGGACAAGCTCTCAAAAGGAAAGGTATGATCCCTAACCCAGAAAGGCTCGAGCCGCACATGGCAACCACACTGCCCATATGATTGAGAAGCTCGCCTTCAAAGCATAATCCACCACGAACTGCTGGGTATTGCTTTGAATCTGTGGATACTGCTTTACGTCTGATCTTCTTCTTCGACTGGTTCCGAAGGCAAAGTTTTGATTCCTCTGTAGATAGGCCAGAAACAGTCCTGAAATGCAAGCAGCCAGGAGCCAAGTACAAAATCGATTCTGAGCTCCGGCATGCAGCCAAGACAAACAAATCAGAAAAGCCATGGGCAGATACCGAAAATTAATTCGCCCAATATGAAGGAGCGCCAACTATTTCGTCCAAACGGAATCGCCATACCCGGAAGCACAGTGAGCTCCACATCGCCGCCATTTCCACACACACGAAGAAATGAAAAGAGGAAAAAACAGGAATTAACCAAATCCCATCATAGCCGTCCCGGTACTTACTCTTTCAAAAACCGAGATTCCCTAACTTCCATACCCCGGAAATTCCTGAAGCAATCTGCAATTCAAATCTCAATAACGCGCCAACAACACCGAAACGCCAGGCGCTCACCAGCAATCGTAAAGGTTGTCCCCGACACCATCTCCAAAATCCTCTATGCCCGACGTCGTCCACACACCCAATCACAACCGTCCAATATGCTACGTGAGCAGTTTAGAAGGCCAAGGTGGCCCTAAGTATCAGTGTTAGGCAGCCCTCTATAATAATATATATATAGTTATTATATACTCTTATTCCCCAAAAAAAAAAAAAGCCAACCGTTCCGTGGTTGGGAAGAAGGCTAGAAGGATTTGTTTTGGTAATTTTAATTGTAATAATTTGATTTTCAGCAGCATGCTAAGAGAATATGTATTAATATATGAACCTTATTGATCCCCTGATAGAAAGAATCGATCACTTGCATGCTTTGGAAATGTACTCTGGCTTCATCCTCGTGATGGCTAAGTGGGATAATACAAGTTCGGCAGCCTACATTAGCGCTGCTTTTCTTTCGGCCGAAGTCCGCTGCCATGATTGGGCTTACACGACGACATTTATTCGGCGAGATCATCACGCATACCGCTCTAAAGCGTGGAACGCCTCACGAGCAACATGTGGCTACGTGGAATACTCACACAAACTCACTCGGACACTATTTTCTTATTATGCCCTACCTATTAGAAGGTAACCCCGCTTTTAACTCGCTCTATTTTCGAGATGAATTTTTTTGATGACCACCATACCCGCAAAGGCGGTGGGATTTTATGCCAAGAAGGGTGATTCATGTAGGTTCAATTCCGCCAGACTTCTAGCCTTCGACCCCTGACGAATTTGGTCGAGATTCCTTTGATTCTGGCATGCGCCGCACTTAATGCTTGAAAGCCCTCGGATGCGGCCGGATTTGGCGTAGCTTGTGGTTTTAGGGATTTATCTGCCCAGGTTGCCGCATGTCGCTGCAAAGAAACAGACTGGTGGTGAAATGTCGGAGGCATGGTCACGGGCTTCGTCCCGCCAGCAATTTTCTAATAACAAGACGGTGGTTCTTGCACCATGGATTCATGCAAGAGTTTTTAAGTAATAAAATATGTTGGCCCTTGATGTGGGAGATTCCATAACATAAAGAGAGCGATGCAAATGAAGAGCCAAATCAGGAAACAATAATTGAGACATGTTATAACTTATTGCCGTTGCTTATTATAAAGTTGTAGACCAATGAAAGGCAAATTGTCGCTCAATTGTCGCTCGACTTAATGATTGTCATTCTAATTAATGTTATTGTACTATAGCTATAGGCCATAGAGGGAGACTATATAATTACTTGGGTATTATTGTTGGACGTGGGGCCATGTGCTTCTTAGGTTCACATGAGATTGTAAATTCCATGAATACAAAGTAATAACAACTCACTTATTAGCAACAAAAATTTGAGTGCCCATGATCTTTAGTTGTAAGTTTGTTAGAAAATGCACATGTAGGACTAAACAATGTAGCCCATAAGTTGCCACTCTATTCTTTTATCTGTGCTAGAAAAAACCTGTTTGAGATCTACAAAGGAAACTGCATGGACTGAATAGTAACATGGTCCCACTTTGGACATTCAACAACTCCGCACCTTAAGATTCTAAAATTTGACCCAGCTACATGCTTGCAAATTGATAAAAGAAATAAAACATAATATGGATACTACTCCTTCCAGGAAAAATTGTTTTGTGTATACATGCTGCGCATGATTCAAAATCATAGAATCCAAGATGTCATATTTGTCATTGGCAAAAAGAAAGATAAAAAAACGGAAAATCTAACAATGAATGCCACAAGTGGAAGATAAAGAAATTCAATAAGACAAAGAAGTCGAGGCAATTTAAGATAAAGAATATTTGCACGAAAAATCTATCGTGTTGTTCATGTTCGTTAAGAATAAAATGAATAATGAAAAAGTTACAAAAAGCAACGGCGCCTACATTGATCAAGTGGTTTCCCATTGTCACTACTCATTTTAGCTTATGTCTATCTGCAACTATGGGATTCTTGCGTCGGTTAATGGGTTGCCTCGGATTGGATGTTAATGTGAGCAAAACAGGTAAATAGACACCGCTTGTCTCCATAAATGCAGAAAGAAATGATTTGGCAAGTGCAAAGTTGTTCGCTTGTCGAAGCTTGATTTTGCACTCTAAGATGTTCTCGCATGCATTTAAATCACCATATATACGACCGGGCTAAATGTCCCATAGCTTGGATAAGTTTGCACTATTCTCGTGAAAATTGTAGCATTCTGCCAAGAGACATTCAACTTAGGGACATGGATAATTGGCACAATCAGTCACGCTTAATTTTGCAAGAATGCATGCTTGAAAATTCATACGCCTTGAAGCATATAAGGCATTATAATCTTTACCAATTTGGTGCAAGACAAGTTTTCCACCAAATCACCCTTTTATCCACACAACCTTGCTTCGTGGTTCATTTGCATGACTTCCAAATGTAGCCTCCTCGCCTCTTCAACTTTGGTTCGTGATTAAGGGTTACACTTGTGATACATTCTCGCTACTTCCAACTAGTTTGATGGATCCAAAGATCAACACATTGATTATGCAAAATACCTTAACACAAAAAAAACTGCATCTGCGAATATTCCCGTAGCCTTTCCTCCTCTCGCTGGCTGCTAGGTGAGTAACACCCAAGAAGATATTGTGTATAGTCGCGCAGAAACCAATGAACGGAATTAGTTGTTTCAAATAATCAGAATTTTTCCGGGATTTTTTAAAATGATCATGCAATGCATTATCTTTTTCAGAGATCGTTAACATTTTCCAATGTCGCTTAACAAATCTAAAAAATAGAAGCACTTAGTACAACAGAAAACCTCGATGTTTGCTCAATTTGGACTCGCTTTTGCTCCCGTGTTATGAAAAAAAAAATAGTAAAGAGATGGATCGTGAATCTCGTGTTTTGCATCCGCCAAGACAAAGTTATAACATTATATTTAGCCATGCTTTATCCGATGGAATATCCAACCCATGTCTAAGATCTCAGAAAATCCTCGCACAAAAAAGCACTTCTAACTTCGATAATGTTCGACCGCTTATAGTCATTTTCACGGGCACAAAATACCCCTCACCGATCGCCATCTCTATTCACGCATCTACATAAAAAAAATTGACACCCTAAAGAGGACAGTAGTCTCTGGATTGTAAATTGTTTGGAGCCTTTGTCACCATTTGAGTGCCTTCATGACGAAGGGCTATTTTATTTCCCCGTTTATGCCATATTTTCCTCAGACCAGTTTGTCTCATGAGAATGCAACCGCTTAAGCCCCGCCTATGATTCAACTGGTGCTCAAGCCGTCCTCGCTATATTCTTCCTTCCGCCTCTATCCAAGAATAGCTATATCCATCCGCCTCTAGGGGATGAAGGTGGCAATGCCTTTATAATCGCGATGACATTGAGCGCCTATTTCCAATGTCTCGGGCCGATGGGGAGGCCGAGAGTCGAAGTCGCATTGTTGCCGCCAAAGGTGATGTTGAAGAAGGTAACATAGTTTAGCCGATGGATATGACATCAGTTTATGGCACCGCCAATGCCGCACTCCGGTGTCCGCAGAAAATAAACACAAGGGGAGTTAATCGACCCAAAGCAGTAGAAGAAAGGAACTGATTTTTCAAGGACTTTCTAATTTTCGGGGTCAGTCCGATACAAAATTAAGAAATCTAATGGTCGATGAAAAATAGCGATGTGGCATGACACGTGGCATAGCTAGAATTATGTTCTCTTTGTGTGGGGGTTAGGCAACCCGCAAAAACTCTTTTTGGATAATAAGTCGATTTCTTTCTTTCCAGCTCAAATGTGCCCTCCTTCCAGCCTTCAAATCTGCCATGTTTGCTATTCTTCCAAATCCATGCCTCCGCAGATTATTTCTTCTGTTGGTTCTTCGTCCAAAATCCGTAAATTATGAGCTCTCATTCCCTCGCTTTGTCCGGTTGAACCAGCGATGCTTGAAAAAATTTCCATATGGATCTATGAAGATTTTTCTTTTTTCTTTTGGTTTCCGGAATCTAAAACCTACATCAATGGTTTGATTCTTACCTTTATGGGCTTGAAGGATGCCGTTGTTGCACAGGCTTGAGCGGCTCGCATGCAACTTATGTGTGCTTGTTTTTATGATGAGAAAACATGGCAGATCGACTTCCATGCACAACTTCCTTCCAAGCACCTGATCGCCAAGCAAGTTTGGAGCACAACAGGTAAAGGGGCAAAATTTGATCCCTGTAAGCTTGGCCATACGCCATTCTTCCTAAACTCCACCACTTCACAAATTATGGGGAACCCTTGCAGCCTATCTTTGAAATCAAGCATTTCCCATATAGAAAGAAATTTTAAAGTCTTCCGGGTAAAACAAACCATGGAATTCACATTTTTCGGCAAAATTAGTTTTTGCTTAGTGTTTTATACTAGCTTAAATTATATAGGAAAATTATTTTTCTATACGTACTTTGTCGCCACCGCTTCAACCCTCTTTTGTTCAATTTTGAGGAATCAATCGGCGGGAGGCCTCGCTTTATTGGAGGTCACTTTTAAATATACCTATTTTAGGCGGATAGGGCCCCTTTTGTTAACAAACCGTTAACAAATAGTTGAATCAACGAGTATGTTTATTTGTATTGGGCTAAAATGGCAATGAATTATGTGAACCGTATGATGTTAGCAAATGGTTGAGCCACCCCTCCCCATAGATGCTCGAGCCTCCTCCCCCGAGAGATACAAAAGATAAGGGATTATGCAAAGAAATGGTGCATGTGGCCACGCCCGCTTCATTGTAGGAGAAAAGACAAGATCCCAATTACCAGTCCAACCGATGACATGCCCCGCTGCGCTAGTCGACCCCATCGGCTAGACCTAAAATTGGTCCCTTTTGTTCTTTTTTCCTTCATGTCTTATAGCTTCTGATATCAACTATATGCTTGACCATTTTGTAACATATAAAGTATTTGTACCATGTAAAACAACTTACCTTCGCTCTTTGCTCGACGTCCAATTGGCACCGCTATTTTTCTGCTTCAATCTAAGAAAGCTACATGAATGTTTGGAAGAGATTATACAGTCCAAAGATTCCAAAGAAGTTACCCATGTTCAATTGATTCGGCCACAAAACCAAGCTTCCACATTATAAGTAGCAGTGCGACTTTGAGAAAAGGATTGAGTGTGTTGGGGCATATAATATATTTGAAATATTATAATGCTCTAGATTAAACGAATTGATCGGACCTAGATATACATTGCCAAGACATCTAATATCTATTGTAACTATTACTCAAATGAACATGCAAATAAAAATAGATACTTTGTATATTGGTGGATATTGTGTTAGTGGTTGTTTAATGTTTGAATTGTATTTTGGATTGTTGATCAAAAATCCGTAGCCAAGATAGCTAATAATTTGTGGCTATTGGCTAATGACATATAGAACAATTTAGAATGCCAATAAGCTATTTCTCAAGAACAATCCTGCAAAGTCGATAAGTCAGGTTCTTGGCTAATGACATATAAACTATATTTCAATAAATACACAAATAAATACCAATGAGGGAACTATACATAGTGCAGCTCTAGGCGAGTGATAGGGGCGAGAATGATAGGGCCTAATATTGCAGAACTTTGTCCCCATACTAGTGCCGAGATCGATTCCGTTTACCATACAAGACCAAGGAATTTCCAAAGTGCCCTAGACCTAAGTTCAAAGTTCGTTTACACTCGTGGATCATGTACGCATCTATTTTTCTAAGAGAGGGATGATAGCCACATCTATGACCATGAGCGTGATGTTAATACTTTTCTCTCGATGAGAAATATCTCTAAAGCATGGAAGCTGGTCTTTCCAAATCTTTCAACATGCTAAGATTACAAACAACTGTTAGGGAAACCGCACATTTTGGTCCCCACAATGGCCCTCCTTCTTCCACCCTCAATGTCGACTGGCATCTCATCTGGCATAGTGCTAATATTTTACTATTAAGGATCTAGTTAGTGACAACAAGAATGGATTCCTTTGGGAGAAGATTCGTATGTCAGGGAGGAGAGAGAACTAATGTATCTATTTATAATCATGTTGTTAAAATCTATTCTCCTACATAGATAAGATGGGACTAGAGAGTGTTTTTACCCATTGAATTGGTTTTTTTTAAATCGAAGAAGTTATAAGATCTCCAAAATTTTATCATGCCCCGCCTCCCTACTAAAAGAAAAGCATGCTAACCTAAGCAGTGGTTTAACCCCAAAATTTTTTAAAAGCATCTTGTGTTCTAGTTGGAAATCTTATTCTTGCTCTTTAAGATTAAAAGTTTTCTCGTGGCTTTGTCCTCCACCGCCTCCATTAATGCCTTTCTCAAAGAAAACAATAAAGAGGAATTTTTAAATCAGGCTAAGTTCTACTTGTTCTCTACAAAAACAACTATGAGATAGTTCTACATATTTTCACTTGTCCAAAAGTTCGCAGCCTTCTAGTAATCGCTATCTCAAGTCGGTCCTAATTTGAAAAATCTCCGACATGGAGTCTCCGCCAATGCCGACTTCCCAATTCCTTCAATCCTCGCACTCCCTTTGTCAATACTTCTATTCTTCAGCTTGTTCTATGGATTGTCCGAAGCACGAAATAATGTGGCCTTTAGCATATAAGAAGTGTGTCCTTACCTAGATGAAATTTAACTTCCAATTTAAACTTAGTAGATGCTTTGGGCCACAAGGCTGCTAGGAAGGAAAAAATATGACATGGATTGGCTTTGGGGAGAGTTTAAATCCACTTTCTTTGTTTGACTCTCCTAACTGACCAAAAATTCATCCCTAGTTTGGCAAAAAGATTCTTGAACAGCAGGGTGTGTATAGAGAAGAGTCATGCTTCCTGATGATGTCCCCAATGATCACACAGAACGCCACAAGCAGCCAGACTACCTTGGCATTTTCAAATACCTTGGCTAAATGGGCTTAGTGTCAGATTCAATGTACGCGCTTCAACCATCTAACTCGTTTTACCTTTATAGCGTTATACATAATGATGATATCGAAGAATGCAAATTGACTTGACGAATTTAGAAGATAAATAGATGGAAGGATGAAAGCCTCAAATACCACATGCCTATTAAATGTTTTACATACAAATGTTCTATTCAGATAAATAACAAGGGTTCAAATCTCACCTAACGAATACTCCTCGAGGCATATATCAAGAGACAGACACTAACAATTTAGTTGATGAAGCCACGAGATAAAACTACATTTGGAAATAAAAAAGAATTTAAACCGCTACTTATTTATCCTGCCCAAAATTTTATATATTCTCGCTATATTGCCAAAGGTACTTTATCATCAAAGACTCCGTAACTTGAGCCCTATCCCAATAAACCCCTAATGAAGAAAAATCCACTTTGGCATTAAATGCTCCTTGATGAGCCAAGATCCTCCACATAATACATCCATGCAAAACTTTTGTTTTTCTTTTGGCAATGATACTTTGAAATACCAACCTCCATAAAGCAACGTATCGCCGCCACCAAAGTGGTAAATTCAAAAGATAGATTGTTATGTAACTACAGAAATTTGCTTATAAAAATGCCTTAAGATAAGCCCTCATGTAGCTTCTCACATATTAGAGCTTGAAATCACACAGAATGTCAAGCAATAAGTGCTGTGAGGTTTATAATGCATTTCTGGCCCCACAAATTCATTGCTTCCCATAACCCTCTCGCTCACTGAGAATCAATTTGTCTGCTTTGTGGCTCATGTACTATTATCATAAAGGAGATGTGAGGCTTGCAACTGGGTGCTCTTGGACATTTATGCAAGTCCCTATCAATGAACTTCTAATCTGTTTGCTCCATCTTTGGATCGAAATCGATTATACTCCTTTGCCCCTATAGTATGGCCCCTCTACTACCCACCCTTTTTCGAATCTTCCTCCCATCCCACCTTTCTTTGCTTCAATCACGCTTAATGACCTCATGCCCCCGCTTTGCCAATTCTTGCCTTTATCAAGTCCCTGATGCTCACCTTTTGTCACAACCTGATCCATGGTTGGACTCGGAATTTTGTTTCAACAGGCCTGTGATTTGATGATAATTGATTCTAGGATATGTGTATCAGAGACTCTCTTTTATTTTTGTATTTCTTCAAGACTTCATGCCTATCCTTTTGTAATATATTTTTAAATTATGATTAATATAAAAAATTTCTTTTCCTCAAAAAGAAAAAGAAAAAAAGAAAAAGAAAAAAAAAAAAAAAGAAGGCTCCAAGAATTAGGCTTTAAGCAAGGTTAGTGATAGGATATTGAAGATGATGAGATTAGAAGGCTTTTGAAAATAATGGTTTTCTTTAATCATGAGCTAATGTTTCAGAAGCAATCATCTTTGACCCTATGTCACATTTTCAGATTACTACCTTCACGGATAAATTACAGGAAGTTCCTAATCAAATTGGAAACCAGACTCTATGACTCGCTCCAAGAAATATAAATCGCCTAATCGATCTCTTGAAGCAATGTTTAATTGGACCAGTACATCCAACTTTTACTGGTTGTCAAAGTTCTTTGCAGATGTCTGGATGCCTATTTCCAACAAGAGGGTATAGAATGGTTCACAAAGGCGGGTTTTAAAGATGTTCTGATTAAAGGATAGGTCCAAAATGGTATCAGTACGCAGGCAAGCAGTTATAGGATGTTTCTGTCACAGGAATTAAGCCAACACCAGAGAGACTCACCATTGCAGATATTGATAAATATCTTAATGACAGATTTAAGCAATGTTTTATCACCATTGGAAGGCACTTCACATTAAAAAAGTAAGTGAACATTCAGTATGCAAATTACAAATTTTTACTTTTAGTGCTGGAAAACCTAGATTTGAATATTTAAGCTCGGAACTCACTACAGACTAAGTATCCTGTTGGGTTTTGTTCTACATTTTTCATGGAAAGCTAATGCACTTTATGTAATTTTTCTCTACTTTAGCTTGGACCAAAAGGCTGAGATGTACGAGCTGCTTCAATCCCACCCCTTCGTTTTTGCCTACAGATTTCTTCTGGCGTCATTTGCATCAACATACTATGTGTGATTCCTATATATATGTGGTTGAAGGACAGATCACCCCAAAGGACAACAATATAGTCTGCTTTGGAGGAAGACTAACTTAGTATCTGATCGATTGAAGGTTTTGGGGACTTTTTATGACAGTATATAGAAAGTAATTTAAAGGCCTTTTTCATGAGTTATAGGTTCTTCCTGCTGCAAGGATGGCGAGAATCATATGCATTTCATTTTATGGGTGACAAACAATTACCTATATTTTAGTAGCTCAAAAGGATCATCTGCAATTTTTTTGCTTGTACTTTTTGGGATACCATTAAGATTTTTATTTAGTCTCAACATGCTTCATTAAACCAGCGATCAGGTGGTCTTTGGCATTAAGCATTTTTCAGCATTCAGATTGAAGTGTATCCAGTTTGGAGCATGCTCTTCACAAATTGATTTCATGAATACTGCTGCTTTTCTCAATAAAGATGCACTCAGTTCTGTAGTGGCGTGGAATATAGATCAAGCACAATTGGCCCTGTATAGTTAAACGTAACTAGCATATCATTCACATATAAATCCACTTGGTAACCTGCTATGCAAGCAAATGTGAAAACAGGGGGCAGGGTGACAATAAGCGGGACATTCAAGCCACAACACAAATCAAACATATTTCCCACGAGTCATTCTAGATGATCGATATGCATACCCTCAACCAATATAGAAAGCGGTCGTAAATTTGCTTGAGTGCATTCTCACATGTTAACCTTAAAAGCGGGCTGGGTCTTCCAGGTCTTCCATTAAGTAACTTGATGGTGAGCAGTGTCCTTTTTTCCACTCATTGTTTCCCTGCGAAAATTTGAGTACCTATTTTATATATCCGACTCGAGGGCATCTATAATAAGGAAAATGTTAGGAGCTTGGAAGAGAGTCTGAAGATCTTTTTTGTCACTAGCGGAAGCAGAAGCTGTTTGAGGTGAGATGGTCTGATCCTCACCATACACGAGGAAAAATTTGAGGTGAATGATCTGATCCTCCATACACACAGAGGCACGATCAAGTCACAGCGGTTAGAGATGCCTCTTGGTGGATCAATCCACCCACAGAGGCACATCCTTCATATCTATGCTATATATTCATGCTGGGCTACGGTTGAGATACATCAGCAGTTTTCCTCTGATCAGCACATTTTATTCTTATTATTTCTCTACCATTTACATTTCTAACATGGTATCGAGCCGAGGCGTCTTTGGGCACTTTCGTGATTCATGGAGATGGAGGCCAACAGCAGGCGGGGCGGGTGAGGGAGGAACCTTCGGTGATTTGTAATAAGGGAATTGGGCGTGGTCTATGTATGCATTCCCTTGCCAATCCATCCAAGAAGATTGGATGCATGCCATTAGGATATATAGATGCTCTTTGGTGAAGGCATCTTGTGCTTGTGGTATTTAGATCATGAAGAATTTCTTATTGAGATGAAGCAGCGGTACATTCAAGAGCTTGTCTTAGAGACTCCGGTTTGTTGCTTAAGACTCCATCCACAGAAGAGAAGCTGGCTATGACGGGTGGTCGAGAGGTTTGTTGATTACGTGACGCTGCGATTTGAAGGGAGTTGTCTGAAGGCTCTTGCCTTGATTCTTGTTAATCTGAGGATCAAAAGTGTTGAGATGAGATGATCCTCATCCTCACCATACACACGGAGGGCTCGTCGAGTCACGGCGATTAGAGATGCCTCTTGGGCTGCATCGATCCACCGGCTAGAGCACATCCCTTCATATCTATGTTATATATTCCTTAGCTACGGTTGGGATCTGTCCAACCGGTTTTCCTCTAATCAATACATTTTATTCTTCTGAATTCTCTCTGTTTTGTTTCCTAGCAGGCTTAATTGGAGTCTATTTTGGAATACACAAATATGAAAGACCTGCTCCCATTAGCCTTTGGTTCACCCTCAGTCTTCATTAAGTGGTATAAGGGTTACTAAAAGGCTGGGCCATCTGTGAACCAAATGATCGTTGGTTCTTGGACTGAATTCCGTCATCGGTGTTGGGAGGAGATGAGGATATTAACATGCCACAATCCCCACTGGGGTTGCGGACAGTGAGCTTAAATCAAGATGAGACCAGGAGCTGCTATCGATTGGACCTCTTGATGCTCCGAGGAAGATACAATTCTTTTGTTGCGTTACGCATGAGAGGGTTATGTAGTATGACATAGTGCCGTTGAATAGGGGAGTAAATGGGCATGACTATGTCCATTAGGTTGTGGAAGCGGGTAGGACAATGGAACACATTCTTTTAATACATATAGGAGACTTAAGGGTTGGGTTAGTCACATCCGTTGGGCCTGGGGTTTTACTCAGGCCATTTTAGCAAACCGGTAGGAATATTACCCAACTTGCACTGGTCGATAGATCGCTATGGTGCATATGGAAGTACTTAGATGCGGAGTTACTTGTAGTGGTTTATAGTTTCCACGACAAAATAAAGTTCTTTTAATAAGGGTGGCCATTATGGCCTTGGCTCCTCTCCAGTTTGGGCCGGAACTGATAAGGAGTTGGATAATTTAATTTAATTTAATTTATTGATCAAGCCATTTTAGGCCCCGGGCCTCTATGGCGAAATCTCAAATCAATTCTTTGGCATGGTCTAGAAACGCCATCAATGTCAAAAATACATATAAGAGTGAAAAGTTCACTCTTCAATTGCTAAATCTAAACAACTAGGACAAAAACTACCTCATTCACGGGGTGTATTATTCCCACCTTCAGGTCTCGATACACAAATGATGAGACCGTAATCTCATTTTACAGAGATAAGCATCGTTTTCCTTACGCTAATATGCTTGAGAGTAGACAGATTGCTCTTTACACTCCAACGGATCATTAGTTCGTGAGGTAAAACTTATTTTCCGTCATGTTCATCACCTACTTGCCCTGATTTGTGAATCGCTTCGTGCAACCACTTAATCATTTATCTCTTCAAATTTACGGAATCTTGGCCAGCATCATCATCATTACATTTCCTTGCCCATCGTTTTCCGCCTTTACAATGAAGTATGATAGTCTGAGTCTGTGGTTCACTTCTTTGCGCATAAGCGCTTCCCTTAAAGTATCTTGATGCTGCATGTCAATGTTTGTAACTATTCGAGCGTATGGTGAAAGGAATATCTCAATTTTTGAAAAACACCCAAAATAGCGGTAAAAAACCACATATGAAGTCCCCCCAACCGCTAGGTATTTATGCAAAAGGAGCTGATATTATAGTAATCGATGTGTCATGGCTTGAACTCTATCAACATACGAGATGGTTACTTGCTGATACCTCAATTTAAAATTATTAAACATGTTTTGACATCATACAATATGGGTTTACCTTCCAATTCACTATTAAAAATCTTTTTGTATCTTCTATGTCTCTCCATCCTTTAAAGACAAATCCCCAAACAAGACTTCCATAAAGAAGAAAATGTTTTTACTTGCACCCACGGGCGAGTTTCATAATCGCCAATGCTCAAAATTGTTGATCTACACCGATACATCATCTATAAAATGCTCGAGACCACCCGATGCACGCTTTTGAGTCATGAATGTCCACTATAATTATTCGTCACTTCAATTCCGGCATTTATACTTCTTATTTGTTCAAGTGGGAACACCACCGCATAAAATATCGTGTTATCCTCGGCCTCTTTTGCACTTTATCTTTGACTTATAATTGACCCTATGCTTTTTGTTTTACAAAAGGCACATAACACATCTAAATGTGGGTGTAGCCTAGTTGCATTCCTTGAAACCAATACAATGTCATCGCAAAAGTAAAGCCAGAAGACATACCTCTCCACTGGACTGAAACCCGGTCATCCAATTTTTCTAGTTCATATGAACAATGCGAAAAGTTAAAGAGCAAGGGCACCTTGTTAACCCATCGTATTACAGACTTTTTCCGCCCTCAGAAATGGAAAGTATAGTTCTACTAGTACTCGGGCCATACAAGCATGCAGACTACATGATGAAGTTCTTTCCGATTTGGAGCATTTCCAACCTTGCGGAGCAAGATCCGCTTCTTAACTCGTATCAAAGGCTTTTGTGAGATCTATAAAGGCAAACAATCTTTTTTACACCCTTTGTACCTTCAGACAATACCTAGTAACTAAATGGTCGAGATTGGAATGATCAATTCTAAAACTCCTCACTGACAAAATGTTTCTCAAATATCATTTTTGTACATCCCATGAAGACAACATTCGCTTTCAAGCATAGATGCAAAGAATTTAGCAACACATTACTCACCAAGATGGTCCGATAGTTATGCATCTTCTTTACTACCAAATTTTAGGGATAGTATAACCCCTATTTAAGCACCATGCATCGTGAACGCATTTTTCAAAGGCATCGTTACATAGATCCGCATGTAATTTAGATCCTCGTCATTTCAAAAGTTCTATGGGATGTTTCCATTTGAGTCACATGCTCGCCATTTTGCCATGGTCTTAAGCTTTATCACTACATCTGCTAGTAAAAGCAATGATTTTTCATAATTAAATGAAAACCTTGTACACCGCAGTGCGATATAAGGTTTTCCCAATCCAAAGAGATCATCTCTTTGAATGTGCGGTCTCCGTACGTTTTTTTGAACCTATTGAAAATCCTTTTGGTCTTATCTTGCTCATCATTATTATCTCTTGATGGTTTGCAAGAACCATTCTTTTTTTTCTTTTCGCTATATTTTGTAATGTTTCAAATCTTGCATCTCTTAGTCTACTTAAACATCATCTTTGTTTCCAAACATTCTTTATCAAACCATTTTATCTCGTTTTCTTTTCCTGCGGGTTGTATAGCAAAACAGAGGATGCTGGCATCCTATACCAAACTCCTAATATGCATAATTGCCTAAGCCACCTTCCCATGTTATGTTTTCCTTTTTTAATAACATATCTTCATACTTTGAAGCTAATTTATAGCTCAATCTTAGTTTCTATTGTGGCATTCTTTGGTAGCATATCTTTGCCGTGATTTCATATCCAAGCAAATGTACAGGAGCATGGTCCGAGTCTAGATTTCTGTCTATAATCAAGGAAGTCTCACAAGCTATAAACTTTTTGGTTCATCAATTAGCAGATCCACATTGCTAGAACCATTGGGTTGGTAACATGTAAATCCTGCGGAGCTAGGATATTTTTCATACATTGTAAATTATCATATCGGATGATTCACATAGTGCAAGAACATGCCTTCCCATCTTATTCTAGATGGTATCCATGGATGTTTGTAGCCATATCCTGTTTTCCGATTTAAGCTCATTTAGCCACAATTCATTGCCTTCCCCGACAACAATGTGGCTTGTTTATTGTTGTCTCATTCAAAATCACCTACTATGAAAACTGATTTTTTTGTTTATATGTCAATACATCGGAGGCTAAATGAAGAAAAAGATCATCTGCACTTAAACCTTTATTTGTATATATCAAGCAGGTGTATTGCAAATTGCCATGTACACGATGGTCCTCGCTTTGTTTAATTTTCAGCCGCACATACCGCGGCATTTTCATCCTTCTTTAAAAATAATATCTATCTATCTATTGTGATTGATTTTACAATGTCTTTCTTTGCATAGCAAGCTACCCTTCCATCTCCTTCTCAAGTTTCCAATGAAATTCTAGGCTGAATCAATAATCTCAAAGCCAAGAATTGCTAGTAACTGCTAGTTCGGTTTCCATGTTTCCTTAAAGCCAAAATGTCATATTTTTGAAATAAAGCATCGCTATTTGATGATGGTATTTTTCATTTAGTCCATGTACATTTCCCCCATTAGAAGCACGGAGGCTGCCGCTCCTATGCCCCTATTGTGAACAACCAATCTTATTATTGGACAATATAAGCATTTTGCCTTCATCTCTTAGTTTTTTTACTTCATCTAAGAGTCAGCTTCCTCTCTTTCTGCCTCATGGTTAAGTCATCATTTAACCAAAGTTTCAGCCTTCAAATGACTTCTATATTGATCACCCTTGTTCGTAGCTTCAATTGAGACAAATTTCAAAGCAATACTAATCTATTTTTGCCATCCGGCTCTTTCTCGCCAATTCTTCAAGAAAACCACACTCGGATTTACCAAAATGCATGTATTCTCTAAAAAAGATATCAACGATTTCATTAATGTTCTCACCTTCTTCTTCCTTCAAAGAATAAGAAGATTTTTCAGTCAGTCCTTTCCTCTTACTCCAAAAGTCTCTCTTTGTCTTTGTGCAAACAGAGATTTCACCTTGTTTTCAAATTTGAGGTGATTTGTGCTACTATTTGCCTTGGTTCGGTTTGTCTGTAATCCATCTCGATTGAGACAAATCTTCTTCAATGTCTCCTTTACTTCATCTAATCCCGGACTTCATTTCTTTTAGATCGCTTTTGATTACCTACAATTCTTCCTTCACAGCCTTCATCTCACTTTGACATTTCTCAGAGTCTATCCCTTTGTTGTTCAATTCATCCAGTGATCAATTGGAAGCATCAATTGATTTTATGCATTCTTGAAATGTCATTGGGACTCGAGGAATGATAGGGTCATTTGTTAGATCATCTACTAAAGGTGGGATACCTCCCAAGTCCTTTCTAGCATAGAAAGTGGCTATACCGTCTGAATAGTATCTAATCTTGGGAAGAAGAAGGTTTTGCCCTATTCCTATAGTAACTCGGGTTAGAGAAGATGATAAAACTATAGACATGAAAGTAATGAGGTAACCCCCGCCTATATGTGACAATTTTTTCTATCCTGTCTTATGAGGAATGTAAATTTTGTTATAAAATTAACATAAATATACAAGTTTTTAATCATCCTACTTGCATATTCTAGCGTGTACATGTTCTAGTTTGTCCATGTTCTAGTTTTCTAAGAATTTATGAAGATTCTCCTTTTTACTAGATTTCCTTATTATAGGATTCAAGTTCTCTTAAATTTTATGAGATTCCATTAGATTCTTTTTAGATCCTCTTATATTTTGTGAGGTTCCCTTAGACTTTATGGAGATTCCATTAAATTCAATGAAGGTGCCGCCATCGTTGTTATGATCATGTTCCAATTTTAGCATGTTTCATAGTGCGAAGGTTGGGTAGGCGAGTAGCAAGGTTCCCTTAGATTTTATAAAATTTCCTTAGATTCTATGAGGGTTACCTTAGATTCTCCAAAATTCCCTACATTCCCAAGGACTTTATGAAGATTCACAGAGATTCTTTTACGATATAGCGAGATTCCATAGATTACCATTTTGGATTACACTATTTCTAGAGTATAATTTTGGGCTGATGCATGATGCATGGATAAGGCAAAGAACATTTGGAGAGCTAGAAAAGCTATGCACTAAATAACATTAAATTTGGCCCTATAATCCAACTTCAAATGTCGGAGAAGAGCTTAAAGGAACGCATTAGAAGACGATCCTTGTATTAAATAAAGCTGATAGACACGAAAAATCTATCCCGCAACTATTTCATGTGTTCTACACTAAAGGAATTTTTGATATTTTTGAAATGTTTGTCTAGTTGTGCATAGAGAACAATGTATTGACGGACAACACAAGCGAAGATTAAATGTTGAAATAACAGTTGAGACGCTGTTATGCTCCTCTCTTATATAATCGTGACTCTATGAGGTGTTCTATTGAGCAATAGATACCACTTAGTTTTTTGGGTTGCCCCTAGGGGGGCAAACCCTCGTTTATGTGGGTTTGTGGGTATATCCAGGTATATGCCAGCATATCCCTAGGATATGCTGGTGACTGCTCCAAACTGGCTGCTGCCAGTAAACTCTCGGTCAGCCCTGTTGCTGTTACGAAGGAAGAAGATCGCAGGGGCAAGCCTCCTCCTCCTCCAGAAGGATCTCAACGAGACTTCCTTTATTCTGAGAATGCCTCATTAGGTGCCCAAAAACAGAAAAAGAGCATTCCGCCATATCCCCCAAGCTGCAGAACGGACTCTGGATGCGCCAGAAATTCTTGATGACTATTATTTTAATCTTCTGGATTGGAGCAGTAACAATGTTGTGGCTGTTGCACTGGGAAACACTGTTTACCTCTGGAATGCTACAACCAGTTCCATCGAAGAGCTCATGCAGTGATGAGGTTGGTCCTGTGACTAGTGTGGCCTGGGGCCCTGATGGAAAACATATTGCAGTTGGTTTAAATAACTCTGTTGTTCAGCTATGGGATTCTTTCTCTCTTCGGCAGGTCAGTACTCTTTGGTTTAGTCTGTAGTGTTATTTCTCCATGGTTTCTTAACCTGATTTGTTTAATGGTCAATGCAGGTTCGATCCCTTAAAGCCCATTCTGCTAGAGTAGGTAGCCTTGCATGGAATGGTCCAATTCTCAGCACTGGTGGGCGAGATAATATGATATTTAACAATGATGGTTAGTGCTAAAGTCTGTTATTTTGGGTCAAGTTCAAAAATATTCATGATGTTTATATACTCTTGCAGTGAGAATTATTAGGAGCATGTCACAAGCAGATTTTGTAGCCCATGAACAGGAAGTTTGTGGGTTGAAATGGTCACCTTCTGGACAGCAGTTGGCTAGTGGTGGAATGATAATCTGTTGCATTTGGGATGCAGCTGCTCTGTGTCTGGAGGTCTGGTTTTGCTGGATCTACTACATTGCTGTCAATGTGTGGACATGATCATTTGGTAAGTGTTTATTTTGTCAATGCATCATACTATTTTCAGAAATTGGAATTCTGTTTTTTCTTTTAGGTTGTTTCTGGAATTAGAATGTATGATTGTTTCAAGCATTATAATGCAGGATTCTTCATAGAATTCACATCTGCAAAAATAGCAACACGTGCAAAAAAGAGCTACAGATAAGTTACTATGAAAATGGCATCTAAGAATTTCTAAGAAGTTGCCTTTATCTCATGTTAGGATCTTTTTCTTCATAAATGGAGATGAGTATCCTCTCCGGTTAATATTCTTTTAAACTTGGTTTGGCAAAGAAAAAAAAAGAATAAGAAAGGAGATACTTTGTATGCTTATTCCATAGAATGCTAGATCCGCATTGTGCATGCAAAAAGTCTATCTATATCATGGAAGCAAAAAGAGAAATAGCAAAATAAACATTTGATTCTAGGTCCTGCACCCATATACATGTAAGATACGTTGCTACCGAAATAAAAGCCCAAATATTAAATCTAATATTCTACATGTTGGACTTTGAATATCACAGCCATATTCTTACAGGGTGCAGCATAGGCTTTGATTTTGCTATTTGTTGTAGAAACATTATATTTGAATACAGGTATGGTATTGTGGTATTGGTAATAACAGAGGTGACAGTTAACATTTGGTCTTCTCATAGATTGTCTATATTATTACTATGTTTGTAGAAGCGACAACTTGGCTTCTCATAAAACAGGCATTCAGACCTATGACCATTTAGATATCATGCCCACTCACCTTGATTTATAGAGGTTCTAGAGATTGTTCTCCATGCTCTGTTTGCAACATTGGCAATGGAAGATCTAAGGCCTTCTATTTTTTTGTAGAAATGCATCTCTATCACCATCAGATCGGCATCAGCCCAACTGCATTCGCTTTGTGGTTTCCGAATTTCATGTATGGCAATGGCATGGAGACAAAGCTCGAAAGTAGTTTGCAGTAGGAAGAATATTGAACATGCTCTGCAGCTTCTTCAGATGAATGTAAGTTCCTTTCATGCAGCATAGGCAATTTGGAATTAAATTGAATCAAATATCGTATTCTTAAAAGCTGCATATTTATAAAAAGTTGCATATCCATCTGCCTTTCAGCTAACAACAATTGGAACAAATTTGATACACATAGTGCATCCCGGCTTCATGCGCTTAATCAGTTGTGGTGATTTCTTGCAAAGCTGCAGAGAGCCGCTTTGGCTGGTTTGCCTGCAAACCAGCTCCTTCTTTGTCTGTTGTCGCCCCAAATTCGGCTTCTATTACAAGTTTTCATTACAATCCGGCATCTGTTACAAGTTCAGGATTATAAATTTCTAGGGCTTCTATTGGATTGTAAATGTTTGGAGGAATTCTGATGTAAGGTAAGCAGCTTTTTGGCTTACTGCCTGATTTATAGCTTCATGCATTAGTCAGCTGTGGAGATTTATTGCAAAACTGCAGTGAGTCGCGTGACAGGAAGTTGTTGAGGATAAGGTGCCAAGGAAGTATACGTCAACCTCATGGTACTTTTTCTCTTTATTTTTTCTAAATTGAATACAGAGACAATTATTCACGAAGCGTCATTTTGATTCAATTCTTATTAATATTCCTATCCAATCTGTTTCTGTATGAGTTCACGTATGCATTTTATTGTATGTGATGGGCTAGATTTTGACTTAAGTGAGCATTGTTTTCTCCCTTTTGTGCGTTCAAGGGCAATAAGTTCTAAAGCACATGCATACTATTTTTTGGCCATTTCTAGAGTCCATGACTTCCTTTATCTCTCTGCAATTATAGGAAGGTGTTGCTCTCTTCTCTGTGCATGTTGTTCAGACGTTGCTTTTCTCATGTCTTGGAATGGCTAAGAAAATTATATTATGCTGCAACTATAATGTTCAG
The DNA here is from genome assembly GCA_021234155.1 of Isoetes taiwanensis. Taxonomy (NCBI): domain Eukaryota; kingdom Viridiplantae; phylum Streptophyta; class Lycopodiopsida; order Isoetales; family Isoetaceae; genus Isoetes; species Isoetes taiwanensis. Next base: position 2,935,217 of record JAJEKV010000074.1, on the reverse strand, counting down.
TGCTTCCCATTAGAGGGTTCTGTGTTCAAGCATCAAAACTAAAGAACACCAATATCAGAGCTTATAAAATATATCTAGCTTGAGTGTTTTGTTTGCTTGAGTGGTCTATTGTCATTCTTTGCTTCACAAATTTGTTCAATTGTGGTCATATCATGCATTTAGTTAAGAAGTGTTTATTTCATGTGTACAATCAGGAGATCCAACAGAAAAGACAGCCTACAACAACAATGATGGCACTTAGGCCAGAAGCAAGACCTACTTTGAGGTTAAAGCACTAAGTTTTTAGATTCTGCTCTACAATCGGGAGATCCAACGAGAAAAGATAGCCTACAACAAATAGGCGATGGCACTATACTTTGTGGGTTAGGCAGCACAAAGTTTTCAGATTCTTATAAGCGCGTGGGACTTCTTTTATGCAATTCCCTATGATTCTTCTTTTGTGTGTGTCTTGGATTATGCATTGCACTATTTGGGGCAAATAAGTAGTGAAGATATTTTGTGGATCCACTAAGTTTTTTAGATTACAATGTCCAGGGAGATTAGCCTACAACAGTTTATGCACTAGAAATCCTAGGTTTGTATTATTGTGCTTTTATGAATCAAATGTTTTTTTGAGATGATTGTAGCCAGTATAGAGTTGGGGCAACGGATCGGCTCATCATATTAAAGAACTTTGATGTCAGTATAAAAGCTATATCAGTGGGGCACAACTTATGCAAGTACCGATGATATACAAGTTTTGCTTTTTAAATTCTGTTCTTTACGTTTTTTCTTAATATTCATTAGAAGTTTGATCCAGAGGAGAAGAGTCATTTTAGGATGCAAAGCACTTTACTGCACTGCTACATGAACTGGCTACATGAATCCGTGTTGACGTTCTGCGTATCCAAGGCATGAATGTCCAAATGACCATTCCAGAAGTGATGATAATAATATTTTATGACCACGTAGCAATTCTGGCATTCATGGTGCATGGTTTTGTGCAATCATATAGTCACAAAATATAGGCAATTGTACCGTTTATGACCTTATGTGACTATCATAGGTTGATTTAGACATGTTGCGTCTCAATGTCTCTCTTCCTCAGCTATGTCTCCTTTTGCATCCGTATTTGATTGAATGCATGTTTTTGCCACAAATAAGTGTAGGATGTGTATGTTCATCAAATTGTTTGATGTAATTTGATGCCTTTGATTCTTACTCATGGTAATGCTATATACTTTCAAGATGTTCATGATCATTTTCATGATTTGAGCTTGGAGATCATTGTTTGGAAACAACAAATAATTACAAGTACTCTCACGCATATTATTTATAAGTTTCTAGCTCATGCATTGTAACTAAAGAAAGAAAGATCCTTATGTTGCCATATGTAACAATTGACAAACCTTGACAGCCAATGATAGGGTTCCATTACCTATTCACAAATATATTATTAATGACAAAATGGAATACATCCAACTCACAAGAAATAAGATGATACTAGAAGCTATGCAACAATTGAAAACCAATGAGACAATACTTTATATTATGTACCCTTAAAGTATATTAATGCTATGTGTGGATTTATCATGATACTTTTTCATCATATATGTGGACTAAATTCAATAACTTCATAAGGTCACAAAATTATGAGGATACTTTTCTTCAACATGGAGGGATTAAAGAGTGAAGAAAAAAAAAGATCCTTGGTAAGTGTAGAGATTCTTATTGATTAAAAAGCCAACCATTAGGGCATTTCATCATTCTCTAGAACATCATTTACACGTTCTTAACTTATGCCCACCAGCAACGCTGGGCAATTTTACTAGTCGGATAGGATGCCATCAATTTGGTCTACGACTATAAAGGCTCGACGTGTTGGTAAAGCCCTAACACCTCAACTCTCAATTCTAATAGGTTTCAAGATAGAATGATTGCCACGAAATTCCTCGATGTTAGCAAAGGCCGACAAGCAGAGGCACTGCGACGTCCCGAATTTGCAAAGAAGTCATTCTTGCAACGGAATGCAAGGTAAAATGATTCATTGGGTGAAATCAAGAAGAATGGTAGGTAGAACAGCCGGAATCGCGGGTAGAATAGAATAGAATAGAATAGAATATGATTTTATCGTCCACGGAGACCAACTGGCCTATGAGAAAAGATGTGGTATAGCTACAGGTCAGTTGGCAAACTGCAATTTATAGGTGATGTTTTGGACCTTGTTTATATATGCATCTTCGCTCCTCGTACTTGCATCTGTCTGCAAGACCGTGATGCACGGTTCCATCGACTATATCCAATGTAGAAATTGGAGCTCTCTTATTGCTTAGTAGCAACAAGATCCGGGCCCTTTGTGTTAGGAGGTAATTAGGGCTGAAAAATATCATTGGTTATCATTGGGTCACTATCCAACTTTTGAAACTTGAAGAGAATAGATAACAGAGGGCACTATTAATACCTCTTTTCAATCCGGGCCTCTAAATGGAGTTAGAGGATCCAAGCATCCGTGATATGGCAAAAGCTCGCGATGATTCCCCGAAGCCCGACATGGACACGGAGTACCCATGATCGAACCCTCATGGCATAATTCAGCTTATTATGTATAAGAAAAATTGTTCCTCCCGCAGCTTATCATTCCCTAATGGTTTGATTGCTTTTCTCTAGGCAAATGAACTTGCAAGGTTAAAGGAAGGTCCACTTTACTCATGGGCACAATTAAGTCCTTTCAATTTCTCAAAGACGACTTGGTGGACTCAGGGCTCTTCTTTTCCTTTTCCTTGGTGCCCCATTTGCTAATCGGCTTTGAACCATACGGGGTTGGTTTTGCTTCTTAATTATGACTTAGTTTAGCAAATCATAATGTGAGTCCTAATGTGATATGTTTATCCCAAAAGAAACGCTCAAATTAAAGAAGAATAAATGTTACAGAAGAATAAATGTGATGTTCTTAAAGATAAAAGCCAGCATTTTCACCCACATGGAACCGTAATGATATGGGCTTATTGCTGATGTTTCTCCTATGTCTAAGTAAACTACACTAGATCTTTATATTAGCATGCTTTGGCAACCTACTTGAGAAGAAAGGTTCTTGGAACTATGGCTATGAAATGTATTTTCTTTGTAGGAATATATATGAAAATATTGCTTTCATTTACATGAACCTCTAAAGTTTTTGTGGTTCCAGGGACTGGGTGCACTCTTTTGTTGTAGCGCTTATAGTCCTAACAATGTACTACATTTCTTCTCTTTTATCTTTCCCCGCCCACTTTTTTTCGGTTCTATTTTCATAGAAACAAGAATACTGTTTCCCGATGATGGATTGAAAATTCTTAGCGTTAACTTGCACTTCTAATTTCTTTGGCAACTTATAACTAAAACTAAAGTGGTCCATATGTTTAGGATGTTGTTGTTCATCATCTGCGATGGTCCATATTCACATATCTCAAGCGCATAAATAATATGTTTGTGTAGAAAGAAGAAAAGAAAATATAGTTTTGAGCTACGATAAGGTAACTCTAACTCGCATATGTTTTGTTGGATCTTACTTGTTCTTTTGGCGGAAAATAACATTTCCAACATATGTTACAAAGCATTAGGTTCTTTTTATAAGGATTCATTACTATGTGTTAACCTCTCGGGCATGAAATTACCAAAATAGTGCTTTTAAAACCTAGGTCACCCTAGGTCATTGGCTAAACCTAGGTTCTACCATCTAAGAAGGAATGGTGATGCTAAATAGTAAAGTAATTCGAAAATATGGAATGGACTCAAGCTTTGGTGGTTAACAACATAATCATTTAAAACTCATGGCTGTATCGGAGCGTAGGCAAATCGGGCTTTTTTCGCCAGTAGTGCCTTTATGAAGAGACGGGTGGTATGATGGGCGTTATGGGTAAACCTCCCGGAGGTACTATATTGCCAAATTTGTAATGGAGATCAATCTTTGTCAAGGTATTTATTTGTGTTTGTCCTGTGTCTTTCGTGTCCTTGCAAGGGACCGCCTTCTTGGCCCCCCATAATACTAAATGATCTAACAATAACCATGAAAATGGAAGGACAACAAGAAACATGAAAAACACACTTCCGCCACCTGAGGGCAACCCTCCGTATGACACATTACTGTTTTTGTGCATGTGATATTGGTCAAATGTGGTAACTTGGTAATCCATACATTGGATTACTAAAACATGGCTCTTCTTTTTAAGTCTAGCTTGATAAAGTTTGTTAACCTTCTTAATATTCTAGGCATTTTAAGGTTGATAAAGTTTGTACCTTCTTAATATTATTCGTCGACAACTTTTATGCTTCTGGCAAGGCCTCGTAACATTTTATTTCAAATATGAGAATAAATTTTTTCAAACATGTTTGGTTGTTAAATTGTATCTACCCTATTAGCCTAGCTTGCCATGTTCTGTTTACCTTGAATGCCCAACCCACGTTTAAAATGCAAGACATGGATTATCTTATGGGATCAAAGCACACAAGTGTTTTTACACAGATATATCATGCATCACATGAAGCATTTATTTCATCCATTTGTATTATGCATAGGTACACATTGGAGTTGTAGCTTCACAATTCATGGCTCAACCCTCATAATTAACTCGCTAAGTCACGAGTCAAGGATAATATTGTACATGGAAATAGTCTTCAAACATATGTGTATCATGCAATACTTCATATATTTGAAGCATCCGTGAGTAAATGTAAAACGTGGGCATCTTGGAAAGCTTCTCCATAAGACCTCTGAAGGATGATTCAACCCGATATGGTGCAAGGACAACGCAAGAACTATGTCCACCAAAGCCAAAAGGAATTTGATGTTCCAACTCTAATGTCAAGTTCTTGTTTATTCCCAGCAACGACAACACTCATATCCTGATAACAGCATGTCATTTATTAGGTGTGCAGCAACGTAGTTGCCTGCACATAAACTCTAAATCTATGTAACCAGTTCTGATTGCCTGCATACAATGAAAGACTCAGTACATAGCATGCAATTCCGGATTGATTGCAACCTCCCTAACAAAAAAAATGCATATCCCTTCCAGGACCTTCGCGTGTGGAGTTCATTTTAACTGTAGATTTGGAAACAGGACATTAATCCCTTTGTTTTAACCAAATTTTATCTCAGCTTTGAATTATAACTCTACCTCGGATTGTGACCAAAGCTTTTCATTATTGCTTTGTACTCCTGAATATCACCAGCTCGTAGATGTTGCATGCGCATTAACATAATTAACTTCTTGGCGCTTTATTCTGACTACGCTATCGCTTTTTCTATGCAAAGTGAAACCCCCTTCCTGCACGTAGTATAACAAAAGGTAAGAGAAGCAAGCAAGATTTGGATGTAAGGGGCATAATAACAATGATATTTCACCATCCGATGAGGTTCTGTCATATGGTATGCATCACAGGTGACACTACCCCCAAGAAATTCAGCATAGATTTGTCCCCTCTTCGCTGCAACAACCCGGAATGAAAGGTTATCAAACCATAGATTTACATCTCAAACACAATGATTGTTTCCCTATCTACCTTAGCATGTTCTAATTCTACCAAAAGGAGAACACCAGCTCCTTCTCCCATCACAAACCATCTCTGTCCTGTTATACATAATCAGCAAATTGTTAGACCATGAACCATGTCCCTGTCCTGAGATATTCAATATGCCAGATAGTAGCACTACCTGATCCCAAGGCCGGAAGCCTTTATGGGGTCATCATTCCTTTGGAGAAAGAGCTCTGCATGCTACAAATCCTCCTAAGCCTGCAAAAGCTTTAAATGTAAATGGTAGGACACTGATATTTCAGGCTAGATAAAAGCTGAACAAGCTAAAATGCCAAGCCAAATAAGACAAACAAAAATAGAAATACCATTCTTACCTATCGGAATAATCGCAACATCAGATCCACCTGACAACATGATGTCCTGTGCAAAACGAAACAGATAATATGAAAAATTCTATCAAGAAACTCACATGTCTATTCAAGACCCGAACTTACGGCTTCTCCTCGTATTGAGTAATTAGGTCCCATCCAACCCCTGCCAAATTGCAGAAGTTGCTAAATTGCATGCCGAAGGTTAGTTGCACATGCTGTTGATATTGAGTAATTAGGGTCCCATCCAACCCTGCCAAATAGTTCAAGTCAAACTTTATACAGCTTTGTTATGCATAGGCCTTTAACACTAGTAGCATGCTCACTAAGTCCATTGTTAGCATGGCAGAACCCATATTCGTTGCTGCAAAACGGAACGCAAAAGGTTCATTTTCCTGTGGGGAGACCCTCAAAGCTTCAATAATATCATTGAAAACCTGCAAAATGCTGAATGTTAAACTCAACAGAACATTTTTGAGAAGGTACAACTAAGCATTTTGAGGAGCATTTCTTTGGTGATACCTGCATCCCTCCCAAAGCAGAACCAATGAGAATGCCACATTTTGTTTTATCCAGTTCCTTCATGACTTCTGAATCAATTCCTGCATCTACCACTGCCTTTTTTGCCTGCTTTAAGCAAAATATAGCATAAACTTTGTCCATACGCTTTGAAAGCTTAAGAGCAACCCAACCATCAGTTGAAGATGACTTTATCTCTTCGCCAATTCTCTGACAAACAAAAAAAAAAACAGTCGGCCCTATATTTAGCTACTATAAACGGGCCTTCAGACGAGATATTTCGGTCCCCATGGGAAAGCATTTCCGTAACATAAAAGGCTAAAAGGAACTAAAGTTTTGAGGAGCACATACTAATGGAAAATACATCAGATCATCTCCAAGACAACAAACTAGTCCCATCCCTGTGATTACCACCCTCCTTGGCTTAGTGGAAACTTTTTTTTCTCCGTTGATCCCTTTAGCTGGCTGAACTGCAACAGCTGCAACCCCTCTGCAGGGTCAGCAGAATGAAGCTAGTGAATAAGAACAGCTCCAAAAGGTTTGAAACAATATTTTAAGAGTGCTAAGAACTTTTAAAAAGATGCTAAGAGTGGGCAAACTATAACTTCATGTCATCCATGTTGTCCTAGACAATGTTACAATGTTGCATGCAAAATGCTTAAGGGTTGTTGAAGATATTTGGCAACATAGCAAAGAAGTAGATAAATTTTACCCAATATTGAGCAGGGAAACACGAACCCAAATCTCAGCCACAAAAGCCCAGAAGCCTCGGCAATGCAGGTTCTTTCACATTAATTAATATGCATGTGCGGTACAATTGCTATAGTGTCATGAATAAAACCCAACAACTACACAAAAGCAGATCCGGCATGACAGCAAATTTACCTGCCCTGCAGCTTTGAGACGTCTTCGACCTGCCCTTACATGCCTGGAACTCAGAGATGATATATCTTCCCCGAAGAAAGGCGGGCGACCATTTGCAACTGTTATACTCAGGACAAGCCTCAAAGGAAAGGCATGACCCTAACCCAGAAAGGCTCGAGCCGCACATGGCAACCACACTGCCCATAGATTGAGAAAGCTCGCCTGGAAAGATAAGACCACGAACTGCTGGGTATTGCTTGAATCTGTGGATACTGCTTACGTCTGGATCTTCTTCTTCGACCTGGTTCCGAAGGCAAGGTTCTTGATTCCTCTGTAGATAGGCCAGAAACAGTCCTGGAAATGCAAGCAGCCAGGAGCCAAGTACAAAATCGATTCTGAGCTCCGGCATGCAGCCAAGACAAACAAATCAGAAAGCCATGGGCAGATACTGAAAATTAATCTGCCCAATATGAAGGAGCGCCAACTATTTCGTCCAAACGGAATCGCCATACCCGGAAGCACAGTGAGCTCCACCATCGCCGCCATTTCACACACACGAAGAAATGAAAAGAGGAAAAAAAAAACACAGGAATTAACCAACCCATCATAGCCGTCCCGGTACCCTACTCTTCACAAAATCCGAGATTCCCTAACTTCCATACCCCGAAATTCTCAGAAGCAATCTGCAATTCAAATCTCAATAACGCGCCAACAACATCGAGAACGCCAGGCGCTCACCAGCAATTGCAAGGCTCGTCCCCGACACCATCTCCAAAATCCTCTATGCCCGACGTCGTCCACACACCCAATCACAACCGTCCAATATGCCACGTGGCAGTTTAGAAGGCCAAGGTGGCCCCAAGTATCAGTGTTAGGCAGCCCTCTATAATAATATATATAGGTTATTATATACTCTATTCCCCAAAAAAAAAAAAAAAAAAAAAAACCAGCGTAACTACGGGGTTGGGAAGAAGGCTAGGTAGAAGGATTTGTTTTGGCAATTTTAATTGTAATAATTCTGATTTTCAGAAGATGCTAAGAGAATATGTATTAATATATGAACCTTATTGATCCCCCCTCGATAGAAAGAATCGCGATCACGGGGTGGCGCTTTGAAATGTACCTTACCATCCCCTCCTATGGCGGCGGGATTACTAAGGTCCGGGCGGCCTACATTAGCAACAAGCTTTTCGGCCGGAAGTCCGGTCAAGTCATGATTGGCTTACTAACGACGACATTTATTCGATCATCACGCATACTTGCCCCAGCGCGAACGCCCCTCACGAAAGCAAATATGTATGCGACAAAATACTCACGACAAACTCACGGACACTATTTTTCTTTATTATGCCCGCCTATTAGAAGGTAACCCGGGCTTAACTCGCTCTATTTTCGTGATGAATTTTTTTGATGACTACTCATAGCCGCGCCAGTAAGGGGATTTGGCGCAAGAAGGGTGATTCAAGTAGGTTCAATTCCAAGCAGGGACTTCTAGCCTTCGATTCCTGATTTGAATTTGGTCGATTCCTTTGATTTGGCATGCGGCTCGGACCCTAATGCTTGAAAGCCCGGATGGGGCTTTGATTTGGCAGAAAGCTTGTGGCTTTCAGATTTCTATCGCCCAGTTGCCGCGATGCGTTGCAAAAGAAACAGACCGGGTGGTGAATGTCGGAGGCATGGTCACCAAGCCGGTCCCGACAAAGAATTTTCTAATAAATAGCACGGTGGTTCTTGCACCATGGATTCATGCAAGAGTTTTTAAGTAATAAAATATGTTGGCCCTTGATGTGGGAGATTCCATAACATAAAGAGAGCGATGCAATGAAGAGCCAAATCAGGAAACAATAATTGAGACATGTTATAACTTATTGCCGTTGCTTATTATAAAGTTGTAGACCAATGAAAGGCAATTGTCGCTCAATTGTCGCTCGACTTAATGATTGTCATTCTAATAGTCGTTATTGTACTATAGCTATAGGCCATAGAGGGAGACTCTATATAATTACTTGGGTATTATTGTTGGACGTGGGGCCATGTGTTTTAGGTTCACATGAGATTGTAAATTCCATGAATACAAAGTAATAACAACTCACTTATTAGCAACAAAAAATTTGAGTGCCCATGATCTTTAGTTGTAAGTTTGCTAGAAAATGCACATGTAGGACTAAACAATGTAGCCCATAAGCTGCCACTCTATTCTTTTATCTGTGCTAGAAAAAACCGCTTGAGATCTACAAAAGGAAACTGCATGGACTGAATAGGTAACATGGTCCCACTTGGACATTCAACAATCCGCACCTTAAGATTCTAAAATTTGACCCAGCTACATGCTTGCAAATTGATAAAAGAAATAAAACATAATATGGATACTACCCTTCCAGGGAAAATTGTTTTTTGTGTATACATGCTGCGCATGATTCAAAATCATAGGAATCCAAGATGTCATATTTGTCATTGGCAAAAAGAAAGATAAAAAACGGAAAAATTCCAACAATGAATGCCACAAGTGGAAGATAAAGAAATCTAATAAGACAAAGAAGTCGGAGCAATTTAAGATAAAGAATATTTGCACGAAAAAAATCTATCGTGTTGTTCATGTTCAAGTTAAGAATAAAATGAATAATGAAAAAGTTACAAAAAGCAACGGCGCCTTACATTGATCAAAGTGGTTTCCCATTGTCACTACTCATTTTAGCTTATGTCTATCTGCAACTATGGATTCTTGCAAGGCTGGTTGCCCGATTGATGTTAATGTGGAGCAAAACAGAGGTAAATAGACACCGCTTGTCTCATAAATGCGAAAAGAAATGATTTCCTCTTATGCAAAGTTGTTCGATTCTTGCCGTCAAAGCTTGGATTTTGCACGTAAGATGTTCTCGCGATGCATTTAAATCACCATATATACTTGCACCGCTTCTAACCCATAGCTTGATAAGTTTGCACTATTCTCGTAAATTGTAGCATTCTCATGCAAGCGATGACATTCAACTTAGGGACATGGATAATTGGCATAATCAACACCGCTAATTTTTGCAAGAAATGCATGCTTGAAAATTCATACAAACTTGAAGCATATAAGGCATTATAATCTTACCAATTTGGTGCAAGACAAGTTTCCACCAAATCACCCTTTTATCCACAACCTTGCTCGTGTCCATTTGCATGACTTCCAAATGTAGCCTCCTCGCTCTTCAACTTTGGTTCAGATTAAGGGTTACACTTGTGATACATTCTCGCTACTTCCAACTAGTTTGATGGATCCAAAGATCAACACATTGATTATGCAAAATCGCTTAACACAAAGAAACTGTACCTGCAAAATATTCCAGAGCCTTTCCCTCTCGCTCACTCCGCGAGGTGAGTAACACCCAAGAAGATATTGTGTATAGTCAAAGCGTGAAACCAATGAAACGAAATTAGTTGTTCTCAACAATCAGAATTTTTCCGACTTCTTTAAAATGATCATGCAATGCATTATCTTTTTCATAGAGATCGCTAACATTTTCCAATGCCGCTTTAACAAATCTAAAAATAGAAGCACGAAAATTTAAGAAAACCTCGATGTTTGCTCAATTTTGACTCGCTTGTTCTGTGGTTATGAAAAAAAATAGTAAAGAGATGGACGTAACTTCGCGGTTTCCTTGCATCCGCCAAGACAAAGTTACAACATTATATTTAGCCATGCTTTATCCTGATGGAATATCCAACCCATGTCTAAGATCCGAGCCCAAATCCCCTCGCACAAAAAGCGCACCTTCTAACTCGATAATGTTCGACCGCCATAGTCATTTCGCCGCCACAAAAAATACCCTCACTGATCGCCATCTCTATTCACGGCATCTACGTAAAAAAAATTGACACCCTAAAGAGGACAGAGTCTCTTGATTGTAAATTGTTTGGAGCCTTTGTCACCGATTTGAGTGCCTTCATGACGAAAGGGCTATTTCATTTCCTGTTCTTATGCCATATTTTCCCTCAGAGACCAAATTTTGTCTCATTATAGAATGCAACCGCTAAGCCCTCGCCTTTATGATTCAACCGGGTGCTCAAGCCGCCTTTGCCATATTCTTCTTCCTTCTGCCCTATCCAAGAATAGCCATATCCATCCGCCTCTAGGGGATGAAGGTGGCAATGCCTTTATAATCGCATGACATTGAGCGCCTATTTCCAATGTCTCCGGGCCGAATGGGAGGCCGAGAGTCGAAGTTGATTGTTGCCGCCAAAGGTGATGTTGAAGAAGCGTAACATAGTTTAGCTGATGGATATGACATCGGCTTATGGCACCCTCATTGAATGCCGCACGCCGCACTGTGCCCGCAGAAAATAAACACAAGAGGGAGTTAACGACCCAGCAGAGAAGAAAGGAACTGATTTTCAAGGACTTTCTAATTTTCGTGGGTCAACCGATACAAAAATTAAGAAATCTAATGGTCGAGATGAAAAATAGCTGATGTGGCATGACACGTGGCATAGCTAGAATTGCAGCCTTTTGTGCAGGGGGGGTTAGGCAACCCTGCTAAAAACTCTTTTGGATAATAAGCTTGGATTTCTTCGTTTTCCAGCTCAAATGTGCCCTCCTTCCAGCTCAAATCTGCCATGTTTGCTATTCTTTCCAAATCCATGCCTCTGCAGATTACTTTTCTTCTTAAGTTATTCTGGTCCAAATCCAGAAATTATGAGCTCTCATTCTCTGTTTTGTCTGAAGTTGAACCAGGCGATGCTTGAAAAAATTTCCATATGGACGATGAAGATTTTCTTTTTCTTTTGGTTTCCGACCCAAAAAACCCACATCAATGGTTTGATTCTTACCTTTTATGGGCGCATGAAGGATGCCGTTGTTGCATAGGCTTGAGCGGGCTCTGCATGCAACTTATGTGCTTGTTTTTTATGATGAGAAAACATGGCAGATCGACTTCCATGCACAAATCCTTCCTTCCAAGCACTCGGATCGCCACAAGTGTTGGAGCACAACAGGGTAAAAGGGGGGCAAAAATTTGATCCCTAAGCTTGGCCACATGCCATTCTTCGAAACTCCACCACTTCACAAATTATGGGGAACCCTTGCAGCCTATCTTTGAAATCAAGCATTTCCCATATAGAAAGAAATTCTCAGAAAGTCTTCTGGTAAAAAAACAAACCATGGAATTCACATTTTTCGGCAGAAAATTAGTTTTTTGCTTAGTGTTTCATACTAGCTTAAATTATATAGGAAAATTATTTTTCTATACAGACTTTGTCGCTCACTGCTTCAACCCCTCTTTTGTTCAATTTTTGAGGAATCAACGAAGTGGAGGCCTCGCTTTATTGCGGAGGTCACTTTTAAATATACCTATTTTAGGCGGACAGGGCCCCTTTTTGTTAACAAACCGTTAACAAATAGTTGAATCAACGATATGTTTATTTGTATTGGGCTAAATGGCAATGAATTATGTGAACCAGATGATGTTAGCAATGGCTGAGCCACCCTCTCCCATAGATGCTCGAGCCTCTCCTGTAGAGATACAAAAGATAAGGGATTATGCAAAGAAATGGTGCATGTGGCCACGTCCAGTTTCATTGTAGGAGAAAAGACAAGGATCCCAATTACCAGTCCAACCGATGACATGCTCCTGCTGCTGCTAGTCGCGGGACCCCATCGGCTAGACCGAAAATTGGTCCCTTTGTTCTTTTCCCCTTCATGTCTTATATAGCTTCTGGATATCAACTATATGCTTGACCACCGATATTTGTAACATATAAAGTATTTGTACCATGTAAAAACAACTTACCTTCAGTTCTTGCTCGACGTCCAATTGGCACCAGATTTTTCTGTTTCAATCTAAGAAAGCTACATGAATGTTTGGAAGAGATTATACAGTCCAGCATTCCAGTAAGTTACTCCATGTTCAATTGATCTTCGCTTGCCAAAACTGTTTCCACATTATAAGTAGCAGCAGGGCAGACTTTGAGAAAAGGATTGAGTGTGTTGGGGCATATAATATATTTGAAATATTATAATGCTCTAGATTAAACGTAATTGATCGGACCTAGATATACATTGTCGGCACATCTAATATCTATTGTAACTATTACTCAATGAACATGCAAATAAAAATAGATACTTTGTATATTGGTGGATATTGTGTTAGTGGTTGTTTAATGTTTAACCTGTGTATTTTGGATTGTTGATCAAAATCCAGAGCCAAGATAGCTAATAATTTGTGGCCATTGGCTAATGACATATAGAACAATTTAGAATGCCAATAAGCTATTTCGTAGAACAATCCAGAAAGTCGATAAGCTGTGGTTCTTGGCTAATGACATATAAATCATATTTCAATAAATACACAAATAAATACCAATGAGGGAACTATACATAGTGCAGCTCTAGGCAGAGTGATAGGGCGAGAATGATAGGCCTAATATTGCAGGAACTTTTGGTCCCCTACAGCTAGTGCCAGAGATCAGATCTCTGGTACATTTACCATACAAGACCGAAGGAATCTCCAAAGTGCCCTAGACCTGCAAGTTCAAGGTTTTCTGCCTACACTCTGTGATCATGTACAGACTATTCTTTCTAAGAGAGGGATGATAGCCACATCTATGACCATGAGCGTGATGTTAATACTTCTTCTCTGATGAGAAATATCTCTAAAGCATGGAAGCTGGTCTTTCCAAACTTTCAACATGCTAAGATTACAAACTCGGTTAGGGAAACCGCGATTTTTGGTCCCCTACAATGGCCCCTCCTTCTTCCACCTCAATGTCGACCTGTCATCTCATTGGCATAGTGCTAATATTTTTACTATTAAGGATCTAGTTAGTGACAACAGTGAATGGATTCCTTGGGAGAAGATTCAGAATGCTGTAGGAGGAGAGAGAACTAACAGATCTATTTATAATCATGTTGTTAAAATCTATTCTCCCTACATAGATAAGGATGGGACTAGAGAGTGTTTTACTCCATTGAATTGGTTTTTTTAAATCGAAGGAAGTTATAAGATCTCCAAAATTTATCATGCCTGCCTCCCTACTAAAAGTGAAAAGCATGCTACTCGGCAGGGTTTAACCCCCAAAATTTTTAAAAGCATCTTGTGTTCTAGTTGGAAATCTTATTCTTGCCTTAAGATTAAAGTTTTCTCGTGGCTTGTCCTCCACCGTCCTCCATTAATGCTCTTCTCAGCAAAACAATAAAGAGGAATTTTAAATCTGTGCTAAGTTCTACTTGTTCTCTCTACAAAAACAACGATGAGATAGTTCTACATATTTTCACTTGTCCAAAAGTTCGCAGCTTCTAGTACTGGCTATCTCAAGTCGGTCCTAATTTGAAAATCTCTGACATGGAGTCTGCCACCAGCACTTCCCAATTCCTTCAATCTCAGAATTCCCTTGTCAATACTTCTATTCTTCAGTTGTCTTTATGGATTGTCTGGAAGCACAGAAATAATGTGGCCTTAGCATATAAGAAGTGTGTCCTTACCTAGATGAAATTTAACTTCCAATTTAAACTTAGTAGATGTGCTTTGGGCCACAAGGCTGCTAGGAAGGAAAAATATGACATGGATTGGCTTCTTTGGGGAGAGTTTAAATCCACTTTCTTTGTTTGACTCTCTAACTGATCAAAATTCATTCCTAGTTTGCAGCATTCTTGAACAGTGTGGTGCAGGTATAGAGAAGAGTCATGCTTCCTGATGATGTCCCCAATGATCACACAGGAACGCCGCGCCAAGCAGCCAGGACTACCTTGGCATTTCAGTCTACCTTGGCTAAATGGGCTTAGTGCTGTATTCCCAATGTACAGTTTCAACCATCTCCAACTCGTTTTACCTACATAGTTATACATAATGATGATATCAGAAAGAATGCAAAATTGACTTGGACGACTTAGGAAGATAAATAGATGGAAGGATGAAAGCCTCAGTCACCACATGCCTATTAAATGTTTTACATACAAATGTTCTATTTGCATAAATAACAAGGGTTCAAATCTCACTTAACTAATACTCTGAGGCATATATCAGTAGAGACAGACACTAACAATTTAGTTGATGAAGTCACGAGATAAAAACTACATTGGAAATAAAAAAGAATTTAAACCGCTACTTATTTACTTGCCCAAAAATTTTATATATTCTCGTCATATTGCCAAAGGTACTCATCATCAAAGACCTTAACTTGAGCCCCTATCCCAATAAACCTTGGGTCAAGAAAAATCCACTTTGGCATTAAATGCCCTTTGATGAGCCAAGATCCTCCACATAATACATCCATGCAAAACTTTTTTTTTTCTTTTGGCAATGATACTTTGAAATACCAACCCTCCATAAAGCAACGAATGCTGCCACCAAAGTGGTACCTGAAAAGATAGATTGTTACTGGTAACTACAGAAATTTGCTTATAAAAATGCCTTAAGATAAGCCCTCATGTAGCTTCTCACATATTAGAGCTTGAAATCACACAGGAATGTCGCGCTAAGCAGCCAGGAGGCTTATAATGCATTTATTCTGCACAAATTCATTGCTTCCCACAACCCTCTGCTCACGGAGAATCAATTTTGCTGTTTGTGGCTCATGTACTATTATCATAAAGGGAGATGTGAGGCTTGCACCGGGGTGCTCTTGGACATTTATGCAAGTCCCTATCAATGAACTTCTACTGCTTGCTCCATCTTGGATCGAAATCGATTGGTACTCCTTGCCCTCCTATAGTATGGCCCCCTCTACTACCCACTCTTTTTCGAATCTTCCTCCTATCCCACCTTCTTTGCTTCAATCACGCTAATGACCTCATGCCCCTGCTTTGCCAATTCTCGCCTTTATCAAGTCCCTGATGCTCACCTTTTTGTCACAACCCCGATCCATGGTTGGACCGAATTTTGTTTCAACAGTCTCGATTTGATGATAATTGATTCTCGTGATATGTGTATCGTAGACTCTCTTTATTTTTACTTTCAAGACTTCATGCCTATCCTTTGTAATATATTTTAAATTATGATTAATATAAAATCCTTTCTTTTCCTCAAAAAAGAAAAAAAAAAAAAAGAAAAAAAAAAAAAAAAAAAGAAGGCTCCAAGAATTAGGCTTAAGGTTAGTGATAGGATATTGAAGATGATGAGATTAGAAGGCTTTGAAAAAAATAATGGTTTTCTTTGAATCGAGCTAATGTTTGCAAAGCAATCATCTTTTGACCCCTTGTCACATTTTCGATATTACTCCTCTTACTTGATAAATTACGTGAAAGTTCCACTTCAAATTGGAAACTAGACTTGAGATCGGTTCCAAGAAATATAAATCGCCTAATCGGATCTCTCCGGTTATGAGATATGAGTAATTGAAGTTCATCTTCTATTTATAGATATCTCCTGCAACTTTAGCGCTTTTTTATTGAGCAAGCCATTTTAGCATCATAATTAGTTCTAGACCATAGGTTGCCTTTATTTCTTTGTCTTGCTATTAATTTGCCTTCACTTTCCTCGTGCTAATTCTAGACTGAGCTACCATATTCATATCACAATTCGCCACTAAATTTTTTTCGGCAGGTCCTTCTTACATTCTTTTGGAGCTACAAAGCTACAAATTTCTAATGAGCTCAAGGATGGATGATAACGGTATGTCAATTTGCAACACCATAAATTAAGTCTTATTCATATCTAAGAATGCCTACTATTTATTTGTAGGAAACATAAATTCAAGGAGGAAGGTTTGCCAATTTCGGGTGGAGGTACCACAAAATTTCATGCCTCTTAAAAGAAAGATAGGGCCTAAGAAAGATTATGATGAGGATTCTTTAAGATCACAAGGAGCATGCAATATTGATTTATGGACACAAGGAGATTTATATCCAAGAGATCCTTTAAATCAAATTCAACCTGTATTTGATTCTCCCACAGCCTTGTTCAAATTTATAGGCATGGGGCATCAAGGCTTACTTGGATATTGCCAAAACTTAGCAAGTAGATCTTCCCCATGACAACATTAGAGCTGCTATGCAGAAACTCCAAACATGTAACTTTCAGCTTCAAGCTAGCATTAATAAACTTAGTTATGACATGCATAACATTGCCAATCATAATATCTCATTATATTATTCCTGTAACAACTTGCAAAAGCAAGTCTTTGCAAGCGAGCAAGCTATGATGTTTAGCCGTCTTCTTTCATATTCTTGGCCCTATCCCTTAGTATTCTTCTCCAACATATCCACTCTAGATAACTAGACACTCTAGGAAAAATACATATGTTATCATTAGTTATGACTCTATAATATATGTAGTTCCTAATGATTATGCTACTTCATGTTTGTGGCCGCTGCAATTAGTCCTATGTAGAATTTCATAAAGTCGAGTTGGTACATGAGTCCTATATAGTTCTATCCATTCCAAACTTGAATTTATTGATCTGAAAACAACCTTGCTTTTAGAGGAAAGATCTTTGATTCAAGTCATACCTTCTTTGCTCCTTTGCAACTCATGACAATCAGATGTTTAAATTTAAGTAAAAACTCTGAAGAGGTAACCTACTTGAAATTGAACAGCCATTCTAGAACATTGTTGGCTTTGCCCCATAATAAGGTTAAAAGATGGCTTATCATCTTTGCAATTATAAGCGTATGCCTTATTTGCCTTTTTTTTTTTTTGTTAATTATGATTATGGTATGGTAGTCCTGAATAGTTTGAGAAAACCTCTATGGTTGATTCTATGGAGCAAACATTCAAAGTTGTGGCTTGGGTGTGGCTAATTATAACAGTCCAATGGTGTAATGGGGCAAACATTTCAATTTTTCACCTCCTCCATTGCCTAAGCCCCGTGATCAAGGTCAATATGTCACGTTGACCCTGGAACGTGACCAAGCTCAATGTGACGAAGGTCCATGGGGGTCCATGCAAGCATATGTGGCCTCTAAATGGAACCCTAGACCTATGTCCTCACAAAAGGTACAAAGTTGGAAAGGGATTATATAATTTGGCATAACCAATCATAAATCTATGGATAGGGGCTATAATGTATGTTAATTCGAAAACACGTATGGGATGGATTTTTCTACTCCAAAAAGCCGTATACAGGGGTTTTTTTTTGTGACCCCTCGAACGCACATGCCATCTGTCCATATATATCCCCTAGGGGGAGTGACAATTCTTTCAGTCCAATTATGCCCAGAAGAGCAACTAAGGGACCTAAAAACCTGAATCTAAGCTGAATATGATTAATGGCAACCAACAAAAGATATATAGAACCTGCAACAGATCCTACAGCACAAGCCAGTATATCTGAGCAGCTACAGGATTATGCCATTGGTGGATACATTTTCAATGTGAAAGATGGATGAGATGCGAGCAGCTGCGGTTGATCCTAACATAAGTATGAGGGAGATAGAAAAGCTGAACAATTACTTTGCGTTGCATCCTGAAGGAAACATTACAACATAACTTACATGAGCAATAGGAAAAAGGTAATTTTAGATGCATTTAATAGCATGAGTTGAAGAATAGAATGGAACTAAAATAATGAGTGTGGTGCACTATGACAAATGAGAAGGACCTATTTGCAAGATGAAAAATTGTTGATAGATTCTGCAAGCTAGTTCCTTGTCCAGATTTTTACATTCAATTTTGCCTGTTTGCTCTAAAGTTGATCTTTAAACAAGAGCCCTATTTGTGTAACCAAAATGCTCCACATGAGATGAGGACAAACTGATATCAGTGAATGAATATTAACGTTCATATATCAGAAATACAAGGGCAGAACTTTCGAACTCATCTTGAGCAAATATACAATGTTTTGGCTTCCATTTAGTACTCATATAATGAGGCTACAACAGGAGGCAAACAATCTTTTACTTTCTTAAACTCTTCTCTTTGTTTCACAATCTTTTCTCCATTTACTAGGAACTTAAAATAGCTTAGATCGCCTTCTAGTTCCAACCTTCATCGAACATCAAATAAGGTCCATTTAGCTTCAACTTCGACTGTTTTAAACAAAATACCATTCATATGAATAGGTAGACATACCACTTCTGAATGTGTCCCATCGTCTTCGTCTTGATCAAGAGGAACCCACCTAAACTTTTGTCCTTCTAAAACCCTGCGCCATCTTCTATACTTGAAAGTAAGGTACAAAGATTGTCTTCTTAAACAGTTCTGAACCGCAACATTAGAAAAAAAGTGGGGTCTCGTGGTGTCCCCATAAGAAATGACTTATTTTATTTTTACCTCATCTTACTTTTTTTTTAGTTGGTGTTTTCGAGGGGCAACCAAAATTAATTCGAATTTGGGGATATCTATATGTCCAATGTATTTTTGCCACGTTACCACATAAAAATCCTTAAGCAAATCCACGGGAAATTCTCACGAAGAACGAAACCCTTCCTGCTCGTGTGCTTAGATTGTGCATTCGTGTTGCAGATTCAGGCTCCCCTTTGCCTTCGAATTTATTGCTACCAAGATACAAAGGTTCGTGATCCAAGGAATGCAGTTATTTTTCTCCAGGTATCATTCTCTACGTAAGTCAGATTTGCCCTCCGGTTCTAGTTTGGGGATTGATCTCTAAGTTTGAATTTCATTTCCCACACACAAGAATTTGAATTTTTGAATATGTTTTGAGCCCTAAGATTTGAATTCAAATTTCCCACACATCATCAGATATATAACAGTGATGGATCCCAATTGTAAGATTTTTGGCCTGTTCTTACCATGGTTCAACTTAGAATTGTCCTTCCTTCAGCAGAATATGGAAAAGCAAGCACTTCTACAGCTGGGCAGCAAGGAAAGAAGATCGATTTGAATGCTTTGCGAATGAGTGGAGCTAAAAATTATGACATTTGGACTGTAGGAGAACTGTACCCACGAAATCCTCGACAGAAAGCATCCCCGATTTCACTTGTTTAACGTGGCTTGTCAAATTCTGCGGTGTGAAGGGCGGGCAGGGCTACTTGGCTATCAAGGCGAGCATGGCATTCCATAACATGGAATTGACCATTCACATTAATAGACTTTCATATTCTTTGCAGCAGAAAGAAGTGGAGTCTTGTAATTTGAAAAAGGAAATTGAAGAAAAGGAAAAGTTAATTCATCAATTGAAAAAGAGAGCTTTACAATTGGAACAAGATGTTGGAATGCTAGAGACTGTTGTCAAACAAGCAGAGAATGACAGAATTCAGCAGCAAATAATGCTAAGCAAAATAAGGCACAGTGTCCATCTTTGCCGAAAGGAGGTTAGATAGATTAAAAAAAAAAGCAGCTTTTTGGGCTTAGAGAAAGGAAGAGGAAGGTGAAGCCAATCAATGAGTTAAATATTCGATGTGGGGCTTATCGAGGAGAATATATGCCATCAAGCAAGTATTGGAGACAAAGAAAAGCAATGATGGTGTAATAGATAATGTTGGTAAAATTGTAAGGAGCATTGCTTCAAAGGAGGAGATTTTAGCGATGCTAAATGCACCAGAAACAATGACTTAAGAAAGTCCGTTATTAACATGGTTATTAGTGAAGTATGCTCTACAATAGATGTTGACAAGGTGCAAAGTATTTGTGATTCGGCTGAATAAGCAATGCAGCTTATAGATTGCTATGCAAGCCATTTTATGATGCATTAAAAACATTTGGAACCAATAAAGTAATTGTTCCAAGGCCACATTATGTGAGTAAAGTAAGAACAAGAAGGAACATTATGATCGGAGAAATTTTAGGAGGAATGCACTCCATAAATTGTAGTCCACCGATCTCAAGCGAAATGGAAGGACCTCAAATAGGTAATGTAAGACAACTAGATCAAAAAATGGTAAGAGTACTAGATCTAGAAAAGGTAATGATAAGACTAATAATTCTCGCTATGATCAGTCTTAATGAAAGAAATAACTTATGGTTTGACCTTGAAAATGTCTTGAAATTTATGGTGGTGTTTTACAATTTACATGAGGATGATGTTGATGGGCAGCTGCAAGTGTGCTTGAAGCTTGATGAAATGGAGCTTACACACAAAGTCAAGTATGAGAGAGTATCATTGACGTTAATGAACATGGCATTCTCCCCCGATTATGAAAAGCAAAAGATGTTGAAGAAGAAAAAAAAGAGAGAGGCTGATTGGTTTTCCGTCCAATCGGAAGACCATACGTGGTGGTTAGGGCTTTTCCAAGTTCGAAAGGAGAATTTTGAAGTGTTAAAGTGGGTGTTTGATCAAACGAACATTCCCACGCTAATTGACAGCTATAACCATGGTGAGAAATTGATTGTTGAAGGGTTTGAGTCATTTTGTGTTAACTTCCATATGGCTTCCGATCTGAAAACAGAGAAGGCCATGTATGGAATTGCTTCCTCAGGGGCAAAGACTACCAAGATGTGCTTATATTGCTGCGAGACATTGAAAGACACAAGCATTGGTCGTGCAAAAAGTACTTTGAGGTGTGACCAAGGTCTTCCACCTACTCGGCATACAAAAGATACAGAATTCAGGCCAATACTACCAATTCCATTGGACAGGGTACATTTTTGTACACTTCATGCTTTAGTTAGGATAGTTGAAAAAATGATTTTTCATTCAGAATTATTTGTTTGGAACATTAGGGATGAGAAAGAACGAAAACAAGGAATCGAGCGTATTGAGAAAGTTTTATCCGCTGCTGGTTTACATGGCGGATGTGTTACATTAGAAGTAGACACCAAAAGGTCAGCTAATGGAAGAAGTTCTATTCCAGCAAAGGTATCCATTGAGGTGAGAAGGCAAAGCCGCTTTATGTCAAAGTGATGATAAGAAAGGCTTGTATGATTTTGGTAAGAAGTTGATAGATGCAGAATTAGACAAGACCAACAATGCATCCACAAGAAAACGGATTGCATGGAATACTTTGTCCGACCTAAACGTGCTGCTACAAAAGAGCTATTTTACAGCAGAGGACAAGCAGAATTTTCGAAAGTGACGCTTAATGCATTCACAAAGGCATACATTGATGCATGGGGAGAAAGCGGTTACGCGATTACATACATATAATTTATGCTCATGGACCTTGGTTTGCGGATAAATGTGGAAGCTTAGCCATATGGAACACCCAAGGCATGGAAAAGTCGCACAAGCAAAGCTAAGATGGCTTTCAATCGAAAACTCAGCGCGGTGGAGGCTATGATTCTCGTCAATCCAATCCATTGCCGCAAATGGGACAATGGTTTTATCGAGGAGTGCTTATAGACACGAGGAGAATTTGGCAAGGCGCGCATCTCCAATAGTTCATAATGCACTTGCAGAAGCTATGAAGAAACGAAGACAAAGAGCTTGGAGAAATTCAAGCTAACAACAAAGATGATAGAATGGAGAAGGAAACGACGAAGGATTGGAAGCAAATACTCTCTTCCATTATTCTGATCATGCCAACACCTTCAATGGGTAAGCACTTGTTAGTTTGAGTTTGAATTTACTTTAGTTGCTGATTGAAAGTGTAATGACATAGCAGAGTAAAGTATATTTGCAAAAATATAGAAGACTTAACACGCTGGTACATTTTTGCAGAGATAGTAAAGAAGCAAGGATGTGCGTGTTCGAAGGCATGGCACGCTGATTAACAGGGCTTAAATTGTTGATTAGAAGTATAAAGTTCTTGTAATATATGATATATAGAGGTCTGTAATATATATGGAAAGAATTTGGAAGAATTTGAAAGAATTTGAAGCTTAGTGCATAGTGTGCGTGTTGGCTTGGTGTGCCCTCGTTAATTTCAAGCTTAGTGCTTAGTGTGCTTGAATGTGCGTTTTAGTGCTTGGCACGCTAATTGTATCGGGTTTAAAAATTTTGAAGCCATTGATGTCTTCGAAGTCTTATGTGACCCGCCGCATTACACATTGACATCACAAACTTGCTCCACCTTCAATTTAAACGTCTCTTTTGCCCTTCACAAAAAACAAATAATTTTCTTTTCTTTTCTCATAGTGGAAAGAATTTGAAAGAATTTGAAGCTTAGAACTTGAGGGAAAGTTGTGCCTTTTATGAACTTTTTATGAGCATTTGTGATACTAAATTTGATAGATAAATATGAGCTTGTAAATCCTGAAGTTTACACAGAATGATACAATACATTGTGAATCTGGCTTTTACGTAAAAAATACCATACATAGTAGTCTATTATATTATATTGGAAGCATGTTTTACAAAAAGTCGTGGCATGCATAAGCCTTGCACTCTTGTGAGTCCGGATCTTACAAAAAAGATACAATACATAGCCTATTATATTATATTGGAAGCCCTGTTTTTACAAAAAAAAAGTGCATGCATAAGCCTTGCACTCTTCCTCAACTGGGTTCTTACGAAATTACCATACATAGCCTACTACATTAAGTTGGAAGACCTGCTTTTACAAGAAAACACTTGCATGCAAAAGCCCTACACGTTTTTACACCTATTTTTTAAGAAACATCAAAACACAAATTAAACTCCCATATCTGCGCAATGATTATCTTTGCATGTTATAGCCCGGAGGGGGCATCCAAGATGGACTCGGCGGAGGATGCCATCCGCCTCCATGTCCATCCGTAGAAGACGTTGATCACTTTCGGATTCACCCGATCAAGCCGCTTTGAACTTTTTCACTAACACTTGCTCCTTGCTCTTTCAAATGATTCACCTCGTAATAGCCTAAAGGTCGCCATTTAAAGTCATCTCCATGCCCGGATGGTCGGAAGATGATGATTCTCGCCTGAAGCCCTTCTGCGCAACCTTGGTCCCGCCATTTGTTTGCTGTGGAGGAAAAGAAGCCGAGGGGAAGGAAGGATGAAGTCGAATAGGAAGCAACGCAAGCCTTGCACTCAATATAAAGTGATTTCGTAGTCCCATAATTTCGCCGTCCCATAATTTCGCTATCCCCGAAATTTTCGGCATCCCATGATCATGAGGTATGATCCTTTTTGTCATGATCATTTTGTCATCCCATGATCATTTTGTCATCCCATGATCTGATATCCCATGATCATGCCATATGTTTCTTCCATAACATATGAATATTTCCATTGCCTATGAGTTCCATTTTGTCTTAGCTCCATTAGACCATGCACTGTAGTTTTTAATCTTAGAGAACCTTACCTCACGTTTTCAAAGTTATAAGCGTTGATTGGGGAAGACTTGTTTGTGATTGCAAATTGAGGATATGAATTGCTGCAGACCTTTATGGTGGCGAAAACTAAAATGGTTGGACATCCTTTACACAAAGAGAAAACATGGTGGCCCTAAGCCAAGTACAATAACATTTCTAGTGAAATGTCTTTGGAATGCAATGGTTGCCTGGAATTATAGGACATAAAAAGGACCTACGAGCTATCCCACATAAAAAGGACCTATCCCATGAACATTTTGTCATCCACCATAGGAAACATTTAACCTTAGGAAATTAGTAATATACACCATAGTTAGTTATTTGCCATAGTATGATGTTAACCCCCCTTAGTTATTTGCCATACGTTGTGATTTCCCAATGCCCCTCAAATGTTCTTCAATGTTTGTTATTTCCCAATGCCCCTTCAATTTTTATGTTCTTGATTTCCCAATGCCCCTTCAAATGCTTTTCAATGGTTGTTATTTCCCAATGCCCCTAAAAATGTTGTAGACAATTGCCCCTACAAATTTTCTAAGTTCCTGGATCCCACCAATGTTGTGTACTTAATACAAATGAAAGAACTACTATAGAAGCTTCCTTGCATCTTCTCTATCGAAATAAATTGTCATACAAAAGAACAGAACTGTTGATCCATCTTCTCTAGATCTTCAGTTTAACTTACATACCAAGATGTTGTCTACTTAATACAAACGAAAGAACTGCTTAATAAGATTGAACGATATTTTCTAAATTAATTGTGAGGTCAAATATCAAAGGTATTTGGGTGCAAGCAATGCAAAACATGGAGAAAATGGCCTTATGAATGGTGTCAACTTTCGACTTGACTAAAGATGCATAGACACAAACTCAAAAATATAAATGCATGAGCTCACTTTTTCATTGTTGTGATTAACAAGGGAAGCAGAATGGGAATACAAGGTGATACAAGAAGCACAATCTTTCCTTCAGAATTCAACTGGAGAACCTGCATACTTTGAACACTGATCTGCATACTTTGAACTGCATACTTTGAACACATACAAGTGGACAATCTGCATACTTTGAACACACTTCCATACTTTGTACAATTTTGGAAGAAGTACCAATGTGCTATGCAGAATGGGAACCAAGTTCTCTGCACACTTTCAGCATAATTTCACCAAAGCAATACAAACATTTGTCTGCTTCAGAAAAAAGCTTCATGCCACAATGCCTTGGTCAGAACACTTGACATGGCAAAAGGAGAAAAAAAAAACAGTGCAAAAGTGTGGAAAAATCTATGTGCCCGGATCTATAAACAAATTAGAAGTATTTCTGAATTACCTGGAAGCAGTAATTGTCTTGAAATCGATCACTCGAATCATTACGATAACTGCACAATTCTTGTGCAGCAGGGACCCTACAAAACTCTATGAAGATGAGAACATCATCTCAACTCAGGCTGCAAAACATGGTCAGACATTAGCTGCATTCATTCCAGAAATCAAAACTCCAAATTAACTCCAATTTGCCACCTGGATCATAAGTGTATTATCCGCTCCAGCCAAAAGAAAATCAAAGCCCTAACTCTGAAAAGAAGTAATCGAGGAAGCTAAGCGAGGCATCAGGAATTGAACCTGACAAACCAGAAGATCTCATTTTTGTTTTTTTTTCCTATACTTCTACCATCTTTATACTTAAATTTCGTGGAGGTTTACAATCCTTACATAGAACAGAGCACTTCTCTCTGCGATATCCAATCTTTCTATCATCCGTAAAAAAATTGGAAGTCATTATACATTTTGAAAGTGTTGAGATATTCTCTACATTCATGTAGAGACCAATTCTCTTCCACATTTAACACCCTCTTAGAAAAATTACCACAAAGAAATAATCAGTTCCATAAGTGGCGAGCTATTACCATGGTCTTCATCGCTTCTCCACCGCCAATGGCCTTTCTCCTTCACGAAGTTTCCTCCTCTCAACATAAAAGTTAACATATAAAAGCCGCTTAGGCAATCTATACCGCAAAATAGTGAGCTATAAGTATGTACCATCTACAATCTTTGAAAGAAGAAATCAGACCTAACATAAATGTATTTGTTGAAGGTGCACATTCAAGAAGTCGCTCTCCCGCTTCGCTCCCTTCGCTTCCATTTGCCAAAGAAATATTTTTTCTAAGCCGAAAGAGGAACGCCACGGATCAGATATGTTTTGTGGAGCAACCGTAATAGCCTCCTCAAATTGAAACAAACAAGAAAATACATTGATTGGCAAAAATAATTTAAATGCACATCTAACTCCTCCGCTCCCCCGAGGTTTCTATAAACTTCCCTTCCTAATCGCTTTTGATAGGCGCTAGCAATTTCTCGATCGAAGAACTCACTTGCCATTGTTGTCAAAGCTGGTAGATCAATTTCTGCTAGCTTTCCTACTCCTTTCAAAGATAAACTATAATGGAAAGTATGAAACCATATGCCCCTATCTCTCAAGCTCCTCCTAGAAGAGTCTCCAAATAGCAATTGACCTATTTTGAAATGGTAAACTTCAATCACACTGTGATACTCTTGGCTGAAACAACATCCGTAAAATCTCAAGAGCAAATGCAAGCACAAGCAAGTGAAGGAAAAGAGGATTTCTTTGCAATGTCTTCCTTTGCCATAGCGGCTGAATCGTATGCATGCTCCACAAGAATTTCCATTACCGTCTTACAACCAGGACCAAATATGAATGCTTTCACACGCCCCTTCCAATGAGCTGAACAATCATTTATTTTACGCTTTGGCACACCATGATAACCAGAGGTTTTGGGCATCATAGTCACCCAAGATCCAATTGAGACATTAAGCTCTTCCCATTCATCTTCAAAGATTCTTCTTATTGCGCAAAAAACTGCCTTTGCTCCGCACCTAGACATCCGCAACACAAAAAAATAAATCAATTCCAGATTACATAAGAAACCCATGTGATCGAGCTCACCTCTGTTGCAAAGAACTCTAAACCAAACCGCTCTCTTCTGAACAATTTCGATGCTGCCCTGTGAATAATCGATGCTGCCTAGACGAACCCGATCCCAACCCCAAACCTCTTGTGCAGCTACGAAAACCTCTCTCAAAATTTTCATGTTTAGGGTTTCGAGATTACCTGGCCTAGGTTTTAGTTTTCCTAGGTTTTAGTTTTCCCAAATAATGAATGAAGGAGGCTCGAAAAGGGCATGTTTCAAATCTAAGTATCTTTCTGAATTTTAGATGTATCTCATACGAGATTTTTTAGTGGATTTGGTGCCACGTTGACATGCCTTTTTAACACACAACTTGCTTCCTATTGGAGGAAAGGAAAAGCTGATGTGGAATTTTCGAATTTTTGAAGGGGATGCAAGATGACCCCATTTTTTCTCTAATGTGTATTGCAACTGATCTTGCATTCAATATGATCTGCACCTCTGTCATGAAGCCTAGACCTCCACTTCTCAGGAAGTAGCGTATCTAATATCTCATTAGATATATTTGATATTGTTAGCATTTTGGGTGTCTTCTTCACAGAAGTGACTGAGCTGAATAAGGAAACAAAAATGTCAATTGCCATGTCAACTTTTACATGGCCACATACACTAGATCGCTCTTTCAAAGCAACACGAATCTCGGTCCACAACTTCTTTTGTGATAACAACAACATCGTACAATGGTTTGGTAGAGAAGTCATTTCAGCAAGGTTAGGAAGAGGGATTTCCACTATCTTTTTAAGCTTTGGATAGAAAATGTGATTCCAAAACCAAATTGATTTATTGCGTAACTCAACTGAGTTCTCGCCTTCAAAAATGATAGAACCAAGATCAAAATGGAAAGCATGAAATACACCTGTTATGCTTTCAGCACTTACCAAGTCTTCTTGGTCTGATAGGCACAACCCTAGAGAAAAAAATTAGGGAAAAAATAGAATTAGCAAAGGTCCCGTGGAACGTACTAAAGAAAATAGTAGAACAAATATCTACTTCAATACAACAGAAAAAAATGAATAATATCTGAAAAGAACTTACAGTTTGGTTGCATCTTTGGAAAACCACGTACTCTATCATTCTTGTACTTTGTTAAATCACAAGGGCAGTAAAGACGTTGAACTAGAAGTTGTACATGTCTCCCATGCTTATGAATTTGCTTAACCTTGCCTTTCCAATGAGCTTTCACATCATTCAATCGGGATCTTTTAATTGTAAAGGAACCCCTCAACGATGGCTGCATTCTAACAAATGTACCAACATACACGGTTATAGGGTCTGCATCAAGCCTTTCAATGACAACAAATGTAATCTTTTCCTCCATTGCAATCTGCAAATAGTAAAATGGCAACATTATAAGGCAAAAATAGCTTATCTTATGTCAACAAGAGAGATTACAATGTAACTAGCACACTTAATGGAAACTGAACAGCCAGGCAAGCTTTCTTTCCTTTTAGCAATGGCAAATAGCAATGGTCAAAGGCTTTGAGAACTAAAATCTACTATTTGCAGTTCTGGAAATGGTGCATTTAGATCCATTTCAAAGCTTGAATAGGGCGTACAATCCAATACTTAGGTCTATCTTGAATATAAAGTAGTAGCCATGTGAATAAAGACGTACAAGGAAAGACTAATTAGATGATTAAATATGCATGCAACAACCATGCAATTCAAGTGGTACCTTTAAAAAGACGTCATATCCCGCTACATTTCATTAGTGCTGCCTCTCAAAATCATATCATGGCAGCAACAATAACATAAACAAAGTAGCTAAACCTGTAGTAAAACAAGATCAATTAAACAAGGAATCAAAAGTAGCATGATAGTCAAAATGCCGAAAAAATACTTCAATAAATAACTGGATTTTAATTAAACTCATATAAGATATCCGGTTTGAGTCACATAAAGATTCAAATCCTTATATAAATACAAAACACATTAACAGAAAAAGTAAGGAAAGAAACCAGTCTGTATCCTACCTTCCAAAATATCTTCTATATAAATTTGATGGGTGTCTGGAATAAACAAAATAATGAATATGAGAAACAACAGAATCGAAACTTATTGGACAAGCTTAAAAATCACAAACAAAGTAATGAATATGTAGCATAATAACAGGGGGTTTTCTTTGTGTTTTTGTACGCTTTTCACAAAGGTTTTCCTAAGATTTCATGGCGTATTCGAATGGATGTACTAATGCGTACATCTAGAGTGCACCATTTCTTAGTCGTTGATTTAGTTTTTTTTTTTCAATGGTCTAACATCCAAGGGCTCACAACAAAAGCCCTCTTTTTATTTTAGTTGCCATTTTCAGAGTTTTGCATGCAAGCATCGTGCCATCATGTTTTAGGGTTATTTTAGGGTTAGGAAGAAAGAAGGCAAGAATCGAAAGCAATACAATGCTGCAGGTTCGAACATGCTTCAAGATTCAGCATTCGGCTTCAAGAATAGGCTTCAAGATTTGACATTCGGCTTGAAGATCTAGCATTTAGATTCAGAAGCTGATGAAAGCAAAAACGCATAGGAAATTGAACAGTGCCATTGCTACGGCCAGTTCTTTGGTAGAATTTCTCAAGACATGTATCTTCGTCAATAGAGTAATCATTTCAGTACTTGAAGTGGAGTATGACAGAATCCGGTTGAGCATACTGGACGATATTTGGCTTCTAGAGTTACAATGGCTTCCTCTTCTTCGCAGCCTGTGGAACGTATCTTTTGTTGTGCTTAACATAAACTTTTTTCATTTCCTTAAGGGATGGTTAGAGGTTCGACAGTTGTTGCAGACTCTCAACGTTGATTCGAATGCTACGTCTGCTGGAACTACTGTCTCTACTCAGGTTTGTGCTTCAATAACCGTTATATGCTGTCTATGCGTGTCATTGAATCCGCTTTTTGCATCAGGACGTATCCTCACGAAACAGTGATCCACAATCAAGAAATGGAAACACAGCACAGGAGCGTACTATGGAAGGTGATGTTTACTATGCTCCAAATGGCTATGTGATACCTCAAGGTTATGTCTACAACTATGCTTCTGGAAGTTGGTGCTTACCAGGCGAATGATGGAGCCGCCAAACAGAGGCGAAATATGGTGGTTGCCGGTGTGGGCCATCAAAGACTCTTTGTTGCGACCAAATTGTCGCTCGCTTTTTTCTGGAATCGGGACCGAGGTGAGTATGAGCTTATACTTTTCTTGCTAGACAAATTCTATTAAATCCTAGTACAATCAACTGCATTTTTCTATTAGGTCATAGGCATTTGTGGACTTTCCATCTTGCATTAGAGCATTTCCATCTTGCAGGCATGGACAGAAGGAAGAAATGATGATCTGTTTGCTTCTGATTTCCATCAATGGGAATTATCCCGATGGACAACTCACAATTCATTGGAAAAGGATTCTCACATTTACAACTTTTCAGCCATATCTTACCTATTTCCCCGTGAGTGGCATTTCTCGTGGTAACATTGCAATGCGCATACAAAGTTTCTATTGCAAATCTATACGCTTATATGTACAGAAGCAAGGCATTCCATAAGTTACAGAACACTTCTCATGTATGACATGAATCTGTATATTGGTTAAACTTTATATGCTAATGAGATTGGAGACATGCAAGCACTCCAATATCCAGAATGGAAAATCTATTTAGAGAAGCTGTAAAGTACGGGCTGTCTTTCTAGAAAATGGCTTTGCCCATTTGAGATATTGAAAACAACTTACATTATCTCAGAATCCAAACAACTATGAAACTCATATTCATATTGTATCTTTTCCTTTATTGTTCATCTAATATATCATTGTTACTGGCTTGCAGATTATATTGCACTGCGAAAGCGAGAGCGTGCACAAGCAAGGAAGGGCAATTCTTGCCATCACCGAAAATTCTTTTCCATCATGTATGTGTTCATCCAGCTTTCTTTTTTCGTAAAATGTGTCTTTGGTGCATTATAGGAACACGCAAGAAGTCGCTCCTCCAGTTTATGTCATATTCAACTGGCACAAATATATGGATTTTGAGGCCTATGTAACTGGAATAATGAGAGCATTTATAGCAAAATTTGGAAGCTGTATATTTGGAAGCTGTAGTGTCGGTGCTTCATTAGAGAAAACTTGAGAATGGAGAGAAGATATCTTGGTTGCTGCAAAACATATCTTCAGGTTTAACTGCCATGTTCTGCAATGATGTCATGCTATGCACTTATTTTATCATATCCATTACTACTTAGTTCTGGCTACCAAGTTCCTTAAATTTTGAGTAAGTTGACTACATGCATGCTTCATTTTGTTTACAAGTGTTGCTTATTCCATAAAGAAAGATCTGCTATTCCATGAGTTACTCTATTCTGGTATGTTGATATTCAAGAAAGACTTCACAGCAATTGAGATAACTTCAATATCTTCTCCAAACATCTTAAAAAACATTGATTAGCAGGATTTTTAGTACCTCCATTAATCAAAGTAGGGTATTCGGAGTATAAATTATGCAATTTAAAATATATAGTTTGCAATACATTCATTTTGTACTTTTATTTTATTTTGATTTTGATTTTTTGTTTACCTCAGAGTTTATCTATGTTTGTTTCTTTTGGGGCCCGAAGGGCCGAAAATGTTTTCTAGTCTAACAACCAACATAACTACTATTAACATTAATTAACACAAACCATTACATTAAACATGTTTAAAATTAAATTCCCCCTTAAACCCCCTTTTGTTTGGTTGCATATTCACACGGGGGGTGACGTAGGGCAGCGAGAGCCCCTGTAATTATGTTTTGCACGTACAAAATCAATACCATATAGTATATTGCCTGAAATCTTATAATATTTTGCAAATCTTGTTATACAGTATAACAAATTCTATACATCCATACCCCACAAACGAGGAACTTTGTGTACGGTGTAGATTAAGGAATAAGGGGAGAATATGCCTATCTAACAGCTCTCGTTGCTCGGAGTCACCCCCGTGTGAATATGCACCCAAACAAATCAAAACTTACTGGACAAGCTCAGAATCCTATATGTATCAAACTTTGGATATTACAAATCACATGCCAATGTCAAGCCCAGCAAGCATGCCTAGATCTCTCCTGCATTTGTTCTGAAACAAACACAAGAATCAGTTAAAGCAATTGATTTCTATATTTTGTTGTGGTCTTACCTGTTGATAGATTCATTGGAAATAGTTAGGTGCTCCAGTAATCTCTCGAACCTCTTTATAACTTCCAGGATTACATATCAAAATGCTTCACGGTCTGGGCGATCTTGTGAAGCGATTCAAGTGAACGGGAGGGAGGAACAATTCGCAAAAGGGAGTAAACTTTTGAGGGAAAAAAATCGGTTAATAGTTTGTTTCTTTGTTTGTCTCTTTCCCGCCTTCGTAGAAGAAGAAAAAAAAAGAATAGGGCACCTCGGGCAAAATCGTCGGTAGGGCAAAGATAAAAACTACCTAGTTACATGATAGAATGCTCTTCTCGACTTGAATTGGGCTGCAACACCCGGCCGACCAAACTAAGTGATATTTCATATGGCCAAAGACCATTTTCTTTTAGCCAATTGAGGTGCATCTTGAATGCTTTTTGTACAACGTGGGTATCATGTATTTTGTCATCTGAAATAAAGAAGTGCACACATTTCCTTATTTTGCCCTTTACCTTGAACATCGTGATGTGGACCAATATGATGATTTGTTCATTGTATCAATGTTGTGCTTGAATCTCGTTGAATGGATTCAAAGTATAATTCTCCGAGAAATCAAGAACTCGATAATACTGATCATCAATGAAGACTCTTCATGGATTCCTTGAATTGTTTGTTCGCCAATGTGCCACAAAGTTATGATATACAAACTTCGACATATGATCAAACATGTTATCCAACATATTATATTGAAGTTGCCTTTCTTGTCAATTAGCCTTAGCCTCCCTACTAAAAGTGATAAGCATGCTACTCGGCAGGGTTTAACCCCCAAAATTTTTAAAAGCATCTTGTGTTCTAGTTGGAAATCTTATTCTTGCCTTAAGATTAAAGTTTTCTCGTGGCTTGTCCTCCACCGTCCTCCATTAACGCTCTTCTCAGCAAAACAATAAAGAGGAATTTTAAATCTGTGCTAAGTTCTACTTGTTCTCTCTACAAAAACAACGATGAGATAGTTCTACATATTTTCACTTGTCCAAAAGTTCGCAGCTTCTAGTACTGGCTATCTCAAGTCGGTCCTAATTTGAAAATCTCTGACATGGAGTCTGCCACCAGCACTTCCCAATTCCTTCAATCTCAGAATTCCCTTGTCAATACTTCTATTCTTCAGTTGTCTTTATGGATTGTCTGGAAGCACAGAAATAATGTGGCCTTAGCATATAAGAAGTGTGTCCTTACCTAGATGAAATTTAACTTCCGATTTAAACTTAGTAGATGTGCTTTGGGCCACAAGGCTGCTAGGAAGAAAAAATATGACATGGATTGGCTTCTTTGGGGAGAGTTTAAATCCACTTTCTTTGTTTGACTCTCTAACTGATCAAAATTCATTCCTAGTTTGCAGCATTCTTGAACAGTGTGGTGCAGGTATAGAGAAGAGTCATGCTTCCTGATGATGTCCCCAATGATCACACAGGAACGTCGCGCCAAGCAGCCATGACTACCTTGGCATTTCAGTCTACCTTGGCTAAATGGGCTTAGTGTTGTATTCCCAATGTACAGTTTCAACCATCTCCAACTCGTTTTATCTACATAGTTATACATAATGATGATATCAGAAAGAATGCAAAATTGACTTGGACGACTTAGGAAGATAAATAGATGGAAGGATGAAAGCCTCAGTCACCACATGCCTATTAAATGTTTTACATACAAATGTTCTATTTGCATAAATAACAAGGGTTCAAATCTCACGAACGGAATACTCTAAGGCATATATCAGTAGAGACAGACACTAACAATTTAGTTGATGAAGTCACGAGATAAAAACTACATTGGAAATAAAAAAGAATTTAAACCGCTACTTATTTACTTGCCCAAAAATTTTATATATTCTCGTCATATTGCCAAAGGTACTCATCATCAAGACCTTAACTTGAGCCCCTATCCCAAGAAACCTTTTTGTCAAGAAAAATCCACTTTGGCATTAAATGCTCCTTTGGATGAGCCAAGATCCTCCACATAATACATCCATGCAAAACTTTGTTTTTCTTTTGGCAATGATACTTTGAAATACCAACCCTCCATAAAGCAACGAATGCTGCCACCAAAGTGGTACCTGAAAAGATAGATTGTTACTGGTAACTACAGAAATTTGCTTATAAAAATGCCTTAAGATAAGCCCGCATGTAGCTTCTCACATATTAGAGCTTGAAATCACACAGAATGTCGCTACTAAGCATCCGTGAGGCTTATAATGCATTTATTCTCAAGACAAATTCATTGCTTCCCACAACCCTCTCGCCACGGAGAATCAATTTTGCTGCTTTGTGGTTCATGTACTATTATCATAAAGGAGATGTGAGGCTTGCACCGGGTGCTCTTGGACATTTATGCAAGTCCCTATCAATGAACTTCTACTGCTTGCTCCATCTTGGATCGAAATCGATTGGTACTCCTTGCCCTCCTATAGTATGGCCCCCTCTACTACCCACTCTTTTTCAAATCTTCCTCCTATCCCACCTTCTTTGCTTTAATCACGCTAATGACCTCATGCCCCTGCTTTGCCAATTCTCGCTTTTATCAAGTCCCTGATGCTCACCTTTTTGTCAAACCCGATCCATGGTTGGACCGAATTTTGTTTCAACAGCCTGATTTGATGATAATTGGTTCTGTGATATGTGTATCAGAGACTCTCTTTATTTTTACTTTCAAGACTTCAGGCCTATCCTTTGTAATATATTTTAAATTATGATTAATATAAAATCCTTTCTTTTCCTCAAAAAAGAAAAAGAAAAAGAAAAAAGAAAAAAAAAAAAAGAAGGCTCCAAGAGTTAGGCTTAAGGTTAGTGATAGGATATTGAAGATGATGAGATTAGAAGGCTTTGAAAAAATAATGGTTTTCTTTGGAATCAGAGCTAATGTTTGCAAAGCAATCATCTTTGACCCCTTGTCACATTTTCAGATATTACTCCCTCGTACGGATAAATTACAGGAAGTTCCACTTCAAATTGGAAACTAGACTCGGAGACGGTTCCAAGAAATATAAATCGCTTCAATCGGATCTCTGGTTGCGGAGATATGAGTAATTGAAGTTCATCTTCTATTTATAGATATCTCCTGCGACTTTTAGCGCTTTTTTATTGAGCAAGCCATTTTAGCATCATAATTAGTTCTAGACCATAGGTTGCCTTTATTTCTTTGTCTTGCTATTAATTTGCCTTCACTTTCCTCGTGCTAATTCTAGACCGAGCTACCATATTCATATCACAATTCGCCACTAAATTTTTTTCGGCAGGTCCTTCTTACATTCTTTTGGAGCTACAAAGCTACAAATTTCTAATGAGCTCAAGGATGGATGATAACGGTATGTCAATTTGCAACACCATAAATTAAATCTTATTCATATCTAAGAATGCCTACTATTTATTTGTAGGAAACATAAATTCAAGGAGGAAGGTTTGCCAATTTCGGGTGGAGGTACCACAAAATTTCATGCCTCTTAAAAGAAAGATAGGGCCTAAGAAAGATTATGATGAGGATTCTTTAAGATCACAAGGAGCATGCAATATTGATTTATGGACACATGGAGATTTATATCCAAAATCAAATTCAACTTGTATTTGATTCTCCCACAGCCTTGTTCAAATTTATAGGCATGGGGCATCAAGGCTTACTTGGATATTGCCAAAACTTAGCAAGTAGATCTTCCCCATGACAACATTAGAGCTGCTATGCAGAAACTCCAAACATGTAACTTTCAGCTTCAAGCTAGCATTAATAAACTTAGTTATGACATGCATAACATTGCCAATCATAATATCTCATTATATTATTCCTGTAACAACTTGCAAAAGCAAGTCTTTGCAAGCGAGCAAGCTATGATGTTTAGCCGTCTTCTTTCATATTCTTGGCCCTATCCCTTAGTATTCTTCTCCAACATATCCACTCTAGATAACTAGACACTCTAGGAAAAATACATATGTTATCATTAGTTATGACTCTATAATATATGTAGTTCCTAATGATTATGCTACTTCATGTTTGTGGCCGCTGCAATTAGTCCTATGTAGAATTTCATAAAGTCGAGTTGGTACATGAGTCCTATATAGTTCTATCCATTCCAAACTTGAATTTATTGATCTGAAAACAACCTTGCTTTTAGAGGAAAGATCTTTGATTCAAGTCATACCTTCTTTGCTCCTTTGCAACTCATGACAATCAAATGTTTAAATTTAAGTAAAAACTCTGAAGAGGTAACCTACTTGAAATTGAACAGACCATTCTAGAACATTGTTGGCTTTGCCCCATAATAAGGTTAAAAGATGGCTTATCATCTTTGCAATTATAAGTTTATGCCTTATTTGCCTTTTTTTTTTTTTGTTAATTATGATTATGGTATGGTAGTCCTGAATAGTTTGAGAAAACCTCTATGGTTGATTCTATGGAGCAAACATTCAAAGTTGTGGCTTGGGTGTGGCTAATTATAACAGTCCAATGGTGTAATGGGGCAAACATTTCAATTTTTCACCTCCTCCATTGCCTAAGCCCCGTGATCAAGGTCAATATGTCACGTTGACCCTGGAACGTGACCAAGCTCAATGTGACGAAGGTCCATGGGGGTCCATGCAAGCATATGTGGCCTCTAAATGGAACCCTAGACCTATGTCCTCACAAAAGGTACAAAGTTGGAAAGGGATTATATAATTTGGCATAACCAATCATAAATCTATGGATAGGGGCTATAATGTATGTTAATTCGAAAACACGTATGGGATGGATTTTTCTACTCCAAAAAGCCGATACGTGGGTTTTTTTTGACCTCGAACGCATTATGCCATCTGTCCATATATATCCCCTAGGGGAGTGACAATTCTTTCAAATTCAATTATGCCCAGAAGAGCAACTAAGGGACCTAAAAACCTGAATCTAAGCTGAATATGATTAATGGCAACCAACAAAAGATATATAGAACCTGCAACAGATCCTACAGCACAAGCCAGTATATCTGAGCAGCTACAGGATTATGCCATTGGTGGATACATTTTCAATGTGAAAGATGGATGAGATGCGAAAGCAACAAGGGTTGATCCTAACATAAGTATGAGGGAAATAGAAAAGTCAACAATTACTTTATGCTTGCATCCCCAAGGAAACATTACAACATAACTTACATGAGCAATAGGAAAAAGGTAATTTTAGATGCATTTAATAGCATGAGTTGAAGAATAGAATGGAACTAATATAATGAGTGTGGTGCACTATGACAAATGAGAAGGACCTATTTGCAAGATGAAAAATTGTTGATAGATTCTGCAAGCTAGTTCCTTGTCCAGATTTTTACATTCAATTTTGCCTGTTTGCTCTAAAGTTGATCTTTAAACAAGAGCCCTATTTGTGTAACCAAAATGCTCCACATGAGATGAGGACAAACCGATATCGCTGAATGAATATTAACGCTCATATATCGTAAAATACAAGGGCGTAACTTTCTCGAACTCATCTTGAGCAAATATACAATGTTTTGGCTTCCATTTAGTACTCATATAATGAGGCTACAAACAGAGGCAAAACAATCTTTTACTTTCTTAAACTCTTCTCTTTGTTTCACAATCTTTTCTCCATTTACTAGGAACTTAAAATAGCTTAGATCGCCTTCTAGTTCCAACCTTCATCGAACATCAAATAAGGTCCATTTAGCTTCAACTTCGACTGTTTTAAACAAAAGACCATTCATATGAATAGGTAGACATACCACTTCTGAATGTGTCCCATCGTCTTCGTCTTGATCAAGAGGAACCCACCTAAACTTTTGTCCTTCTAAAACCCTGCGCCATCTTCTATACTTGAAAGTAAGGTACAAAGATTGTCTTCTTAAACAGCTTCGAATCAACCGCAATGTATTGCAACTGATCTTGCATTCAATATGATCTGCACCTCTGTCATGAAGCGTAGACCTCCACTTCTCAGGAAGTAGCGTATCTAATATCTCATTAGATATATTTGATATTGTTAGTGTCTTCTTCACAGAAGTGACTGAGCTGAATAAGGAAACAAAAATGTCAATTGCCATGTCAACTTTTACATGGCCACATACACTAGATCGCTCTTTCAAAGCAACACGAATCTCGGTCCACAACTTCTTTTGTGATAACAACAACATCGTACGATGGTTTGGTAGAGAAATCATTTCAGCAAGGTTAGGAAGAGGGATTTCCACTATCTTTTTAAGCTTTGGATAGAAAATGTGATTCCAAAACCAAATTGATTTATTGCGTAACTCAACTGAGTTCTCGCCTTCAAAAATGATAGAACCAAGATCAAAATGGAAAGCATGAAATACACCTGTTATGCTTTCAGCACTTACCAAGTCTTATTGGTCTGATAGGCACAACCCTAGAGAAAAAAATTAGGGAAAAAATAGAATTAGCAAAGGTCCCATGGAACGTACTAAAGAAAATAGTAGAACAAATATCTACTTCAATACAGCAGAAAAAAATGAATAATATCTGAAAAGAACTTACAGTTTGGTTGCATCTTTGGAAAACCACGTACTCTATCATTCTTGTACTTTGTTAAATCACAAGGGCAGTAAAGACGTTGAACTAGAAGTTGTACATGTCTCCCATGCTTATGAATTTGCTTAACCTTGCCTTTCCAATGAGCCTTCACATCATTCAATCGGGATCTTTTAATTGTAAAGGAACCCCTCAACGATGGTCGATTCTAACAAATGTACCAACATACACCTGCTATAGGGTCTCAGATCAAGCCTTTCAATGACAACAAATGTAATCTTTTCCTCCATTGCAATCTGCAAATAGTAAAATGGCAACATTATAAGGCAAAAATAGCTTATCTTATGTCAACAAGAGAGATTACAATGTAACTAGCACACTTAATGGAAACTGAACAGCCAGGCAAGCTTTCTTTCCTTTTAGCAATGGCAAACAGCAATGGTCAAAGGCTTTGAGAACTAAAATCTACTATTTGCAGTTCTGGAAATGGTGCATTTAGATCCATTTCAAAGCTTGAATAGGGCGTACAATCCAATACTTAGGTCTATCTTGGATATAAAGTAGTAGCCATGTGAATAAAGACGTACAAGGAAAGACTAATTAGATGATTAAATATGCATGCAACAACCATGCAATTCAAGTGGTACCTTTAAAAAGACGTCATATCCCGCTACATTTCATTAGTGTCAGCCTCTCAAAATCATATCATGGCAAAGAATAATAACATAAACAAAGTAGCTAAACCTGTAGTAAAACAAGATCAATTAAACAAGGAATCAAAAGTAGCATGATAGTCAAAATGCCGAAAAAATACTTCAATAAATAACTGGATTTTAATTAAACTCATATAAGATATCCGGTTTGAGTCACATAAAGATTCAAATCCTTATATAAATACAAAACACATTAACAGAAAAAGTAAGGAAAGAAACCAGTCTGTATCCTACCTTCCAAAATATCTTCTATATAAATTTGATGGGTGTCTGGAATAAACAAAATAATGAATATGAGAAACAACAGAATCGAAACTTATTGGACAAGCTTAAAAATCACAAACAAAGTAATCAGGGAAAAAATTAAGCATACTATATATTTTTTCATAAAAAATGGTTTGGCTATTTTTCAAAATTTTACAGTATTTTATGATATAAATTTGGCTAAAGTTATTATTATTATTACATTTATATATATTTGGACTTGGCGAAACTTTTGAATTATGTACTATAAAATTTCACTTGCCTATTTTTTTTAACTGGAAAAAACAAAAAATATAAATTAAATTCTGTAACTTTAATAATAATCAACAATCAAGGAACATATAATAATATTGAAAAACTTTTAACAGAAGCTCAAAACATAGCTTATAACATCTATAGTCTGAACTACATTTAATGCAACGACA
Organism: Isoetes taiwanensis; assembly: GCA_021234155.1. Classification (NCBI taxonomy): domain Eukaryota; kingdom Viridiplantae; phylum Streptophyta; class Lycopodiopsida; order Isoetales; family Isoetaceae; genus Isoetes; species Isoetes taiwanensis. Next base: position 2,894,905 of record JAJEKV010000074.1, on the reverse strand, counting down.
CCTTGTAGATATGGTGATCAAATTGCACTTATATCTAACCCTTAAAGGAAGATGTTATGCAACCAACTCTGGTATCTAAAGGGATATTGGCCATCTCTTACAGTTCCTTTTTAAAGATGCATATGTGGTATATATAATAGAAATTCATAGTTTGAAAAACTACTATCACTGATGATGGTAGGTGGGGATGTGTAAAAGTCTACAATAAGATTATTTTTGTTTGGCTATTAATGATTTAATCTAGTTTCTAATATAATAAAAGAATAGCGTCCGTGAGTGAGTTAGTAACTCCACCCCCATCGACGGTAAAGGATGCGCCACGTGGCTTGATCTCGGCCGTCCGTGGGCCTTGGCCTCTCAAAAGCTCCCAAGTTTGGTGGACAAATTTTTTTTGGTTTACCACGGACTCGAACCCTAGACATTGCCCCCCAAACCCCCCACCCTTACCACTAGACCAACCAGTCTTTTCTTGAAATAATAAGAAGTCCATGCTTAGTTAAGGCTGGGGTCTAATTAATTCAAGGATACTCTAGGATGTTCTAGAATGTTCTAGAATCTTTTGGAATGTCCTAGAATGCTCATGAGTAAGCACCCTCAATAAAAATAGAAACTTGCGTCTAAAAATAGAAGTTTTTTTGAAACTTTGCAAATGCTCAAAATAGAATGTGTGGAATGTTCCAGGTGCTCATGGGTAAGCACCTCACCTAAAAAATAGAAAGTTTCAAAATAAAAATAGAAAGTTTTTGAAACTTTGCAAATGCTCTAATAGAATGTTCGAATGTTCCAGTGTGCTCATGGGTAAGCACCCCACTAAAAAATAGAATGTTTCAATCTAAAAATAGAAAGTTTTTTGAAACTTTGCAAATGCTCAAAATAGAATGTTATGGAATGTTGCAGATGCTCATGGGTAAGCACCTCAATCCAAAAATAGAAAGTTTTTTTTGACGCTGCAAAATGCTCAAAATAGAATGTGCTAGAATGTTGCGTATGCTCTAGGTGGTAAGCACCCCAAATAAGAATAGAAAGTTTCAGTCTAAAAATAGAAAGTTTGCTTAAACTTTGTAAAAACTCAGATAGAGAGATAGCGTGGGGGGTTTGGAGAGAGAAGAGAGAGAAGAGAGATAGGAGATAGAGAGAGAAGAGAGATAGGAGATAGAGAAATAGGACATAGAGAGAGAAGAGAGATAGGAGATAGAGAGAGGGGAGAAATAGAGAGAGAGGAGAGAGAGAGAGGAGAGAGGAGAGAGGAGAGACAGAGAGGAGAGAGATAGGAGAGAGAGAGGAGAGAGATAGGAGAGAGGAGATAGAGAGAGGGGAGAAATAGAGAGAGAGGAGAGAGAGAGGAGAGAGAGAGGAGAGAGGAGAGAAAGAGAAGAGAGGAGAGGGAGGAGAGAGGAGAGGGATGAGAGAGAGAAGAGGGAGGGAAGAGAGAGAGAGAGAGAGAGAGAGAGAGAGAGAAGAGAGAGAGAAGAAGGATGGAAGAGAGAGGAGAGAGAGAGCAAGGAGAGAGGAGAGACAAAGAAGAGAGAGAATAGAGACAGAGGGAGAGGGGAGAGAGAGAAGAGAGAGAGAAACAAAAAAAAAGAGGAGGGAGAAAGAGAGGGGGGAGGAGAGAGAAGAGAAAGAAGAAAGACGGAAGAGAGAGGAGAGAGAGGGGAAAGAAGAGAGATGAGAGAGAGAGGAGAGAGAAAGAGAGGAGAGGGAAGAAGAGAGGAGAGGGAAGAGAGAGGAGAGAGAGGAGACGAAAAGAAGAGAGAGAAGAGAGAAGATAGACAAAGGAAGAGGGGAGAGAGAGAAGAGAGAGAGAGAGGAAAGAAGAGAGAGGAGAGAGACAGGGGAAAGAAAGAGAAGAGAGAGGAGGGAGAGAGGAGAGCAGAAAAGAGAGAGGAGAGAGAGGGGAAGGAGGAAAGACACAGGGGGGCAGAGAGAGAGGGGAGAGAGAGAGGAGGGAGAGAGAGAGGAGAGAGAGAGAGGAGAGGGAGGAGAGGGAGGGGTGAGAGAGGAGAGAGATAGGAGAGAGAGAGGAGAGAGAGAAATAGAAAAGAGAGAGAAAGGTAGAGAGAAAGGGGAGAAATAGAGAGAGACAAGAGAAATAGGAGTTAGAGAAATAGGAGATAGAGGGAGGAGAGAGATAGGAGATAGAGAGCGGGGAGAAATAGAGAGAGAGGAGAGAGATAGGAGAGAGAGAGGAGAGAGGAGAGAGAAGAGAGAGAGAAGAGAGGAGAGGAGGAGAGAGGAGAAATAGAGAGGAGAGAGAAAGATAGAGAGAGAGAGAAGGGAGCATGGGAAGAGAGAGAAGAAAGAGAAGAAGGATGGAAGAGAGAGGAGAGAGAGAGCAAGGAGAGAGGAGAGACAAAGAAGAGAGAGGAGAGAGAATAGAGACAGAGGGAGAGGGGAGAGAGAGAAGAGAGAGAGAGGAGAGAGAAAGAGAGGAGGGAGGAGAGAGAAGAGAGAGGAAAGAGAGAGGAGAGAGAGAGGGGAAAGAAGAGAGAGGAGAGAGAGAGGAGAGAAGAGATAGGAGAGAGAAGAGAGAGAATAGAGAAAGGAGAGATGGAGATAGGGCACATGGGTGGGCCCAAACCGAGGCGAGGCCGGCCGGAAAGGAGCAAAAGAAAAGGGCCCGGCCAAAGAGCCGGGCCCCTTCTAGTCTAATATAATAAAGAAATAGCGTCCGTGAGTGAGTGAGTGAGTGAGTCCATACAATGTTCACAGGTCATCCACGCCCATCTACTTGGTGGAGGATGCCACGAAGAGATCCGGCCGCCCTGTGGGCCTTGGCCTCCTCCGAAGCTCCCAAGTTTGGTGGACAAAATTTTTTTGATTTACCATAGACTTGAACCCCCTCGACATTGCCCCCAAACCCCCACCCTTACCACTAGACCAACCCAGCCTTTTCTTGAAAAAATAGGAAGTCCATGCTTAGTTAAGGCTGGGGCAATGGAAATTCCTTTGGTTAATTAAAAACCTTGATGATCCTAGAACCTTCTAGAATGTTCTAGTATGAAGCTAGAGAGAGGAGAGAGAGAGAAGAGAGGAGAGAGAGAGAGGAGAGAGAGAGAGGAGAGAGAGAAATAGAAAAGAGAGAGAAAGGTAGAGAGAGGGGGAGAAATAGAGAGATATGAGAGAAATAGGAGATAGAGAGAGGAGAGAGATAGGAGATAGAGAGAGGGAGAAATAGAGAGAGATCTGAGAGAGAGAGGAGAGAGGAGAGAGGAGAGAGGAGAGAGAGAGAGAGATAGGAGAGAGAGAGGAGAGAGGAGAGAGGAGAGAGAGAGAGAGGAGAGAGAGAGAAAGGTAGAGAGAGAGGGGAGAAATAGAGAGAGAGGAGAGAAATAGGAGATAGATAAATAGGAGATAGAGAGAGGAGAGAGATAGGAGATAGAGAGAGGGGAGAAATAGAGAGAGAGGAGAAAGATAGAAGAGAGAGAGGAGAGAGGAGAGAGGAGAGAGAGAGGAGAGAGAGTAGAGAGAGGGGAAAGAAGAGAGATGAGAGAGAGAGAGAGAGAAGAGAGAGGGAAGAGGGAGAGAAGAGAGAAGAGAGAGAGAAAATAGAGAGGAGAGAGAAAGATAGAGAGAGAGAGAGAAGGGATCATGGGAGGAGAGAGAAGAGAGAGAAGAAGGATGGAATAGAGAGGAAAGAGAGAGCAAGGAGAAAGGAGAAAGAAAGAAGAGAGAGGAGAGAGAATAAAGACAGAGGGAGAGGGGAGAGAGAGAAGAGAAAGAAACAAAGAGAGAGGAGAGAGAAAGAGACGAGGAGGAGAGAGAAGAGAGAGAAGAAAGAGGGAAGAGAGAGGAGAGAGAGAGGGGAAAGAAGAGAGATGAGAGAGAGAAATAGAAAGAGAGAGAAAGGTAGAGAGAGAGGGGAGAAATAGAGAGAGAGGAGAGAAAAGGAGAGAGAAACAGAGATAGAGAGAGGAGAGAGATAGGAGATAGAGAGAGGGGAGAAATAGAGAGAGAGGAGAGAGATAGGAGAGAGAGAGAGAGAGAGATAGGAGAGAGAGAGGAGAGAGGATAGAGAGAGAAGAGAGGAGAGGGAGGAGAGAGGAGAGAGAGAGAAGAGAGAAGAGGGAGGGAAGAGGGAAGAGAGAAGAGAGAGAAGAGAGATACGAAAGAGGGAAGAGAGAGGGGAGAGAGAGGGGAAAGAAGAGAGATGAGTGAGAGAGGAGAGAGAAGAGAGAGAGAAGAGGGAGAGAAGAGAGAGAGAGAGAGAGAGAAGAGAGAGAGAGAAGAGGGAGAGAAGAGAGAGAGAGAGAGAAATACGGAGGAGAGAGAAAGATAGAGAGAGAGAAGGGAGCATGGGAGGAGAGAGAAGAGAGAGAAGGAGAGAGAATAGAGACAGAGGAAGATAGAGAGAGGGGAGAAATAGAGAGAGAGGAGAGAGATAGGAGAGAGAGAGGAGAGAGAGGGAGACAGGAGGGAGAAAGAGAGGAGAGAGGACAGAGAGAGAAGAGAGGAGACAGAAAGAAGAGAGAGGAGAGAGAAGAGAGACACGGGGAGAGGGGATAGAGAGAAGAGAAAAGAGAGAGAGAGAAAGGGAGATGAGGGAAGAGAGAGGAGAGAGGAGAGAGAAAAGAGGGAAGAGATAGGGGATAGGGCACATGGGTGGGAGAGAGATAGGAGAGAGAGAGGAGAGAGGAGAGAGGAGAGAGAGAGAAGAGAGGAGAGAGAGAGAGGAGAGAGATAGGAGAGAGATAGGAGAGAGAGAGGAGAGAGAGAAATAGAAAAGAGAGAGAAAGATAGAGAGAGGGGGGAGAAATAGAGAGATATGAGAGAAATAGGAGATAGAGAGAGGAGAGAGATAGGAGATAGAGAGAGGGGAGAAATAGAGAGAGATAGGAGAGAGAGAGAGGAGAGAGGAGAGAGGAGAGAGGAGAGAGAGAGAGATAGAGAGAGAGAGAGGAGAGAGGAGAGGGAGAGAGGAGAGAGAGAAAGGTAGGAGAGAGAGGGAGAAATAGAGAGAGAGGAGAGAAATAGGAGATAGATAAATATGAGATAGAGAGAGGAGAGAGATAGGAGATAGAGAGAGGGGAGAAATAGAGAGAGAGGAAAAAGATAGAAGATAGAAGAGAGAGAGGAGAGAGGAGAGAGGAGAGAGGGAGAAGAGAGGAGAGGGAGGAGAGAGAGAGAGGAGAGAGTGGAGAGAGAGGGGAAAGAAGAGAGATGAGAGAGAGAGAGGAGAGAGAAGAGAGAGGGAAGAGGGAGAGAAGAGAGAAGAGAGAGAGAGAGAAATAGAGAGGAGAGAGAAAGATAGAAAGAGAGAGAGAAGGGAGCATGGGAGGAGAGAGAAGAGAGAGAAGAAGGATGGAAGAGAGAGGAAAGAGAGAGCAAGGAGAGAGGAGAGACAAGAAATCCCGAGGAGAGAGAATAGAGACAGAGGGAGAGGGAGAGAGAGAAAGAGAGAGAGAAACAAAGAGAGAGGAGAGAGAAAGAGACGAGGGAGAGAGAGAAGAGAGAGAAGAAAGAGGGAAGAGAGAGGAGAGAGAGGGGGGGAAAGAAGAGAGATGAGAGAGAGAAATAGAAAAGAGAGAGAAAGGTAGAGAGAGAGGGAGAAATAGAGAGAGAGGAGAGAAATAGAAGATAGAGAAATAGGAGATAGAGAGAGGAGAGAGATAGGAGATAGAGAGAGGGGAGAAATAGAGAGGAGGAGAGAGATAGGAGAGAGAGAGGAGAGAGGATAGAGAGAGAAGAGAGGGAGAGGGAGGAGAGGGAGGAGAGAGGAGAGAGAGAGAAGAGAGAAGAGGGAGGGAAGAGGGAAGAGAGAGGAGAGACAAGAGAGAAAGGGAAGAGGGAAGAGAGAGGGGAGAGAGGGAAAAGAAGAGAGATGAGGAGAGAGGAGAGAGAAGAGAGAGGAAGAGGGAGAGAAGAGAGAGAGAGAGAGAGAAATACAGAGGAGAGAGAAAGATAGAGAGAGAGAAGGGAGCATGGGAGGAGAGAGAAGAGAGAGAAGGATGGAAGAGAGAGGAGAGAGAGGGAGAGGAGCTGAGAGAGAGCAAGGAGAGAGGAGAGACAAAGAAGAGAGAGGAGAGAGAATAGAGACAGAGGGAGATACGTAGAGAGAGAGGGGAGAAATAGAGAGAGAGGAGAGAAATAGGAGATAGAGAAATAGGAGATAGAGAGAGGAGAGAGATAGGAGATAGAGAGAGGGGAGGAATAGAGAGGGAGGAGAGAGATAGGAGAGAGAGGAGAGAGGATAGAGAGAGAAGAGAGGAGAGGGAGGAGAGGGAGGAGAGAGGAGAGAGAGAGAAGAGAGAAGAGGGAGGAAGAGGGAAGAGAGAGGAGAGACAAGAGAGAAAGGGAAGAGGGAAGGGAGAGGGAAGAGAGAGGGAAAAGAAGAGAGATGAGTGAGAGAGGAGAGAGAAGAGAGAGGGAAGAGGGAGAGAAGAGAGAGAGAGAGAGAGAAATACAAGAGAGAGAGAAAGATAGAGAGAGAGAAGGGAGCATGGGAGGAGAGAGAAGAGAGAGAAGGATGGAAGAGAGAGGAGAGAGAGAGAGCAAGGAGAGAGGAGAGACAAAAGAAGAGAGAGGAGAGAGAATAAAGACAGAGGGAGATAGAGAGAGGGGAGAAATAGAGAGAGAGGAGAGAGATAGGAGAGAGAGAGGAGAGAGAGGGAGAGAGGGAGAGGGTAAAGACAAAGAGAAGAGAAGACAGAGGAGGGAGAAAGAGAGGAGAGAGGACAGAGAGAGAAGAGAGGAGACAGAAAGAAGAGAGAGGAGAGAGAAGAGAGACACGGGGAGAGGGGATAGAGAGAAGAGAAAAGAGAGAGAGAGAAAGGGAGATGAGGGAAGAGAGAGGAGAGAGGAGAGAGAAAAGAGGGAAGAGATAGGGGATAGGGCACATGGGTGGGCCCAAATCTCAAAGAGGCAGGTCTTCTTTTGAGGTCACTGAAAAGAAAAAGAAGAGATCCTAATCGCCGGGCCCTTTTCTAGTATTATAATATAAAGAAAGGCTAATCCTTTTTCCTTTAAGGAAAAGGGGGAAAATAGTTTGGCTAATCCTAAAAAAATAATAGAGTACTTGTTTTAACTATGGCTATTTTTTATTTTTTTAAAAGAAATCTCTCTTCATAAAATTCGCCGCAAAAATTGCCTAGACCCCCTAAAAAATCGCCATTTGGCTATATATAGCCACTAATTTTTTCCATGAAAGTAATGAATATGAGAAATAACAAATCAAAACTTACTGGACAAGCTCAGAATCCTATATGTATCAAACTTTGGATATTACAAATCACATGCCAATGTCAAGCCCAAAGAAGCATGCCTAGATCTCTCCCGATTTGTTCAAACAAACACAAGAATCGTTAAAGCAATTGATTTCTATATTTTGTTGTGGTCTTACCTCGCTGATAGATTCATTGAAATAGTTAGGTGCTCCAAGAATCTCTAACCTCTTTATAACTTCCGTGATTACATATCAAAATGCTTCACGGGCCCAAATCTTGTGAAGCATTCAAGGAATCCGAGGGAGGAACAATTCGCGCAAAGGGAGTAAACTTTTGAGGGAAAAATCTGGTAATAGTTTGTTTCTTTGTTTGTCTCTTTCCCGCCTTCGTAGGGAGAAAAAAAAAAAAAGAATAGGGCACCTCGGCAGTAGTAGGGCAAAAGATAAAACTACCTAGTTACATGATAGAATGCTCTTCTCGACTTGAATTGGGCTGCAACACCCTGGCCGACCAAACTAAGTGATATTTCATATGGCCAAAGACCATTTTCTTTTAGCCAATTGAGGTGCATCTTGAATGCTTTTTTTGTACAACGCGGGTATCATGTATTTTGTCATCTGAAATAAAGAAGTGCACACATTTCCTTATTTTGCCCTTTTACCTTGAACATCGTGGATGTGGACCAATATGATGATTTGTTCATTGTATCAATGTTGTGCTTGAATCTCGCTGAATGGATTCAAAGTATAATTCTCCGAGAAATCAAGAACCGATAATACGGTATCATCAATAAGACTCTTCATGGATTCCTTGAATTGTTTGCTCCGCCAATGTGCCACAAAGTTATGATATACAAACTTCGACATATGATCAAACATGTTATCCAACATATTATATTGAAGTTGCCTTTCTTGTCAATTAGCCTTAGCCTCCCTACTAAAAGTGATAAGCATGCTACTCGGCAGGGTTTAACCCCCAAAATTTTTAAAAGCATCTTGTGTTTTAGTTGGAAATCTTATTCTTGCCTTTAAGATTAAAGTTTTCGCGTGGCTTGTCCTCCACCGCCCCTCCATTAACGCCTTTTCTCAAAAAACAATAAAGAGGAATTTTAAATCTGTGCTAAGTTCTACTTGTTCTCTCTACAAAAACAACGATGAGATAGTTCTACATATTTTCACTTGTCCAAAAGTTCGCAGCTTCTAGCACTGGCTATCTCAAGTCGGTCCTAATTTGAAAATCTCTGACATGGAGTCTCCAAGCACCAAAGACTTCCCACCTCCTTCAATCTCGTAATTCCCTTGTCAATACTTCTATTCTTCTTCTTGTTTTATGGATTGTCTGGAAGCACAGAAATAATGTGGCCTTAGCATATAAGAAGTGTGTCCTTACCTAGATGAAATTTAACTTCCAATTTAAACTTAGTAGATGTGCTTTGGGCCACAAGGCTGCTAGGAAGGAAAAATATGACATGGATTGGCTTTGGGGAGAGTTTAAATCCACTTTCTTTGTTTGACTCTCTAACCGATCAAAAATTCATTCCTAGTTTGCATTTCTTGAACAAAGGTGGTGCGGTGTATAGAGAAGAGTCATGCTTCCCCGATGATGTCCCCAATGATCACACAGGAACGCCGCGCCAAGCAGCCAGGACTACCTTGGCATTTCAGTCTACATTGGCTAAATGGGCTTAGTGCTGTATTCCCAATGTACAGTTTCAACCATCTCCAACTCGTTTTACCTACATAGTTATACATAATGATGATATCAGAAAGAATGCAAAATTGACTTGGACGACTTAGGAAGATAAATAGATGGAAGGATGAAAGCCCTCTACCACCACATGCCTATTAAATGTTTTACATACAAATGTTCTATTTGCATAAATAACAAGGGTTCAAATCTCACGAACGGAATACTCTGAGGCATATATCAGTAGAGACAGACACTAACAATTTAGTTAATGAAGTCACGAGATAAAAACTACATTGGAAATAAAAAAGAATTTAAACCGCTACTTATTTACTTGCCCAAAAATTTTATATATTCTCGTCATATTGCCAAAGGTACTCATCATCACACCCAGAACTTGAGCCCCTATCCCAAGAAACCTTTGGCAAGAAAATCCACTTTGGCATTAAATGCCCTTTGATGAGCCAAGATCCTCCACATAATACATCCATGCAAAACTTTGTTTTTCTTTTGGCAATGATACTTTGAAATACCAACCCTCCATAAAGCAACGAATGCTGCCACCAAAGTGGTACCTGAAAAGATAGATTGTTACTGGTAACTACAGAAATTTGCTTATAAAAATGCCTTAAGATAAGCCCTCATGTAGCTTCTCACATATTAGAGCTTGAAATCACACAGGAATGTCGCGCTAAGCAGCCAGGAGGCTTATAATGCATTTATTCTGCACAAATTCATTGCTTCCCACAACCCTCTGCTCACGGAGAATCAATTTTGTCGCTTTGTGGTTCATGTACTATTATCATAAAGGGAGATGTGAGGCTTGCACCGGGTGCTCTTGGACATTTATGCAAGTCCCTATCAATGAACTTCTCACCGCTTGCTCCATCTTGGATCGAAATCGATTGGTACTCCTTTGCCCTCCTATAGTATGGCCCCCTCTACTACCCACTCTTTTTCGACCTTTCCTCCTATCCCACCTTCTTTGCTTTAATCACGCTTAATGACCTCATGCCCCCGCTTTGCCAATTCGCTTTTATCAAGTCCTCTGATGCTCACCTTTTTGTCATCAACCCATCCATGGTTGACCGAATTTTGTTTCAACAGTGCCTGGATTTGATGATAATTGGTTCTGTGATATGTGTATCGTAGACTCTCTTTTATTTTTACTTTCAAGACTTCATGCCTATCCTTTGTAATATATTTTAAATTATGATTAATATAAAATCCTTTTCTTTTCCCTCAAAAAAAAAAAAAAGAAAAGAAAAAAAAAAAAAAGAAGGCTCCAAGAATTAGGCTTAAGGTTAGTGATAGGATATTGAAGATGATGAGATTAGAAGGCTTTGAAAAAATAATGGTTTTCTTTTGAATCGAGCTAATGTTTGCAAAGCAATCATCTTTGACCCCTTGTCACATTTTCGCATATTACTCCCTCAGACGGATAAATTACAGTGAAGTTCCACTTCAAATTGGAAACTAGACTTTGAGACGGTTCCAAGAAATATAAATCGCCTAATCGGATCTCCGTTATGAGATATGAGTAATTTGAAGTTCATCTTCTATTTATAGATATCTCCCCGCGACTTTAGCGCTTTTTTATTGAGCAAGCCATTTTAGCATCATAATTAGTTCTAGACCATAGGTTGCCTTTATTTCTTTGTCTTGCTATTAATTTGCCTTCACTTTCCTCGTGCTAATTCTAGACCGAGCTACCATATTCATATCACACCGGCCACTAAATTTTTTCTGTGGTCCTTCTTACATTCTTTTGGAGCTACAAAGCTACAAATTTCTAATGAGCTCAAGGATGGATGATAACGGTATGTCAATTTGCAACACCATAAATTAAATCTTATTCATATCTAAGAATGCCTACTATTTATTTGTAGGAAACATAAATTCAAGGAGGAAGGTTTGCCAATTTCGGGTGGAGGTACCACAAAATTTCATGCCTCTTAAAAGAAAGATAGGGCCTAAGAAAGATTATGATGAGGATTCTTTAAGATCACAAGGAGCATGCAATATTGATTTATGGACACATGGAGATTTATATCCAAAATCAAATTCAACTCAGATTTGATTCTCCCACAGCCTTGTTCAAATTTATAGGCATGGGGCATCAAGGCTTACTTGGATATTGCCAAAACTTAGCAAGTAGATCTTCCCCATGACAACATTAGAGCTGCTATGCAGAAACTCCAAACATGTAACTTTCAGCTTCAAGCTAGCATTAATAAACTTAGTTATGACATGCATAACATTGCCAATCATAATATCTCATTATATTATTCCTGTAACAACTTGCAAAAGCAAGTCTTTGCAAGCGAGCAAGCTATGATGTTTAGCCGTCTTCTTTCATATTCTTGGCCCTATCCCTTAGTATTCTTCTCCAACATATCCACTCTAGATAACTAGACACTCTAGGAAAAATACATATGTTATCATTAGTTATGACTCTATAATATATGTAGTTCCTAATGATTATGCTACTTCATGTTTGTGGCCGCTGCAATTAGTCCTATGTAGAATTTCATAAAGTCGAGTTGGTACATGAGTCCTATATAGTTCTATCCATTCCAAACTTGAATTTATTGATCTGAAAACAACCTTGCTTTTAGAGGAAAGATCTTTGATTCAAGTCATACCTTCTTTGCTCCTTTGCAACTCATGACAATCAGATGTTTAAATTTAAGTAAAAACTCTGAAGAGGTAACCTACTTGAAATTGAACAGCCATTCTAGAACATTGTTGGCTTTGCCCCATAATAAGGTTAAAAGATGGCTTATCATCTTTGCAATTATAAGCGTATGCCTTATTTGCCTTTTTTTTTTTTGTTAATTATGATTATGGTATGGTAGTCCTGAATAGTTTGAGAAAACCTCTATGGTTGATTCTATGGAGCAAACATTCAAAGTTGTGGCTTGGGTGTGGCTAATTATAACAGTCCAATGGTGTAATGGGGCAAACATTTCAATTTTTCACCTCCTCCATTGCCTAAGCCCCGCGGATCAAGGTCAATATGTCAATGCTGACTCGAACGTGACCAAGCTCAATGTGACGAAGGTCCATGGGGGTCCATGCAAGCATATGTGGCCTCTAAATGGAACCCTAGACCTATGTCCTCACAAAAGGTACAAAGTTGGAAAGGGATTATATAATTTGGCATAACCAATCATAAATCTATGGATAGGGGCTATAATGTATGTTAATTCGAAAACACGTATGGGATGGATTTTTCTACTCCAAAAAGCCGTATACAGGGGTTTTTTTTTGTGACCCCTCGAACGCACATGCCATCTGTCCATATATATCCCCTAGGGGGAGTGACAATTCTTTCAGTTCAATTATGCCCGTAAGAGCAACTAAGGGACCTAAAACCTGAATCTAAAAATTTGAATATGATTAATGGCAACCAACAAAAGATATATAGAACCCTCACGAACGCATCCTACAAAGACAAGCCAAGATATCCGAAAGCAAAATGCCTGTGATTATGCCATTGGTGGATACATTTTCAATGTGAAAGATGGATGAGATGCGAGCAGCTGCGGTTGATCCTAACATAAGTATGAGGGAAATAGAAAAGCTGAACAATTACTTTGCGTTGCATCCTGAAGGAAACATTACAACATAACTTACATGAGCAATAGGAAAAAGGTAATTTTAGATGCATTTAATAGCATGAGTTGAAGAATAGAATGGAACTAAAATAATGAGTGTGGTGCACTATGACAAATGAGAAGGACCTATTTGCAAGATGAAAAATTGTTGATAGATTCTGCAAGCTAGTTCCTTGTCCAGATTTTTACATTCAATTTTGCCTGTTTGCTCTAAAGTTGATCTTTAAACAAGAGCCCTATTTGTGTAACCAAAATGCTCCACATGAGATGAGGACAAACTGATATCAGTGAATGAATATTAACGTTCATATATCAGAAATACAAGGGCAGAACTTTCGAACTCATCTTGAGCAAATATACAATGTTTTGGCTTCCATTTAGTACTCATATAATGAGGCTACAACAGGAGGCAAACAATCTTTTACTTTCTTAAACTCTTCTCTTTGTTTCACAATCTTTTCTCCATTTACTAGGAACTTAAAATAGCTTAGATCGCCTTCTAGTTCCAACCTTCATCGAACATCAAATAAGGTCCATTTAGCTTCAACTTCGACTGTTTTAAACAAAAGACCATTCATATGAATAGGTAGACATACCACTTCTGAATGTGTCCCATCGTCTTCGTCTTGATCAAGAGGAACCCACCTAAACTTTTGTCCTTCTAAAACCCTGCGCCATCTTCTATACTTGAAAGTAAGGTACAAAGATTGTCTTCTTAAACAGTTCTGAACCGCAATGTATTGCAACTGATCTTGCATTCAATATGATCTGCACCTCTGTCATGAAGCGTAGACCTCCACTTCTCAGGAAGTAGCGTATCTAATATCTCATTAGATATATTTGATATTGTTAGTGTCTTCTTCACAGAAGTGACTGAGCTGAATAAGGAAACAAAAATGTCAATTGCCATGTCAACTTTTACATGGCCACATACACTAGATCGCTCTTTCAAAGCAACACGAATCTCGGTCCACAACTTCTTTTGTGATAACAACAACATCGTACGATGGTTTGGTAGAGAAATCATTTCAGCAAGGTTAGGAAGAGGGATTTCCACTATCTTTTTAAGCTTTGGATAGAAAATGTGATTCCAAAACCAAATTGATTTATTGCGTAACTCAACTGAGTTCTCGCCTTCAAAAATGATAGAACCAAGATCAAAATGGAAAGCATGAAATACACCTGTTATGCTTTCAGCACTTACCAAGTCTTATTGGTCTGATAGGCACAACCCTAGAGAAAAAAATTAGGGAAAAAATAGAATTAGCAAAGGTCCCGTGGAACGTACTAAAGAAAATAGTAGAACAAATATCTACTTCAATACAGCAGAAAAAAATGAATAATATCTGAAAAGAACTTACAGTTTGGTTGCATCTTTGGAAAACCACGTACTCTATCATTCTTGTACTTTGTTAAATCACAAGGGCAGTAAAGATGTTGAACTAGAAGTTGTACATGTCTCCCATGCTTATGAATTTGCTTAACCTTGCCTTTCCAATGAGCCTTCACATCATTCAATCGGGATCTTTTAATTCTAAAGGAACCCCTCAACGATGGCTGCATTATAACAAATGTACCAACATACACGGTTATAGGGTCTCCATCAAGCCTTTCAATGACAACAAATGTAATCTTTTCCTCCATTGCAATCTGCAAATAGTAAAATGGCAACATTATAAGGCAAAAATAGCTTATCTTATGTCAACAAGAGAGATTACAATGTAACTAGCACACTTAATGGAAACTGAACAGCCAGGCAAGCTTTCTTTCCTTTTAGCAATGGCAAATAGCAATGGTCAAAGGCTTTGAGAACTAAAATCTACTATTTGCAGTTCTGGAAATGGTGCATTTAGATCCATTTCAAAGCTTGAATAGGGCGTACAATCCAATACTTAGGTCTATCTTGGATACAAAGTAGTAGCCATATGAATAAAGACGTACAAGAAAAGACTAATTAGATGATTAAATATGCATGCAACAACCATGCAATTCAAGTGGTACCTTTAAAAAGACGTCATATCCCGCTACATTTCATTAGTGCTGCCTCTCAAAATCATATCATGGCAGCAACAATAACATAAACAAAGTAGCTAAACCTGTAGTAAAACAAGATCAATTAAACAAGGAATCAAAAGTAGCATGATAGTCAAAATGCCGAAAAAATACTTCAATAAATAACTGGATTTTAATTAAACTCATATAAGATATCCGGTTTGAGTCACATAAAGATTCAAATCCTTATATAAATACAAAACACATTAACAGAAAAAGTAAGGAAAGAAACCAGTCTGTATCCTACCTTCCAAAATATCTTCTATATAAATTTGATGGGTGTCTGGAATAAACAAAATAATGAATATGAGAAACAACAGAATCGAAACTTATTGGACAAGCTTAAAAATCACAAACAAAGTAATGAATATAAGAAATAACAAATCAAAACTTACTGGACAAGCTCAGAATCCTATATGTATCAAACTTTGGATATTACAAATCACATGCCAATGTCAAGCCCAAAGAAGCATGCCTAGATCTCTCCCCCCGCATTTGTTAAAACAAACACAAGAATTAGTTAAAGCAATTGATTTCTATATTTTGTTGTGGTCTTACACCTTGATAGATTCATTGGAAATAGTTAGGTGCTCCAAAGTAATCTCTAACCTCTTTATAACTTCGGGATTACATATCAAAATGCTTCACGGTCTGGGCGATCTTGTGAAGCGATTCCAGTGAACGGGAGGGAGGAACAATTCATGCAAAGGGAGGAAACTTTTTGAGGGAAAAAATCGGTTAATAGTTTGTTTCTTTGTTTGTCTCTTTCCCGTCTTCGTAGGAGAAAAAACAAAAAGAATAGGGCACCTCGGGCAGGTCAGGGTAGGGCAGCATAAAAACTACCTAGTTACATGATAGAATACTCTTCTCGACTTGAATTGGGCTGCAACACCCGTCAGACCAAACTAAGTGATATTTCATATGGCCAGCACCATTTTCTTTTAGCCAATTGAGGTGCATCTTGAATGCTTTTTGTACAACGTGGGTATCATGTATTTTGTCATCTGAAATAAAGAAGTGCACACATTTCCTCATTTTGCCCTTTACCTTGAACATCGTGATGTGGACCAATATGATGATTTGTTCATTGTATCAATGTTGTGCTTGAATATCGTTGAATGGATTCAAAGTATAATTCTCCGAGAAATCAAGAACTGATAATACGGTATCATCACGAAGACTCTTCATGGATTCCTTGAATTGTTTGCTCTGTAATGTGCCACAAAGTTATGATATACAAACTTCGACATATGATCAAACATGTTATCCAACATATTATATTGAAGTTGCCTTTCTTGTCAATTAGCCTTAGCCTTCGTGAAGTTCCTTTCTTCGAGGACTCATTAACGTATCCATAGACTTGCCAACTCAAACGTTTGATCAATCTGCTCATTGTTTTCTCTTGGACACAACTCAATTAATTGTTTCCCACAATCTGATTTGATACATTGTAGCTTATGCCACTCGTTGCATGCTGGTCTATCACATACCATAGCTGTCCAAAATGTGATAACATTATCAAATGTCTTGTTCTTGGCTTGACATATCCCAGTATGAGCTTCAGATGCGCACACGCCGCAATTGCATGAACAAGTCTTGACCTCATCAAATTAAATGCCTTCTTGTATAGATCTGATTGCTCATGTCTCACGCACCAGCATGTGTTTCTTTCCTTTAGCTTTAATGCAAGAAGGTTTTAAGTACTCAAATGGCCTAATCCGAATCCAAACCTCTGGATACTGATCCACAAAATTTTGGGATAATTCAGCTTGTAAAATTACAAAGTTACATAAAATTAGTCACCTCATTACACTACATACTTTTCTTTTACATATTCAAGACCCTAAACTCCCACATATACATGTATATTCTCGCATACATTTTACTTCATTTACTATATTATTGCAGTCACATAATTTCTTGACAATTAATACATCTCCACACTAATTTCTTCTTAGTTACTACCCACATCTACAATACATCCGAATTGATTTTATCATTTGTCATGAAGTAATTTGACATTTCCATTTAGAGCAAACCACTGCAAACTATATCTACATTACATTCAAAAACTAAAGAAATCTATTACAAGCTTTACATCAATGAAAACAAAATTGCCAAGTTACAAAATAAAAAACATCTTTATTTCTGTAAAAAAGATGCAATTACATCTAAATTAAGTTATATCAATTTACAGAGCAGCTCGTACCTGCGTAATGTCACTGATCTATAGTATTTGTTCTTGGATTTCGGCCTGCTAATGCCCATAGATTTGTTCCACCTAGTGACAATCTTTTCCTTCTCTCCACTGCTAGTTTTGCATTTCTAGGATGTATTTTCAGCAATTTAGCTACTAGTGAAGTCTTCTGTAATTCTCTTTCCTCTCCAACCACCATAGATAGGACAGAATGCTTTGCAGCAAGTTTATCATTGCTATTTGCATGCTTGACATCTTGGAGGCCATCCTTTAGATTCTTTACCAGTTCTATCTTCACAATAGCCTCTTGAGACCTTCCAGTGACTGGCTCAAATAGGAATTGCAATCTTTTGTCCTGCAATAATCTTCCTGACTTTGTTGTTTTGGAGTCAAATTAGATACCTCATTCATTGTGAGATTTACAAAGAAGATTCACCTTTCTTCTAATTGGCTTTGTCGCGTATCCACCCTTACAAACCTTCGATTTTCTTTGCCCTAGTTGTAAGAGTGCCAGAAAACTTCATCAATCCGAAGATTGAAATCTGATCCCTTTGCTGACTCTGAAGTGCTTGCATGAGAGTTCCTTCTTCCATAGTTTCTTGTACAATTGGTGCTTCAAGACGCCGATACATTCTCCAGAAACGAGATACAACATCCTGCACAAAAAATCAAATTGTCAAGCAGTGTATTATTGTTCGAAGAAAAGGGATTTTAATTTCTTCAACATACATTTGATTCTTGACATGCATTCAATTTAGGAGCAGCGATAATCGATTTGGGGCAAGTTTTTCTTGAGGTAGAATCCATTGGGGCCAATGTTTGATCGATTGAGGGAAGTTCAAAATGTGCGCCAAGATTTTGGGAGAATGGGTATAATTATGGAGAATATTGGACGTGGACCACCTTCATCAATGATAGGCAATTCCATGTAAACTTCAAAATAGACATTATAAATATTTTAACTTAGTTTATTTGTTCTACATTAATATACAAAAAAATTCAGACACCCTTTTATGCTTCTACCCAGTGTAGTACCATACTTCCGTCATCGCACGCGGTATACGACGTATGCAACGCGATGCGAGGTAACGTCTAGAGGCCGGTTTAACGCACAAAACGACGCCAAAAGTTGTTGTTTAAAGTGCGGTATGCAGTGCGTGATGGTACCATAAAATACGTCGCATCTGATGCATCGTTAACCCAAAAAAATTTATTGAAAAGTACTTGTACCGTACCTGTAAAGTACGTGATTGTCGCTGCGACGTCACGTCACGCTAACCCAAAAAATTTTTTTTTTATTTTAAAGTAAAAAGTATCGCATTTTATAAAGTACGTACCGTACTTGTATCGTACCTATAAAGCACGTACCGTACGCGTACGTAAACAACAAACCAAATTTTTTTTTCTTATTTGATGCACAAAATGAAGAAGTACGTACAGTACGTACATGTACGGTACCTTAAGTCTGGAAAACGTAATGTACGCGTACGTAACCTACAAATCGCTTCTACCCCGATCACGTGTTCTCGAAATCGGGTTATGTGAGGATGATGGGTGGCTTCTTTGTTATAGTGGGATTATATATTAATGAATATATTCTTGTGGCCAAATGAATTGCATTCTTGAATCAAGTCAAGGAGCACCTTAGTGTAGAGTTTCATATGACTGACATGGGGGTATTAACTACTGCTTGGACATATAGATCAGCCGAGTTAGAAATCATGGCTTGTTAAAAATCGTTCAATGAAGATATATCGAAGAGGTCTTGATCAAATTTGGCATGCAGGATTCAAACCCGGCTCAAATGAAGAAGAGGCGTGAGAATGAAGAATATGGGCGTGAAGTCGGTAGCTTGCTTATCTTGCGATATGTATTCTCCTTGATATTTCATTTGTTAAGGAGTAAAAAGTCAATTCATGGAGAACCTCGGACGCCATCATTGGTTTGACATTAAGAGAATCATGGGCTACTAGAATGGCATTGTAGACCTTGCATTAGTATATCAGAAGAAAGAGAAACTAGAATTGTTTAAACTAGTGGGATATATCAGCGTAAATTGGGCTGGAGACCGTGACAGTAGAAGATCTACTTCACCCTTTGTATTTCGATTGGGAAAGTGTGATTTCATGACAGAGCAAGCGTCATCAATTACCGCGCTATCCAGTACAGAAGCAGAATATATAGCTAAGAAAGGGCACAAGAAATGAAGAATATTCCCTATAGGCCTGCAGTCGGTAGCTTGACTTATCTTGCGGTATATACTGACCTTGATATTTCATTTTCTGTGGGAGTAATAAGTCAATTCATGGAGAAATTCATAGAGAACCTAGGACACCAACATTGGTTTGACATTAAGAGGATCATGCACTACTTGGATGGAACTGTAGATCTTGCATTACTATATCAAAAGCAAGAGGAGCCAGAATTGCTTAAACTAGTGGGATATACCGACACAGACTGGGTTGGAGACCATGACAGTAGAATATGTACTCCAGCCTTTGTATTTCAGTTGGGAAAGTGTGATTTCATAGCGAGCAAGCCTCACTCACTCAATTACCGCTATCTAGTACAGAAGCACAATATATAGCTAAGAAGAGGCACTAGAAATGAAAAATGTTCCCTCTAGCCCTCTATGCATGCATTCGGTAGCTTGACTTATCTTGTGGTATGTACTCTCTCTGATATTTCATTTTCTGGAGTAATAAGTCAATTCATGGAGAAACCTCGGACGCGAACATTGGTTTGACATTAAGAGGATCATGCACTACTTGAATTGCACTGTAGATCTTGCATTAGTATATCAGAAGCAAGAGAAGCCAAAATTGTTTAAACTAGTGGGATAAACTAGTGGGATATACTGGCGCAGACTGGGCTAGAGACCATGACAGTAGAAGATCTACTTCAACCTTTGTATTTCAATTGGAAAAGTGTGATTTCATGGCAGAGCAAGCATCAGTCAATTACCGCGCCATTCAGCAAAGGAGGATACATAGCTGTTATCACATCAGCCCAAGAACCAACTTTATTTTACTGACAATAGAAGTGCCATAGCACTGGCTTAATGTACAATGCAAAACAAGACATAGATACTCGTTATCATTCTATAAGGGAGCAAGAACAAGACATAGATACTTGTTATCATTTTATAAGGGAGCAGGTACAAGAGGTGATCACTTACAACATTGTTCATCATTTATAAGGGAGCTAACAAGTGATCAACTTACAACATTGTTCTACCAATGAGATGCGAGCATCTACGTACGCATAAAAATTACGACAAACTCAATATATTCTTCCATGACAAGAAATTTCAAGCAGGTGAATATATTCTTCCATGACAAGAAATTTCAAGAAGATCCAGGCTGATGAGGGACTATTAGAAACAATGAATCAATAGGATCTTGCGTGTGTCCCTCCATGCCATATTTATAGTCGTAATTGTTTAGGGAAGACTCGCATATGTCCGATGCTTTTGTACTATGTTCTATATTTCTATTCTCAATCAAAAAATCCAACTACATATTCTCCAAAATCCAACTACATATTCTCCACCGTCTTTGTATACAGGAATGTTTGTGTGGGGGGGATTCTGGCCTAGAAAATTGGCCGACGCGCGTCAGCGCGGAGGCCAATTTTCTGGCCAGAATTCCCCCCACACAAACATTCGTGTAACGTGAAATTTGGGGGGCGCATTTTCTGTGCCACGTCACCATTTCACCACAATTTTTCTCTGGCCGGCCGAGCTCCGGCTATGGCGGCGTCGTGACGCTAGAGGTTTAGCCGTCGTGGATCCGACCGCTGTTTGCATTTTCTGAAGCGCCCGATTCTGCTGATTTTCTTGTTTCTTAGAGCTGGCTTATAGCTGTGGATGAGTTTCTTGGAGCTGGCTTATGGATCTTCCTGTGGATCTTTCTTTTAGGCGGCTCTTTTTGAAGTAGGGGCGATGGCCAGAAGCAGGGCCGTTAGAATGGAGCACCTGCGGCATAAAGCGTGGCCTAAGGTGGCTAGAAGCGGCGTAAGGTGGGCGAGTGGCTAGAAGTGTAGGTAAGGGGCTTCTTTCCTACGAGGTTATATAGACATCTCTCATAGACATCTCTCAAGTAGAAGACATTTCGTTAGATCAAGGCGCAGGCTACATCAAGGCTGGAAGCAAGACCCGTGACAAGAGTTTGAAGATTGGATGGATTTGTGCAGTTTTTTCTGTTTTTATTTTATGTTGAATAGTATGGCAGTGAGCTTTTATTTTGTGTTTCTTTAGCTTATTCTTAGATTCATCTATTTGTCTTCTTAAGAGCCTCTGATTTTGTCTACAGTGAGTTTTGCCGCCTCTGAAAAAACATACCGAAACTGTTTTCCTTGAGAATCACTGATTCCTGCAAAATGGACACGAAGAATCACTGATTCTTGAAAAGAATGTATGCCACGTGGCATACAGGGATAGGCGGATGGGGCAGAAAATGCTCCACCCAAATTTTACGTTTTGATTATTTTTAAAGACATCTCATGACCAACAATGTTTTGCTTCAATTTATTGAAGCAAACCAAAACACGTAACTTGTATGGTAAATTATGCACTTAAAATCTTGCAAGCAAATCTACCTTGATATTGAAAGAAAGTTATAGATAGATAGTATTTGACACAGAACGTGGATGAAAAGACTTAGCCATAATAAGGAGGAAGAGCTTTATTTAGAGGTAATGGCTTGCAACAACTCGCAAAACAAGCTCATTAACCATTAACAGAACACAGACACATTTTTTAGAAAGAACTGAGAAACATCTACTTCTTCTGTGCTGCAGCGGCCAATTCCAAGACCTTGAGCCATGCAGGGCGAGAGGAAATCCTCTCCCACCATGCCTTAACATGAGGCCTGCTCAGAACCACATCTCCTCTCTTTGCAGCATTGATCAAATAGTGTGTATATGGCACATGAGACAGATCTGCCAGACTGAAAAAGTCCCCTGCAAGATAATCCTGCTTAGATAATCTTTCTTCGTATATATCCAAAACCTTGCCAAGCTTCTCTAAGCTTGCAGCTATGGCTTCCTCGTCAGTTTTTAGCCCCTTCATTGGTGCAAATACAGCTTGAAAAACAATGGTTGAAATGCTTGGATTAAAATTCTGTGCCTCTACCTCCATCCAATTCTCTACCTTTGCTTTATCTGCTAGAGTTTTGCCATATAGTGTAGTCCCCTCTGATGCATATTTTTCAGTTATGTACCTGGCTATGGCTCTAGATTCTGCAAACAAATGTATAATATGTCAAAAAATTATGGTGTCATGATCAAGGTACAGCTTATTTTTTAAATCCTTCAGATCTGTTATTTACTATAGATCAGCCATGCTTCATTTTGTGTTCTTTAGATCTGTCTGTATTTGTTAGTAAAAGAAGCATAACAATTCGTGGCTATCCTTATATCCACGTGCTGCTACAATTCATCAGCCCTTTTCTTCTCCAATGTCTTCATTCATATATAAATCATCCATTCTGACTGGCAAACAGGGTTTAGTCTAAATCCTAAAAGAAAGTTGGCATACCAAAAATGGTCAGATCTCCATCTTGAAGAACTGGAATTTGCCCAAATGGCTGGCAAAATAATAAAAGGAGAAGCGTCAGTTAAACTAGAATAAGAATTAGGCAAAGAACCATATAAATTTGACAGAAAAAAGGAGGCACATACCTGCAAAGCGAGGAACTTGGGTTGTTTCTGCTCTCCGACAGCAAGGTTCACAGGGACAAGCTTATAATCCTCGACGCCCTTCTCAAACAAGGTGTAAAGCACTCTGCCAGTGCAGGTGGATGCGGCAAGGCCATGGATTGTGAGCGACATTCTAGATTTGAAGTGGGTAGACGAAAAAAAAATCGAAGAACAAGGTAGATCGCCGGAATGGAAAGCCTGATGCTCTGCTTCGAAGGGCAGGGCTCCTTTTTGTAGCCTTTTCCAACAGTCTTGACCTTCTCGAAGAACCCATTCTGGTCAGGAAGGAAAAGGCTGGGATCCGTTCCAGAGAATCAGGAGCGATCGGAGGGCTCAGAGAAGGCCACGTCAACGTTAACTTTTTCTTTCTTTCTTTTTTTTTCCATCAATGTTAACATGTTATCACAGAATTCACCAATAAACTGGATAGTGCGCACGAAATTGCTTATGCTTATAATCTGACATCCTGTCCATTCTTTGGATAAACTGAGTTTTGTGTAATTTCCTCCTACCCTTCGATGCCTCATTCATAGTCTAGTCCAAATACATTTCAAATCAGAACTACATTTTTATCTTGTAGCTTACATCATTGCTACCCAATGTTTATGTCATTGCTGCCCAGCCTTCGTTACTGCTACGTGTGGTGTTTTCTTTGGTTCATTGATCTCGGGATATTCATGGGAATATCAAAGATCAAGAATTTACACCTCACACCCATGTTTTCGCCCCCATCACAACATATATAATGCACAACATATATAATGCAGTCTAATATTTTGTTTTATTCTAATATTTTTTTTATCGTAATATTTCATTGGTGAGGACCATTTTGGAACCGACAGGTGCATGCAAAATTTTACGGGTAACAATGACGTGTGTTGTCCGAGATTCCTTGGATTTAGGATCTGCTCTAGCTATGGCAGATTTGGATTAAAAATCATGTGCCAGAATTGAGCTGGATTCTAATCCAGCTGCCACGACAAATCTCCCAGCAGGAATTTAGTATACCATGTGGAATATAAATAGGAATTCAATTCTTGGGCTTGGACATTCACCTCCTGGCGATTATCTAAGGATAGCAGAGCTGTGAGAGCACAAACTGAGGTAGTTGCTGCTCCTTCAAATGTGTCGCAATATATTTAAGAGAGTTCTCAGTAGAGAATGGTTGGTTTTATTTAGATATGCTTTGCCATCTACACTTACCATTGGCCCCCAAAAAGTTCCACGAAACCATAGGTAAATTTCATTTTATGTGTTTTGTTTTGCATGTAGAGGAAGAAAACCATGGCGTTGAGTTCTTTGGCAATGATCCGGATTTGCAAAATTTCCAGAAGAAACCGTCTCCAATAAAAGAGACATCCAAGAATTGAGCAATTCCAGACTAAATATTTGAGGGAAGAAACGACCAACATTTGAAGGAGTAGTTGGGTAATGGCGCGAGGAGGAGGAAGAACTGCGGTTTTGAATTCTGTTGGTTTTTATTTTTGCAAAAGAAAAGGAGATGGAGAAAGGGAAGGGAAAAAGGACACCCAAAAAATGGGAAGAGCGAAGGGAAAGGAGGAAAAGGAAGGAAAAGAGGGAACATGAAAAGGGTGAAGAGAAAAAAGACATGGAAAAGTGAAAGGGAAATGAAAAAAATAAAGGGGAAGAGGAAGGGCAACTTAGGAGAAAAAGGGGAAAGGGAACCTTGGGAGAAAAAGTGAAAAGTATGGGAAAAAGGGGAAAAGGGAAAGGGTGAAGAACGGGGAAAATAGAATTGAAAAAAAGCATGGAAAAATGGGAGGGGAAAAAGGAAAGAGGGAAGGGTGAGGAAAGGGAAAAAAAGAAAAAAAAAATGGCATAGGAAAAAAGCAAGGGAAAGGGGAAAGGAAAAAGGAGGGTGAAAGGGAAGGGAAATAATGGCATTAGGAAAAGGGGAAGATGGAAAGTAGGAAAAGGGAAAGGGTAAATGGGAATCGGAAAAGGGTGGGGAAAGGAAAGTGAGAAAGAAGAAGAGGGAAAGGGTGAAGAAATAGGAAAAGGAAGCCGAAAAGGAGCATGGAAAAGGGAAAGGAAAAAGAAAAATAGAGAGAGAAAAAGGAAAAGGGGGAGAAAAAAGGGCACAAGAAAAAAGAGTAGAAAAAATGTGGAGAAAAAGAGCATGGGAAAAGAAAAAAAAAAGGAAGGAAGGGGAAAGGGCGAAGGAAAGCGAAAAAGGGCACGGGGAAAGGTAAAGAGGGAAAGGATGGGGAAGAAAGGAAAAGGAAAAGGAAGGAAGGAAGGAAGTATATTTTAACGTCCACGGAGGCCAACTGGCCTATGAGACGGTGATACAATATAGTGGAAAGTTTCCAAACACAAAAGAAAACAACAGAAACCCTGTACAATGTGTCTCTACCACTGGGATGAAAAAACCCCCCATGTGGGAGGAAAAACCCTTGTAGTAGGCGTTGAGAGGCCCTATCTGAGCGCTCAAATTCCCTATGCTGTGAGGGACTCCCTCCCTGACGGTGGAGACTTGTAGAATGTAGGACGCGAGACGTGCCACCATTGGCGAAGCCAGTAGTTGATGAATTGTTATCTCAGAGCATCTGAGGTCGGCATGAGCTGCTAGGATGTGTGCATATGCTGGGCATTCCGGTAGAGCATGGTGTTCATCTTCTACTATCTGCATGTGACAGCACTGGCATAATCTCTCATGCCGGGGGATTCCCTGCCCTCCATCCGTACCCCAGCAGCCTGTCTCAATTCTGAGATGGTGATTGCAACTATAGCTCTCCGTTTCTTGGTAGAGATGTGTGCCTTCAGATACTGATGGGGACCGTGTTCAGGTGTTGAAGGTTTTCCTGGACAAAACCCTCAACCTCAAGGGTATAGGACCTCTAGGTTGCTATAGGCAACCACTCTGTAGAGAATTCTGCAAATACTATGCTCAAGAACCCAGATAGATCAGTTTCCCTAAACAGAAAAAAACTAGTCACAGCAAAAACCTTGCCCTGGGACAATCCTTAAGAGTTTTTCTATAATTTCAATCCACAAAGCTTCTAGACAATATGCTTGATTAATATACCAATGCCTATTTGCAAACTCCTTAGGCTTCTCTATGGAATTGAGCCTACTGACCAAGTCAAATTTGAGTCAATATCCCAACCCGAGAGCTTGTTTTGCCAATTCTTGAGATCGAGCACTTTTTTTAGTTTTGACAATTGATTTAACTTCTAATGACTCTGCAAACTAAGTGCACAGGCATCACAAAAGCAATTTGCAGCCATTTTTGTGGGAAAAAATTGTCTATAAGCTAATACAGTTCTTGATTCAAGGATGAACAGACAGATGGTTTCTAGAGATATGTTTTAATGATTTTTGGAAGGGTAATTACTGTAGAAACCCTATGGTGCAAGAAAACTAACTCAGATATTGTTAATAATCTCTATCTTCTGTGTTTATGGATTTTTAGCATAGAGAAATAAGAATTCACACTGTCAAATACCAACAGTACTTACCAAGGTCGGATTTTCTCTCATTTGATTATCACATAGAAGGTAAACATCAATTTCCAAGCTCTCAGTCTTGGGCACAGGATCCAAAATAATCATAAGAAGGTAAACAATCAGGTTTTTTGCATCAAATTCAACTAAACTTCATGCAAGGCAGGCTATTCTTCGCAAAATACTTCTGAATCCGGTACATAGAGTAGCTCAGACGTCAGAATTTCGCATAGAGGCCGATGCTTTTTTCCAAAACTTGTCCCCCTTTTATTTTCTTATTTCCGGCACATTCTTGGCATTTGGGTTTGTTTGATTTGGCTTATGCGTGTTTTGGTGTTTCTTGAGGCACAAAGGTACAAAAAAGGATGTTTAAGCTCATGATTGTCAGGTGAGATCCACCGGAGAGGTCGGATCTTGGCCTGACCTTTTTAGGTCAAAGCATTTTTGTGCCGAAGATCTTTGGTGAGGTGGATGATGACATGGCATGGTGACATGGCAAGGATCTTTTCTCCTAGTCAACAACTTGTGTGAGATGGAAAACAAAATGGTGGATGACATGTATGGTGAGGTGGCATTTTTGGTGAGGTGGATGATGATGTGGCATAATTATATGCATTGATAATGCTTAGGCCAAATTTGCCCAAGTAACTTTGTAATGGAGATGAGTGTTTGAAAAAATGTGAGGTGGCATTTTTGGTAAGGTGGATGATGATGTGGTATAATCATATGCACTTTTGGCACGAAATCTTAATAATGCTTCGACCAATTTGGCCCGAGTGTTTTTTGTAATGAGGGTTCTTCTCCCTCCTTTTTGCTTTAGAGAGAGAATGTGCCCTATTAGCCATTAATATGCCGATTTCAATAGGGATTTTTGGAAATAGTGGATGTGTGATGGAGTGTGTGTTGTTCTTGACTAGGAGATAGATCAAGCCACTTTGGATTTGAATAATGGTGAGTAAAAGGAGGCAATTGGAGTCAAGGAGTTCCTCACGGTATAGATCATGCCAAAGAACTTGAATGAATATCTTACTTCTTAGGGGGCTTCCAATCTTGATCTTGCCATAGAGCTTCCTTATGTTGACCTTGCACTACATTTTGACCTTCAACCCTTCTTTGCAATACTTCAAATGAGAGTCCTTGCTTGGTTCTTCAACTTGAGGTTGCTTGAATTGTCTTGAGGATGCAGACTTGGTATATGCACATATTTCAGCAAATTGTTACCCACCAATGAGAAATGTCAATTGCTCTTCTATGCTGCCAAATTGTGGCAGCATCAGGCGACGGATTGACTTGCGTATGGTAGTGCTCTGTTTTGGGCTTTCCAAGAGTGGGCGCATCCCACAGAGAGGCAGCAAAGCGCTCATTCAAATGCAGCTCCTGCTCCGCGATATCCGACATATCCATGATGTGTTGATAGTCTATGGACCATCTTGCGAACCATCCCCTACAATGCTCCTGCCACACTCTCTTCAGACGTTGTGGCCCTTGTGCCAATAACAGAGCCCGGGGAGGAAGACGTTGTGCATCCATTCTGTCAACCTTACGGAAATACGCAAGGTGCCTGCGCATAGCAGGATGCTGCAGGGGCCAAAAGCCAGTCTCATACAGCAAAATCGGATAAGGCACCGTATCCTTAACGCCTAGGCTGTATGTCAGGAAAGCCTTCTGTACCCTCTCTAGCTTATCCCAAATACCCTTGCTAACCGGCGCCCCCCGCACCTCTACCCCATACAGCAATACTGGTCCACGAGTGCTCTCCTTTGTGCTTTATGCGTGCCAATCGCGAGAGATCTATTCTCAGTATGATTATTCTCAGATTGCATACGTGGCTTTCCATCCCGCTTTGACCCTTCTTTCTACACAGTCATCCCATAGCATGTTAGCAGAGAAATCGATTCCGAGATACTTAAAGGTCCTTACAACTTCCATCCTTTGTCCTCTGTAATAGAAGTCTGGGATATCATGCTGTGCAGACCGGATTGGCAACAGCTTGGTTTTCTGCTGGTTGACTGTCATTCCTGCTATGTCACAGAATTGACTGAGAGCATCCAAATGTTCCTGCATACTCCTAGTTGTATGGGATAATAAGCCCAGATCGTCTGCATAGAGCAACCGTTTTTATCAGATATGCCTCTCGGGTAAATCAAGGGCCACCACCTCCATGTTCTTGCATCCAGGTCTCCAATTTGTCAATATAGAGTCCAAAAAGCGTTGGAGATAATGGGCATCCCTGTTTAACACCTATGGTGATGTTCACCCGGTGGTCTGACGCAGGCAAAGTGGCATATATTCCGGCCATAGAGCCGTAGATGGCATTCTCGCAAAAACCGTGGGACATGTAGCTCCCCCGCAAGCGCTTGCCACAACAAAGTCCCGGTGGGACCGTATCATATACCGTCTTAAAATCCACGAAACAACAATACAAGTCACATCGTGCATTA
This sequence comes from Isoetes taiwanensis, assembly GCA_021234155.1. NCBI lineage: Eukaryota > Viridiplantae > Streptophyta > Lycopodiopsida > Isoetales > Isoetaceae > Isoetes > Isoetes taiwanensis. The sequence goes on along the minus strand of JAJEKV010000074.1, from coordinate 2,866,579 downwards.
TGGCTAGCTTCCATAAGGATTCTGAAAGTAAAAATATGATCACTGGTGGAGTGGGCAGGGCGAAAACCTGCTTGGCCAACTGCCTGCACGTACTCCAGTTTTCTCCGCCCATTGTGTTAACTTCTTCTCCAGCACACCTGCTAGAAGTTTTGCGAGTAACGGGCTCACCATGATCATACGGTAGTTGGTGGAGTCATCCCTGCTTCCCGTCTTATGAATAGGGGTGACCTTGCTAACCATCCATTCCTGCGGGAGGCCCTCTCTGATGGCCTGATTGATTATCCCTGTCAAAGGCCCGAGCAAAGCTGGCCCACCCCATTTCAACGGCTTCGGGCGGTTCACGCAAGTCCTTTGCTTTTACCATTAGCCGAGATCTCCCCCGTTCTTCGAGGGAAGCCCCAACCACAATGTTGTTAATTTACGAGACCCCGGCGAAGGACCCGCCTTAATTCCCGGTGCAATCTATCCTCGTATTGGGCATGGTGATGTGCTTGCCTAATGGTGGTAATTATTGTTCGTTTCATTCGCATGCGCAGATCATACATCTCCCATTGGAATTCGCCATCCTTCTTCTCGAAAGCACCGGCGCCGGCCTCTTGACTTTCATTTGTCTCTTTTCTAGAGGTCCAACCTCCCCCTCGCATCCTGCATTGTAGCCTCCCGGTTCCGGCCAACCGCCGCTTGGGGCAATCAATCAGGGCAACCTCGCTTCACTTGTGCTTGTCGAAAGCTCATTTTGCCTAAATACCCACATCCTCGGCATTTGCCATTGGAGCTGATCTAGACGGGGGTTGCATCGCCGGGGTGCGGACATCCCCTCAATTCACTTCTTAGTCATGCGAATACAAGATCGCTGCGGCTTGTCTCAAGGCCAAAGTCAGCCAGCCCAAAGCGGTCATCCAGTTGGCCCCCATGCATTCCTCCAAAGATCGAAATACGTTCTTTTTCTTTCGCCAACTGTTTCTTGAGAATAGCTGCCGGTTGGGTGTCCCTTTGCATCTCCACAGCTGCCAGCTTGTCCTGAATGGCATTAAGCTTTCCCGCCAGGACATGTATTGCCTCTGTCTGTGTGATGTACTCCGAGGGGGAGGAGCCCTCGCCATTACGTGCCCGCTTCTTTAGTGCATGCAGATTCCCCTCCATCGTTTGTGAGGCCTACAACTTTCGAGCACTCCGGAGTGAGTTAGAAATGCGCAGGAAGTATATAGGGATTCAAATATTGAAAGTGAATCACAAAGAGTGCCCGCCCTTATGGTTGGCATGGGGGGTTCAACCCTATGGGTGGGGGGCTCAATTCCGATTGCTGCCGGAATTTTTTTGGAGTGGGAAGGAGTTGGAGGCTGGGCTATTAGATCTTTTGCTCTGTAGCTTGGGAACACTTTGTAGCCATGCAAGATCTTTTGCTCTGTAGCTTGGGAACACTTTGTAGCCATGCAAGAATGGTAGCTCAGCAAAACCAGAAACACATTGTAGCCATGGGAACACTTTGTAGCCATGCAAGAATGGTAGCTCAGCAAAACCAGAAACACATTGTAGCCATGCAAGAATGGTAGCTCAGCAAAACCAGAAACACATTGTAGCCATGGGAACACTTTGTTAGGATTCAAATGTAAAATGTCTAGATTTCAATCTTTATCAATCTTTCTATGCATTGCCTTAAACAATATTCAATCAATATCAACAAGTCACAAAACCATTGAACTTATCATAAACATTCAATAGTCTAACTTCATTGCAACTCCGAAAGCTCGGGCATTCTTTATTCGAAATGAATCCAAAATATACAATGCACATGTGATTCTCAGATCGTTCTTCTTAATTTATAGGCTGGCACCAATCCATCCGGGATCGGCACCGATCCTTCTCTACCGTTTCGCATCATACTAAGTTTGAATGAATCAACCTGTCATTCACTTATTTGACCGAGTATTTCATCTGCTATTTAACCATTGAACCTAATGTTCATGCATTGCGAACCATTGAACCTAGTATAATAAGGTTTCACGAACCATTAGACCTTAGGTTAACCTTAACCATTTATGTATGCTGCATAGGTTTCCATATGACTTAATCCCTTTATTCTCATGCACTTATCCTGTTACCTTGAATCATATGCATCTGTGCTTTTAGAGCATCTGTAGATTATCTTAACTGTATAAATAGCTTCTTGTGACAGGTTCCATACCTTTTATAAGTTGTTCTTCTATAACCTTTTTCTGTAACTCAATCAACCTTATTATAATATGAACTTAACTTTCACATTCCCCTTTCATCTTATAATCTCTGCAATTAATCAGCCTTCTTAAGTAACTGAACTTTGAGTCTGTCAATGCCTTGGTAAGTATATCTGCCAGTTGCTGATCAGTGTGAATGTGTTGAACCTGTACAACATTCTTATTTACTAAATCCCTGATAAAGTGCATTTCTAACTCAATATGTTTGGTTCTCTCGTGCAACACCGGGTTTTTGTCATGGTAATGCAACTCAAACCGTCGAGAATGCAATTAGTGGATCCTTTTGACGCATTCCCGCCTATTTAACATTCTTTTCTGTTCCAAACTATTTCCTTAGCTGCAAGTGTGGTTGCTGAATATTCAGCTTCTGCTGATGATAAAGCTATGGCATTCTGTTTTTTACATTTCCAAGAGATAGGCCCTCCTCCAAGCATTAGTATAAAACCTGATGTTGATTTTCTCTCATTGAGATCTCCTCCCCAATCCGAGTCACAATATGACTCTAGATTCAGATTTTGTGAATCATACATAATTCCATAATTTATGGTCCCCTTCAAACATCTGACCAATCTTTTTGCTGTCTGCCAATGCATCATCCCATAATTATTATTGTACCTACTTAATATATTGACAGCATAGGATATGTCAGGCCTGGTACAGTTAGCTAGATAGAGCAAGCAGCCAACCAATTCCCTGTATGGTAATTTTTGTACTTCAGCTTTTTCTTTATCATTCTGAGGGCAATGTTCCATTGACAGTTTATTCCCTGGCACCATTGGTGTTTTGACAACCTTGCAATTCTCCATATTGAATCTCTTAAGGATTCCAATTATATTTTGGCCCTGAGATAATGCCATAGTTTTACTTTTTCTATCTCCATGTACTTCTATGCCCAGAAATTTCTTAAGTTCCCCTAGATCAGTCATCTTGAACCTGTTTTTTAAAATATTTTTGCACCTTTGAAGTATGCTTAAATTACTACTGACCATAACATTATCATCAACATATAATGCTATGTAACAAAATTCTGAGCCTTCTCTAAATAAGTAAATGTTCCCATCATCCTTGAGTTTAGAAAATCCCTGTTCTCTTAGGAAAGTATCCATGCACAAGTACCACTGCCTTGGTGACTGTTTTAATCCATACATTGCCCTTTTGAGTTTCCAGACCTTATCTTCCCCTTGTTCAAAACCAGGTGGTTGTTTCATGTAAATATCCTCCTCTAATTTTGCATTAAGAAAAGCCGTGGTAACATGCATATGATGAGCCTCCAAATTTTGAGCATTTGCCATAGCTAATAGCATTCTAATGCTTGTCAATTTCACAATAGGAGAAAATGTATCCTCATAATCAATTCCTTGCTTTTGTGAGAATCCTTGTGCTACAAGCCTTGCCTTATATTTGATTACATCTCCTTCATTGCCTTGCTTTTACTTTTTATAAATCCATTTACATCCAACTCACATTTCTACCTTTAGGTAGATTTTACTAACTCAAATGTTTCTGTTTCTTACAAAAGCATTAAGCTCCTCTTCCATTGCTTTTTGCCATTCTTTTGCATTTGTACTGCTCAAAGCTTCTTCAAGAGACTTAGGTACCTCAAAATCCATCATTGCTAAGATTTCTATTAGGTTTATTTCTGCTGTGCTATGTTTCAGCCTTCTACTTTTGCCTGTAGGATCTCTACCAAATAATTCAGGACTAACCTCTTTATTTTCATCTTGCAAGATTTGGGTGCTTGTCCTCTTTGTATGCTGAACTTTAGCATTGTTTGGTTTCTCCTCTTGTTCAATTGTCTCCTCAACTTCTGGTTCTTGTTGCATCTGCATGTCAGTGTCTTTATTTTCCTGCAACATTGTTGTGTCAGTGTCTAAATCATCATCATATATGTTTGATAGCTTATCTGATTGTTGCTCTTCGGTTTGAATCACTTTCTTTCCTCGCTGATTCCAACAAAGGAAGATTTTGTGTCTTTATAATATTGGGTTTCATCAAATGTAACATCCCTACTAATCACTATTTTCTTCTTTTCAGGGTCAAACATCCTATAAGCCTTTGACTGCTCATCATATCCCACAAGATAAGCCTTTGACTGCTCATCATATCCCACAAGATAGGCAATTCGACCTCTATCATCTAATTTTTGCCTTTGTTCCTTAGGAACATGCACAAAGCCCAAACATCCATAGCTTTTCAACCTTTCAAAATCTGGTTTTCTTCCTGACCACAACATTTCTGGTAATGATCCATTAATACTTGCTGATGGAATAATGTTTTGTACTTCTACTGCAGTCTTAACTGCTTCTTCCCATAAATAATTGGGTAATCCAAAGGTGTTTCAAAGATTGCTCTCACAGTTTAATATTGTTCTATTTTTCCTCTCGCTACACCATTCTCATTGAGGAGAATGTGCACAAGTCAACTGTCTTTTTATTCCTCTAGCTTTACTAAACGCTTTGAATCTCCCATACAGGTATTCTCCACCTCTGTCTGCGAGCGTACACATTTCACTTTATTTCCTGTCTCAAGTTCAACTTCTGCAATAAATTCCTTGAAGGCATCAAAAGCCTCATCTTTAGTTCTTAAGCATTTTACCTTGGCCTTCCGACTGAAATCATCTATGAATGTGATGAAGAATTTCTTTCATGTAAAACCTCTTACATTAAGAGGTCCACATAAGTCAGTATGGACAACTTCTAAGATCCTCTTTGCTCTCTTATTGGATTTTTTAAAAGGTAATCTAGCATGTTTACCAACCATGCATCCATAGCATACTTTATTTTCATTCTCCAAATTACAATTTGCAATTAGCCCCTGTTTTACCATGGCTTGTATATTTTTGTTGCTGACATGACATAGTCTTTGATGCCAAATATTAATATCAGGGTTTATAATTGCATTCACACATGGCAGTTGGTTGCCTTCAAATCCAAAGAGATTGCCCACTCTTTTTCCCAGAAATTTAATTTCATTGTCTAACAAAATAGTACATTGCAATCTGTCAAAATAGACAGTATATCCCATATCCACTAGCTGACTTACAGAAATCAGATTTCTTACTAATGTAGGCACACATAAAACATCCTTTAAAACTACTGGTTTCCCTTGCAGATCAAATAGCTCAAGTGTTCCTGAGAATTGTACTCTTTGAAGTTCTCCATTTCCTAGTTTGATATAGCTTCCCCTTTCTTGTTTCCCATTCTTAAGTAACTTGACTGAGCCAGTTACTGTTTTCTCTGCTCCACTATCTAGTATCAGCATATTATCATTAGATTCCCTACTCAAAATATTCAAAGTGTAGTTGCTTACCTCTGCATCTTCATCCTCTTCACTAGTTTCTTCCTCGATCTCTTGTGCTAGATTTACTGCTGCCTCTTGCTTTCCACCACCTTTCCCTTGCTTTCCTCTTCCTTTAGATTTGCCTCCCTTCCCTTTGTTGCTGGAACACCTGTTAGCATAATGCCCTTTGCCACCACATTTGAAACATTCAACATTTTTAAGTTTTGGACATTCAGCCTTAAGATGACCATAACCTTTGCAAAGAAAACATGGACCTATATTCCCCTTTTGCCTTGAACTATTCCCTTTGTATTTGGATCGACCTGCATATAATACCTCAGTATTTTCATCATTGTCATCAGTCAGCATTTTATTTTGCTCAAATTCAGTCCTAATCATCTCTTCTGCACTTTCCCTAGTTCTTGCCACATTTCTTATTAAGGTAGCTAGCTGCTTGTTCTCTCCCACTGCCCTAGCTACATGCAATAACTTCTGCTGATCAGTCATTAGAACTCCTGCTCCCTCAAGATCTGCCACAATATTGTCAAACCTTGAAAAGAAATTAGTTAAATCATCTTCCTCCCTAAGTCTGAGTTTTCTCAATTCTTTATCCAACATATCAATCTGGGATGAGCTTTTTTCCATATTTCTCCAGGAGTTTTACCTCTTATTTTCAGCAAAATTGATGCCCCTACCTTGCTGGTTAAGATAGCATAGGCTTCTTTTATTTTTGGTTTGTCAATTTTGCTGGAAATGCCACTTTCTCCACTTGTTGCAGTTGCATCCAGTTCCCCTGCAGCAGATGCCTCCTCTGAAGAGCTATTCTCTCTTCTTCCTGCAACTATACTAACTGCACCATTAGTATTTCCTTCCTCTAACAATTCCCATAGATTTTCATTTTCTAATACATTTTTCATTTGTTATTTCCAAATTTAAAAACCTGGACCTCCTTCATAGGTCCTGATTCCACTGAGAAGAGCAGCTCCAAATCTACTAGACATTTTAACCAACCTGGCTCTGATACCAATGTTAGGATTCAAATGTAAAATGTCTAGACTTCAATCTTTATCAATCTTTCTATGCATTGCCTTAAACAATATTCAATCAATATCAACAAGTCACAAAACCATTGAACTTATCATAAACATTCAATAGTCTAACTTCATTGCAACTCCGAAAGCTCGGGCATTCATTATTCGAAATGAATCCAAAATATACAATGCACATGTGATTCTTAGATCGTTCTTCTTAATTTATAGGCTGGCACCAATCCATCCGGGATCGGCACCGATCCTTCTCTACCGTTTCGCATCATACTAAGTTTGAATGAATCAACCTGTCATTCACTTATTTGACCGAGTATTTCATCTGCTATTTAACCATTGAACCTAATGTTCATGCCTTATAATATAAGTCATTGCGAACCATTGAACCTAGTATAATAAGGTTTCACGAACCATTAGACCTTAGGTTAACCTTAACCATTTATGTATGCTGCATAGGTTTCCATATGACTTAATCCCTTTATTCTCCTGCACTTATCCTGTTACCTTGAATCATATGCATCTGTGCATTTTAGAGCATCTGTAGATTATCTTAACTATAAAATAGCTTCCTGTGACAGGTTCCATGCCTTTCATAAGTTGTTCTTCTATAACCTTTTTCTGTAACTCAATCAACCTTATTATAATATGAACTTAACTTTCACACACTTTGTAGCCACGCAAGAATGGTAGCTCAGCAAAACCAGAAATACATTGTAGCCATGCAAGAATGGTAGCTATTATGTAGTGTGTATGATTTTCGCACCATATACACTTGGACCTAGACTAGGAATGGTAGCTATTATGTAGTGTGTATGATTTTCGCTATTATGTAGTGTGTATGATTTTCACACCATATACACTTGGACCTAGACTAGGAATGGTAGCTATTATGTAGTGTGTATGATTTTCGCACCATATACAATTGGACCTAGACTAGGAATGTGAAATCTTGCTAAACTTTAAAACCTCAAAATCGGAAAGCTTGGAGAATACAATGCTTTTTGCATATATGGTTGCTGGAAATTGTTAATAGTCACTATTTGGTGTAGTACTGTTACGGACCAAGGGCAAGTCGCGCTTGCGGGCCTTGGGATCGGGAGTCTGCATTGGGAATGCCACGGGGTGGCTTGGGAATGTCCCGAGCAGTAATACCGCCTAGGGGCGGCATGGGGTATTTTCTAAATGGCAAAACTTTCGTATCTTAAAGTGGCCTTTTAATTAAATTCTAAAGCCCTTTAGTAAAAGCCACTAAACCTTTGAATTGGGGGCGTGACGTGGCTTAGTATTATTGGCTGATGGTTTTAAAGGGGGCTGTAACCTCGCGATTGCAACAGGCCAGCCAGATCATCTAAAAACAGCCCGGATTTGGGCTATTCCTTCTCGGATCTCTGCAGAAAAGGCCCACGGGCCTTTTTCAAGTTAAACTTGGCCCTATCTGGAGGCGTTTTGGGAAGAACACAGTTTTCCTTTGGAGCAAGCAGTTGAAGCAATCCCGAAGCAATCCGCCTTGTTTGATAGCCTTATCTTCTACTGCTAGGGGTTTTGGCCCATTGCGAATTGATTGAAAATCCGTGAAGGTGATGAACCAAAAACAGAGTTTCGAACTCATCAAGGTTATTATGAGTTCCTCGTTATGCTGTTTGGTCTCACCAATGCGCCGACTACGTTCATGAGGTTAATGAACCGAGTATTTGCTGATTACTTGGACAACTCAGTTGAAGTATTTCTGGATGATATACTTGTTTACTCGAACTCATTGGACGAACACTTCCTGCATCTAGAACAAGTGCTTAAAGTGTTACGCTCCAATAAGTTGTATGCCAAAATCTCTAAATGTGATTTCCTCAAGCAAAGGGTTGCTTATCTGGGTCACATCTTGTCGAGGGAGTGTCTCCAGACCCTAGCAAGGTACGCGGTACGGGAATGGACTCAATCTGAGAACATTCATGAGTTGAGTTCTCGGGTTGGCTACTTATTATAGAAAATTTGTGCCCAAGTTTTCTAAGGTAGTAGCCCCGGTCACTGATCTTTTAAGAAAAGATCAAGAGTATGTGTGGGGTCGAGCTCAGCAAGAGGCCTCTAAAAGGATTAGAAGCCTTCTAGTGAGTAGTCCGGTACTGAAGGTACCCGACCTCAATGAGTCGTTTGAAGTATACACGGATGCCTGTGGGCAAGCTCTGGGGCACTGTGCTTATGCAACAAGGTCGTGTTGTTGCATATGAAAGACGTAAGCTTAATCAAGCGGGACGAAATTATGCAACGCTTGAGCAGGAACTATTGGCTATAGTTCATGCGTTGAAGACGTGGCGGCACTACTGGAGATGTGGTACCAATAAAGAGCCACGCAAGTTTGTGGTTTATACTGACCATAAGCCTTTAAGATTTTTGCAAAGCCAAGCTGAGATTAGTCCTAGGCAAGCTAGGTGGCTTGACTTTTTGCATGAGTTCCATTTTAGTATTGAGCATACTCCTGGAAAGAACAACCCGGTGGCGGATGCCTTGTCCAGGATTAAGTATTTGAATACTTTAATGGTAGGGGAGAATGATCTCTTCCAAAGGATTAAAGACGCATACCGAGAAGATAAGCAACAACCCGCGATAACCAAATTTGGGGATTGGTGGACTGAGCAAGATGGGTTGTAGTTTTATAAATCAAGGATTTATGTTCCATTGCATGCTAATCTTCGAGATTTGATATTGCGCGACCATCATGAGACCCCGCAAGCTGGGCACGGGGGTGAGTGAAGACCTATGAGTTGGTCAAATGCTATTGGCCAGACATGAAGGAACAAGTCCAGGACTTAGTTTCGCATTGTCTGACGTGTCAAGCTGCTAAGGCTGACCATGGTCGTACCCCGGGAGTCCCTATACCTATACCCTTGCAACCGTTATACCTATACCCTTGCAAAGATGGGAGTGTATAAGTATGGACTTCATAGTCTCTTTGCCTAGAACTGTAAGGCAGAACACTCAAGTGTGGGTGATTGTTGATTGCCTGACTAAGTACGCCAAACTTGTGGCCTTAAAGGAGGATGCTACTGGTCCAGATGTAGCAACTGCATATATGAGATATGTTTTCCCTCTTTTTTGTCTGCCTTTGTCTATCATAAGTGATCGGGACACCAAGTTCACATGTCATTTTTGGAAGGACCTTATGAAAGGTCTTAAGGTACGATTAAGAATGAGTAGTGGTAACCACCCACAAACGGATGGCCAAACTGAGAGGATCAACATGATCCTGGAGGATATGTTGAGAAGTTTTTTCCATGAGCGCAAACTCATTGGGAGGAGTATTTGCCTTACCTAGAGTTTGCGTATTACGGGAATTAGGATGACTCCCTTTGTTGCTATGATGGGGCGAAATCCCAGAACTTATGCTAGTATGCACAAGTATCTAAAAACGGATGCCGCCGTAAATATGTTGGATGACATTAATGCAATTTTGCTTCAATGTCGGCAAAATTTGCGAAGAGCGCAAGATCGCGCTCAAGTGTATGCTAATAAGCATAGACGTGATGTTACCTATGAGGAAGGTGACTATGTGTTCTTAAGGATTGTGTATCCTTCATCGTTACAAACCAACACCCTTAAACCGTTGGTTACAGGGCGTGTGCCTAAGTTAACCCCGAGATATGCTGGACCTTTTAAGATTGTTAGAAGGTTAGGAACCATAGCATATGAGTTGGCATTACTACAGGATATTGGGATTCATCCCATATTTCATGTAAGCCAGCTTAAGCGAGCTATACGAGAAACGGACAATATTGTTAGTCCTGAGAGTATACTGCTAATGTTAAGCTCCGCTATAACACCAGAACGGATTCTAGATACTCGTGTTCGGCAGTTGCGCAATAGGGACATTCGTAAATATCTGGTCTTGTGGCGAGGCCAGTCTCCCGCGGATGCCACTTGGGAGACAGATGAGTTTGTGCAACGTTTTTCTCATTTGAACCTCTAGACCTTGTGGACAAGGTCCTAAGTGGAGGGCAGGAAATTGTTATGGGCCAAGGGCAAGTCGCGCTTGCAGGCCTTGGGACCGGGAGTCTGCATTGGGAATGCCACGAGGTGACCTGGGAATGTCTCGAGCAGTAATACCGCCTAGGGGTGGCATGGGGTATTTTCTATATGGCAAAACTTTCGTATCTTAAAGTGGCCTTTTAATTAAATTCTAAAGCCCTTTAGTAAAAGCCACTAAACCTTTGAATTGGGGGCGTGACCTGTCTTACTATTATTGGCTGATGGTTTTAAAAGGGGAATTCGGCCTGTAACCTCGCGATTGCAACAGGCCGGCCAGATCATCTAAAAACAACCTAGATTTGGGCTATTCCTGCTCGGATCTTGCTACAGAAAAGGCCCACGGGCTTTTTCAAGCTAAACTTGGCCCTAGTGGCCCTATAACGATATCTGGACGCGTTTTGGGAAGAACACAGCTTTTCTTTGGAGCAAGCAGTTGAAGCAATCCGTCTTGTTTGATAGCCTGATCTTCTACTGCTAGGGGTTTTGACCCATTGCGAATTGATTGGGAATCAATTCGCCTTGTTCTGAGCTACTTCATTATTTGATGTTAGCATAAAGAGACGTTCCATTCTTGGAGTGTTTCTGACTGCTCTTTGAGCAATACTGCTACTGCAGTATCAAGTTCTCGTGTTAGAACTTCTGAAGCTGAGCATCACGCTGGTCTTGGGAATCGGTAAGCGATCATGCATGGGGAGCTATGGGATCTCACGGTTGAGGGGAATTCTGGGAATTCTAGGTAGTGCGATCGGACCTACTTTTTGTAGGTGACAAGTACAAAATGGTAGAATAATGCCTCTTCAATGACCAATGATTTTTCGTTCTCCAAGAGATTAGTAAGAACGTACATCAACTCGATAAAGAGCACATAGTAAGAGGGCACCATATTCAAATGGATATATCCATCCTGCCTCACATAGTTTCATAGGCCTCTTCCATTTGTTAAGCACAGACCATGCCCAGTAGAGCAAGGTACCCCATGCTGATCTGTAAGGATAACACATCAGATACGTAATTCATGTTTGAACAAATGAATGAATTGCGCTAGATAGTTAAAGTCTTATCTTCTTCAATCCTTAATGCTGCAACTCGACATAGCCATCTTCAATAAGGATCAATGATTTTTAGAGGCATGCTTGGCACATATTATATGCACATTACACTATTCCAATGAATCGTAAATGCAAGGGTATGAATATATTTTTTTAAGAATATTTTCTTAGTTCTCCAAGCTGATAGGAGAAGTTTTGTGTGGGTGCTTCCATATACTAGAGTGCAGTACCTTGTTCTATAAGTGCATTCCATCATGTTGATAAGGGCCCCTTCAAAGAACAATAATGATGTAAATGTTAAAACATGGGTCCAACTTCGCAAATCAGGGCAGAATATAACCCTACCAGTGACATTAACATTTGATGATGGTGCAGTACCTACAAGTAAAGAATCATGAAGCAAAGGCTGCATGCTTTGCTTGCTTTCCACAAACCAAATAATCAGTGCACTACTTCAATGAATAGCAAATGCAAAAATTAAAAATACATAACCGTTCTAGTGACATGTTCATACCAGATCAAAGTTCCATTCAGTGAACCCCACTTTTAAAGATGTATGGAGCTCGTAAATTTGCCCTAAAGAGTTTAAAAACTTGCTCCAAAATAAATCAATTCAAAGCTGCAAATGATGTGTTAGTCCAAGTTGTGCATCAAACATCAAATGTTTTGTGCATTGTATCTGCAAAATTAAAAAGCCACGATAAGTAAAAAATGTGTTGAATTTATTAGTACAAATTGTTTGTTTTCTGGTTTCTGTGTAGACCAAATATTCATTGAAGCCAGCAAGTCCAACTTCTTGCTCAAATCATCTGTGCCATGGGGCTAAAGTGCAAGGGTTGAGCTTATTCACCATAAAGAATGTCTCTTGCAATAGGACATAGCAAGTTTGAATTTATTTATGCAACCATCTATTATTCGCCCTAACGTACAAAAAGCTTCATTCAGATCTATTACTAAGCATACAGTCTGAATATTGCTTTGCAATAAACCTACTGAAGATAGGACCTGCTGAAAGAATCTATTAATGCATGTGGAACAAAGAAAAACAATCAACCTCACCTATGTTTAAGGGTTAATATGATTGAAAATGCCGATAAAGCAGTTTATCACTGGTTTTAGAATAGAATAGAATAGAATAGATTTTTTAGCGTCCACGGAGCATGCCCTAGGTTGATCATTTTTACTGCAAGAAGCCCCTTGGATAGTGAATACAATGTGCTCATTACTGAAAGAAAACAATTATTCCAGCATCCTAAGCAATTGCTAACTCCAGATAAGTTGATAAATTGCCTCCTCTTCCTGAGTTCATGCACCAAATTTATATAGGCAAAAAAATGCATTTGAGTTCCTACAAATCTATTTGCAAGATGCTTCAGCCAAAACCAACAATGATGAGCAGTAGACCTTGAGAATGATTCTATTGCTAAAACGAATCTGCTTTCTTCACATGAATCTGCTCTCTTAATTTCTAATTGGTGCCTACAAATGAATGAAAAAAATAGAGATGCAGACTTTACAAACATGCATTGCAAACTGTATTGCAAACTTGCAGATTTCATAACATTCAAATCTTCTACCTTCCACGAATAGCTTAATCTGGAAAATAACCATGTAACTTCACTATTAGAATTAGTTTTATCAATAAAGCATTTTCCTTCCCGTTCAAACCTGGAATATGTAAAAGCTCAAACTAAGCCATGCTTGCTTAGTCATGGCAGTGTCTAAAATGTAACGGACCTAGGATTTTGAGGTATGTTGTGGAATTTATATTACTAGGGGATGCAAGGGAATAATAAAATTAAAATACCATACATGCAGAGTATATATCGTATATGCAGAGATTATACGGACAAATATACTAGTGGTTAAAAATACATACAAATACAGTGAATATCTTGATGCATCTGATGGTGGAACATTTTGGAAGGCGATAGATTGCAGCTGGATTGCTGAAGGAGCAGGTTGTGAGCAGTACTCTGGGAGCGTTGTTGGAGTTGCAGAAGAAGCAAACGGGATTTTTAGATGGGGATCAAGCCTTACACCTAGGGTTTTCTAGTGTTAGCAAAGCTGAACGTGCAACAAATTCTACCAAGGTGAATAAGTTACAATTTTTTCTTTGAAATCGCAATGGCTTAAAAGTAATGTTTAGGTTCTCTTCACCAATCAAATTTGTTGAACATCTTCAATTATTCTTGGTGATTTATAGATATCACAACAAGTCCAATCAAAAGATGCCATGTACGCATCTTTTTAAGGATTGTGAAAAATTTAACAAGCTTGATGGGCTATAAATCCAAATCCAGACTCATCAATGTTATGAAATTGATCAGAAAGAGGGGTAAAAGCCCTTCATTTTGCATGCCTGTTTAGTTCTTCACAAAAGTCAAAGACATGCATCATGGAGTAAAGTTGCAGACTTACATGGGCGGTTGTTAGGCCTACATCGCCTTCCAGACTGCGTCATTATATTACAGAGTTTAAAGCAGACAGAAACGAAATAGAATGGCAACGACTTAGATATTGCATGCATGCATGGACTCTACAGCTTCTTTCGTAAACTTAGATGACTACATAAGTAAACTCAAATCTAGAACTTGACATAACACTTACATCATACAAAATACACAGTTGTGCTCTCCAGCCAAACCTGCTTATGCGAGAACATGTAAGGGCCAACTATACAATCTTGCCCAGCGATATAGATGAGATGACAACATACATATATCAATATGTCCAGATGAAATATTCTCTTAGAAAAAGGTTCCTGGATTGCCAAGCTCTATAGAATATTGTTACCTGCCCCAAAAAAAAAGCTATCACATTCTGTAACCTTGAATCTCTCAGTGAGTAGAATAGCATTGTGCTTATAGTTATCATCACCTAATATTTTACCAAACACATCAGATATAATTTCAAAAGGAAAAAATACATTCAAACTAGGCCTACCTCCCCTATATCTCTTAGAATGAAAGATTCTGCCAGATTAAGAATCCGAAAGATGTCGCGTCATGACATCAGAAAGTGGACCCAAGTGTGTGGCAATGCATGTGGTTTCCCCAAGAGTTTCAGAAATCATATTTATTAACCAAGAAGTCGTATTTAATTAAAGTGGGACAAATCTCGAATTTTGGGACTCCTGACCTAAAATGGGACTCATAATCGATTTAGGGGAAGGGGGGAAGTTGGGGAGAAGTTGAGAGAAGTTGGGGAGGAAGTTCAAAAAGGGGGGTGAGAAGAGGGGGCAAGGGGAGGTGAGAAGAGGGTGCAAGGGGAGGTGAGTTCTGAAAGGGGGGTGAGAAGAGGGGGGCAAGGCGAGATGAGTTCTGAAAGGGGGGTGAAAGGGCAAAGGGCAAACGGATAAGGAGGATGGGCAAAGGGGGAGGGAGATGGCAAATGGGATGAAGATGGCAAATGAGATGGCAAATGGGTCAAGAGGAGAGGGCAAAAGAGGAGATGGCAAGGGAGGGAAAAGGAGGAGAGAAGGCTTGTAAATAATAAAATAATAAAAAATATAATATAATAAATAATAATACAATTAAAATACATTAAATGATTTAATAAATACAAATAAACATCATTAATTAAATAATTTCTTTCTTTCTCGCCCCGCGTGGCGAGAATGGGCTCAGCATATGGGCTCACCTGTGAGGAGAGTCACCTAGGCCCTTTCCATGAAGCTGATTGAACCTCGACTCTTCTTCCGAAACCCCTTTATGCATTATAACGCCCCAAATGACTCCCAAAGGGAGTTTATCCCGCAGGAGGCGTGGATTTTACCAAAGATGCCTGGTTGTCAAGGAGGCGACAAACGGATTTAGCCCACAAAATACTTTGGGGAAAGGAGCTTCGGGAACAGTTTTTAAGGAGCATAAGAGTTTCCATGTTTCTTGAGCTTGGCTTAGATGAAAAGAACCTTGAATCTGCAGTTCACGTTGTCCCGCTTTTTGAGCGTGATTTCGAAAGCGTAAATTGAAGAACGTGGTTTGGTTTCGCTTTGTTCGATGCTTGCCGAAAGCAAAGAATGCCGAAGTTCCCAACTCTCTTTTTGCCGAGCAAAGAATGATCTATTTTTTCCAATCGAGCAAAGAATGCTCGCTTTTTCCAAGAAAGAATGCCAAGCACAGAGGACTTGGCTTGGCAACTTCCATTTCATCCTCTACTGCACTCTCGCGTCCCCATAGCATCGAACGGCAGCCCCATTACCCCCGTGCTTCATCACCATCGCATCGCGCTCACGACCGCCATCCTCATCCCGCATCGATGATTCATTTTCGAGAACACGATCGATGATTCATTTTCGCACTCAATGTCCCGCCTATGTAGTTCCCAAACTCGTCAGAAAGATTGTCCTCCATAGCTATGGCTTCGGGCTTTGGGGCTTAAAAAGAGCATGGCAAAAGATGGCCCGGCTTGGCTTGGCTAACGATGCTTGGCGATGGAACACATTTGGTGACTAAACGACCTCACACGACGAGTTGGATCTTCCGGCCTGCTCGCTTTTTGAGGGCTTGAAGATCTTCAAATTGGCTCGCTTTTTTCGTGGCTTGAAGATCCGCAAAGAAAAAGGCAATGATTAGCAAAGCAAACAGAGCAACTACTAAGAGGACGCCCAGCCATAGCCGACCTTCATTTCCATAGCCGATCTTCACCGCAACATCGCGCAGGCCCTCAGAGGAACAGGGAGCCGAATTTTTTGCTTGGCCGATTCTTTGCTTGGAGGAGCAATACCGCTTTTGGCCGATTCTTTGCTTGGAGGAGCAATACTTTGCTCTTTGCTTGGGGTCGATTCTTTTTTGCACCATGGCCGATTCTCGACAGTCATGCGTAAATATAAATATAGCCAATGTCTATGCAAATGATAGGGTCTATGCAAAACAGGAACAGGGGGAGCCAATTGAGAGTCCCAAAAGGCCGATCCGAAGTTCCGGCTCTGGCTAGCAGAGTAAAGAAGACGAAAATCAAAAAGCATTCTCAGAGTCCACAAGGCAAAGGAGAGTCAAGACTAGTTCTTTTCGTTGTTCTTCTTCCTTTATGCCCTTCGGTTTGCTAGAGAGTCCATGTTTTCAGCCGGATCCTTCATTCTTGCTGAATATTTTATGCCCTGTGGCTTCTATCTGAAATCGGTGAGATATTGACGAAATCCTTACCAGTATTGTTGAGAAAAATCGGTGAGATATTGAAGAAATCCTTACAGCTCTGCCGTTCTCCTTCCGATGGATTCTCGGACGAATTTTGGTTGCGATCCGCCGTGGTACAAAAAGCATCCGCGGCACAAAGGTGTGTACCAAATTTCAAAATTCAAATATTTGGGGAAAAAAAAGGCTGGGTATAAGAGTCTTGAAAGTAAGTCCCGTGAGTAGAGTAAAGTGAGTCTTGAAAATAAGTCACGGGGCATAATATTTATATGGTGCATTATTATTAGTTATAAGGGTAAGTATATTTATATGGTGCATTATTATTAGTTATAAGGGTAAATTATTTTTAAGTTATAATGTGTATTATAGGTGCATGCATATGTTGCTATTTACATGTGCATTAGGCATTACTGGAAAATACATAGGAAATTTATGGGGAGGGTATTTTTTCATAGAAAATACATAGGATATTCTGTTTATTGAAAAATACATAGTATAGGATATTGTCTTATTAGAAAATACATAGTATATACTGTTTCATTTAAGAAAGCTATCTTTGAATAAAGCTATAGATAAACATTGACATATTAAAAAAGGGAGACAAGTAGGCAAGTAGGTTCGCCACATTTGTTGTATGTTTGATCACATGTGAACAAAGGTATAGTAATATGATATGATGTTTGAAGGTTATTCATTTTCGACCTTCTCGGACTTGTTGTGTTTTTCACTCCAAATGGCCTTAGACTTGTGTTTTTCATCTTGAAGGGCCTTAGACCTGCGTTTTTTTATTTTGAAGGGCCTTAGAACTATGTTTTCCACTCAGACCTATATTTTTTACTTTGAAGGGCCTTTGAAGGTCGAGAAAGGCCTTCTAACCCCTAAAACCTGCGTTTTTCGCTTTGAGCTGCCTTTCTCGACTCAAGAAGTCGAAAGGCCTTTCTAACCCTTAAAACCTCGTGGTTTTTCCTTTTTTGAGCTGCTTTTCTCGACTCAAGCGAAGTCGAAAAGGTCCTCGATCACCGCTTTCTCGACCTCGAAACTCTGTTTTTCACTTTGAGCTTCCTTTCTCAACCCCCAAAATCTGCGCTTTTTTCTCGATGCTTTTCTCGACCCACGAGTCGAGAAAGGCCCTTTAAAAATTTTCTTGAAAAAAAACTTTTTTCCTAGTTAAAAAAAAAAAAAAAAAAAAATTTTTACTCGAAGTTACGCTTCTCGACATGAAATCGAGAAAGGCCATTAGGGGGACCTTGAGGGTTTTTCGACCGCGCAGTCGAAAAGGCCCCTCAAAAATTTTTTTTTTTTTTTTTGCCTACGAGAAAAAGAAGGAATTTTTTTTCTTTGTTTTTGTTTTTTGGGCTCTAAGTTACATCGAGGGGCCTTTCTCGACTCACGAGTCGAAAAGGCCTCATACCTACATTCTTCGAAATGGCCCTTAGAACCGGGTTGTTTTCTTTATTTGTATTGTTCAGTAGCATCACTTGCACTAACTTGATTTTGCCTTTCCCAAAGACAAATCGCGAACGTAAAGGACATGATCGGAGCCATGTCGCTAGCGTGTTCGATTTCTATTCTCTTCAAGTTGCTCTTGTGGCTTGGAACGCCTCACCTTTTGCTCTCATATGTTGTTCCCGTGAGGTGGTCCGTAGCTAAGATGATGTAATATTTGTGTCAGCCCGACCATCATGGTATCTTCAACCATTGTAAACTTTGGTTTCAATCTAGAACTTTGATTTCAATCTTTAATGAATTTCCTTTGTTTCAGTTGCATTGTTCTTGTTCTCGACTCGCTAATCAGGGAAAACTGGAGGAAAGCTTCGATGCAGAGTTCTGGACAAAAAATCGAATTAAGGATAGTTTTCGGGTCGGGGTGCTCTTTTTCATGTAAATTAACAGGGTTCCGAAAAAAAATGGGAATGGAATGAGTCCCACTTTAATTAAATACGACTTCAAGGCAGTTTTAGATCGACTAACCAAGGCAGTTTTAGATCGACTACTTTCTGGCAATAGCAAGCCAAACTCTGAACGACCATACCTCAAACTTTAAGAGAATAACACTGGCAACTAAGACTTGTACTTCTCCGTATGTTAACATTGCCCAACAATCTTCCAATTGCTTTTGTTTAAAGCAAAAATAGCAGAGTATGCAATCAATATGCATAGCATAGTATGCAATCTATATGTATATCATAATTTTAGTACTGGAAATGGTGAAAGGAAAAGGAAAATGAACATGTAGGATCATATCTCACAATGTCATATGCAGGGATGCGAGATACATCTCTTTACAGACATTGCAGAAGGAAAACCACAAATTAATCTACTCTTAGGACAAATCTACTCTGGAATAGGACGAATCTATCGTGAAGCATCTTGCCATACACTTTGAAGCAGCCCGATTAAAAGACTATGAGCAGCTGCAGGAGCTGTAAGGGAGGATGACCGCAATGCAGTAGTTATGGTAGCGATGTTGCAGGAAAGCCCTATTTTGTGCAACGAGTCTGTCTATATATATCCAAGACTATTTTATGAGCTAGATAATGTAAGCTGTGAATGAAAAGCATCAAATGAGAGAGCAAGGTAAGAATGTGAATTTTTACCTGTGATAAAAATGGTCCAAGCTCATATGGTGGAAGAAGGGGCATTTTGCTCGGATCTTCAAATCTTCCCATGATTTTGTGCCGCCAAACAAGACAGAGACTAGATTTTAAATCGCCCAATCAGAGTTTGTCCTGTTAAATCACAGAAACCCAGCCAGAGTTTGTTTTGAGAAAGCACAAATCCCACAGTTTCAACTCTCTACATACTTCACAATCCCCCTTTTGATCCGGCCGAGTTCGCGTGTTGGGAAGAAATGGAGATGGAGTGCTCCATCGATCGTCCCAACTATGGCGGATCCATCAATATTGCAATTAGAAGGACCTGATAACTAATCCGTAAATTCGCATTCTTCTCGCTTTGTCGATTCTGTGAACCAAATCCACCTGGAGAAAACCCGACGACAATTAACAGTAGCTTGGGCTCTTGTGTTGCTCCAATGGCATTTTCGCTATCTCAGAGTGAGGAAGGAGCTCCAATGGAGTAACCCGGCCGTAAGAGGGTTAGTGGCATTTTTAGTTCCTCACGGAGTGAGGAAGGATCTTCAATTGAGCAACCCAACCGTAGAAGAGGGTTAAGCCATCCGGGCGGATCATGGTTTATCTCTCCGCCTAAGTGGAATACCCTGGCTTGAGAAGGGCTTTTGGCTATGGCCGAACATGCAAATAGCCAGGGATTGCTTGAAGAGCAAGAAGGCCATCGTGAGAGATCTCCAAGATTGGACGGAATCGTGTTGACCATCTATCCGGGCTGCTCATGGATCCGGCCACATCACCTTGAAATTTCAAAGTAAATTTTGAGATCGCCGTAATTACACCTTCCAAAAAATAAATGAAATCAAGTTCGATAAAAACACAATTTTTCCTCATTAGAAGAAAGCATGACCCTCGATGATATTTACCCCGCTGAATATGGCCATAGCTCCACCTTCTTGATTCTCCATTGTATTAACATTGTTATTTAAGTAGATTGTCTTTCGCTTTAAAAAGCAATATTTCTCCCGCAACACCTCCTCAAATGTTCTACAACAAAGACAAACCTAAGAAAAAGCATTCCTCATAGAGCCCATTCCTAGCTTCCTTATCTCCATACTCTAGAAATGACAACATGAATAGGAATGAAAGTTTGTGCCTAGGGTATAGCGAAGCTTCATAATACAAAGAACATGCGATCCTGGTGAAGCATCCACCAAAATGTGCGACATGAAAATTCAAGAGAAAAGACCTTTATGAACCCTTTTTAGCATAGCACAATCTCGATTCGCAGATAGCACATATGCTTCAGGCACGCTTTTGCAAAAGATGTGATTGGGACTTCAATCTGCATTGAAGACGCTTGATACGTAATTGGGTTTTGGTCTTGGAGTGTCCTGGATTCAGCTTGGCAGTCCTAAGTGGCTCTTTGTGATGCCGGATCCATAAATTTAGGCCATTATTTATGTTGATTCGAGGTTTAAAATTGAGGGATGAGCTCGAGAGCCCGGCTATGGCTGCAGATTGCTAGAATAGAGCTCCGTAATGCATGTCCTCAATCCCACGGCGGAAGTATTATCCCATGCGACGCTTCTCGGGTTATCCAATTTGAAATCTCTCGCTAAAATTGGAGACATTGTCTCAAATGGATAGTAATCGGTAATATTCCCCTCGAACCGGCGGAACCCAAATGAAAAATTAGACTAATTCAACCAAAGAAACATACTTTGTTCAAATTAAGATAGCAGGATTGAAACACCTAATTGGTTGGAGTAAAACAAAATAAAACAAATACTCACTAAGTTTGTTTATAGAAGAGCAAAATTCAATTCGCTATCGTGCACGCAATTGAAATTGTCAATCTTTGTAGAGCAATATATATTGAAGGAACATGGATCTAGCCAAGGGCGGGGCGAAGAGGAGGATGAGGAGCCTTCCCGTGATGAGATCCCAGCCTTTTATTGCCAATGAAGAAATTCAACGATTGCTTGCAGGAAGATCACACGAGATCCCAAATTTTATTGCCAATGAAGAAATTCAACGATTGCTTTCAGAGGAAGATCACACGCAGGGAAGTAAAGAATTTTCCTTTGTTTGAATTTAGGAAAATCGAAAAATAATGTACGCGGTCAAGTCGTGGAACTTTTCTCAAAATATTAGACATCCATTTTTTAAAACAAAATAGACTAGATAGTGATAGTGATAAGGGCATTTTGAAAACTTCAAAAAATACAAAAGGGCTTTTGAGAATTAAGTCAACAATTAAAGTTACTTTGGTATGTTTCCTATAATAATCTTATTTTTTGGTTGATTTTAAATTGATTTGATTGACCTTGGAATTGCAACTTTGTATTTATCCTACGTGTGTTGGCTTTGCCCAAAATAAAACCTTTTCGACATTGCACATCTTGCTTAGAAATACTTCTTAGATACAGATTTTCTTGTTCCTAATGTTAGAATTGCAAAAGATATTGGTCACAAATTCCATAGTATCTCCATAACGAATGCCGATTCTTAAAATGACCTTTCCTTCTTCCAGTTTTTTCTTTCAAAATGTTAAAACGGAAACGAATTTATAATGAATTACAAAAAACAATGTTAAAGAATATCAAAGCAATCTAAATTATAAGGAAACGGATTCATGGGCAGCATGATCTAGAAACGCAGGGAACTCCACATTTCCGGTGCAATGTCCATGAGGAAGAACTGGACAGTCTATAAGTGTAGAGGCATCTTTGTCAACACAGATGTAGATCTCATAAAGCTGAGGAGTTCTTTCTTCATCTTTGTTACATTGAATACCAACAAAATGCCCCACAGCCTCCTCTAAAACCTCAACAATCCTGTGCACACTATAATGCCTACCATCCGGCCCTGATACACCCAGATTCTCAAGTGGGTCCTAAAAGATCAAGCTTTTCAAAGCAGCCCTAAGTGTGGCCTCAAAGTATGAATGTTGGTCTAGAAGGTTCCCAGCACAAGTTCCATGCTTATCCCATTCATGAGTCCAAAATTCTTGGCCATCATTACTAGGGCAATCAAAAGAACTCCAATATCTAGCTAACTCTGGCTTTAGATCCTCTATCCATCATAAAACGTAATTTCAATACAACAAAAATAAATAATAGTTCAAATTACTAATTTCTCACAGAAAAACAAAGATTCCCTCAAAACAAAGACAAGATTTTTATGAAAGTAGAGAGTATTAGAAACAAAAACATTTAGGCAAAACAACTCGCT
This sequence comes from Isoetes taiwanensis, assembly GCA_021234155.1. Lineage (NCBI taxonomy): Eukaryota > Viridiplantae > Streptophyta > Lycopodiopsida > Isoetales > Isoetaceae > Isoetes > Isoetes taiwanensis. The sequence goes on along the minus strand of JAJEKV010000074.1, from coordinate 2,844,012 downwards.
TTGTAAATAAACGAGATATTGTTCATACCTTCATATTGATGTTTGAAATACTTATCTGCTCTAATTACAAATGTCTTGAGTGGTGGTGGGAGACAATGAAGGCAGCTCCAAAACGTAAAAATTTTGATGTGAAACAGGGATTATATAAAGGCCAAAGGCATAGCTTAACTTAAGTGCTAGTTGAATATAGAATCCGAAAGAGGGGCGAGGATTTTAAATCGGAAAAACATGTACCGTGATCAAAAATATTATACCTTAGAGTCACCAAATAGGTCGGCGGATCGCAGCTTTGGGGCCACGTTCCATCGTTGTTATTAGGCCATAGCCCATGAATGGAAAAATCTGAAATGGGTTTTCCGGTGGATGGATAGCAGCAGACGCTCCTCGTGTCGCAGTAAGATCCCGCCCACTAACAAAAGATTCTAGTCAATCAGAAAAAATAAAAGGCAACAAGAACAAACACTCATATCCGAGGCACCTGAAGAACGAGGTAGAAAAAATCGAATCCCTGAGATAGGCCCACGGCCTACGCGACTAGACACAGGAATAACCATCTCCAAGCTACCAAACCGAATGCTCTAGCTTTTATCAAAAGTAGCCACAATCGGCGCCTTGCTGCAGCGGCAATCCTCTTTTGAGCGCGCAAACTGGCCATCCCGTCCATAAGCTATAATGCCTTCGTTTTGTAAGCGTTGCAACTGCGGCACTGAACATCTTGTGAGAAAATACAAGTGAGATCCAGCTTGAGATTCAAGGATAGGAAGATAAAATAAAGAATTTTCCTCTTCTGAATTAGAAAAACCGAAAATAATATACGTGTCAAGCTGTGGGCTCTTCTCAGCCCAAAAATATTAAACATCCATTTTTCAAGAACAAAATAGACTGCTTTACATAAGTAGTGAATAGCCCAAGCTATGGTCACCAGCCAAGCTTTTAGACAACACAACCTCCATTTTCTTCTTCACATCAGCCATGTTTGGTCTTTCTATTCTGGCTTCACTCACACACCACACTGCTAGCTCCCCCATTTCATCAAATTCCTTCTCTAAAACCGATTCAGCCAGCACTGGATCCAACAATTCTCTTCTCATCATTTCCTTATTTCCGAAGAATTTATTTGCCCACTCTCCCAGTAGCTCAAAATCTGAGCCATTCTCCCGAATCACAGCTTTTTTCCCTGAGATTAGCTCGAGGAGTAGTATCCCAAAACTGTACACATCGCTCTTGGGTGAGAGAGTAAAATTTGTGCTATATTCGTGATCAATATAGCCTCGTTGAGCCCATGATATTATTTGTCATGGTGGTTTCAAACTCAGATCATTTATATGTCCCATTTTTGGATGTACCAAAATCAGCAATTTTGACAATAAAATCGCTCTTAAAAGGATATTTTCCTGGCTTCACATCCGTGAATAATTGAGGGTTGGTCTCGCGGGTGCAAGTAATCCAATGCTAAAGCAGCTTTGGTAGGCAATCCGCATGCGAAGGCTCCAATTTGTGAGGGTCTTCTCGTAATGGAGTTGTCTTCTCAGGTTTCCGTGTTCCATATACTCAAACAACAGTATATGTTCGCCTGCTCAAGCAATGAAATTTAGAATAAAAAACTTTCCAATTCTAATATATGTAACTAGTCAAGGTATGGAAATCACTTGCCTTGTTGGTCTAATAGCCAAAGAACTCCACAATATGGCGATGGCGGACCCTTTCAAGGAGCCTGACTTCATCATAGAAGATCAATGTGGCATTTTCTCATCATGGCGTTCTTTTTTAACTGCAACTTGAAACCCATCTCGCATACTCCCGCGATATACAATACTCAAACCCCTTTTCCGATAATGTTATCCCCGAGAAGTTATCGGGCCATTTTTCTCACTTCGCCAAAGAATACTTCCGCAAGTCGCCCTCGCTATCTCTCGGTTTCCCACAATTTCGTTTATGCGCTTTATACCCCGCAGAAATCCAATCATAAAACAAGCCGCTAGCACTACTACCACCGCTATGCAGCTCTAACAACAACAATATGAATGATTGTTACATGTTTATGCTTGGAATTGGATTTGGAAGAGCATTCTAAAGCTCCCGTTTTTGGATTATCGCCACATACGTCTTTGTTGCAGGTTAAAGTTCCGTCGCAATACCCGTATACTCCAATGCAATTGTAGCCGCGATCCATGGTGCGGGGCGGTCTCCCCGCTTGCCCTTTTGCTTGTGGCTTTGCGAATCAAGCAGATTGGCATTGAGGCATTCGATTATCATTGCATATTCCCCGATCACGCAAATTAAACCTTTTATGCATTTGCTACTAGTTGTGCACGATGAATTGCATCCTCCACCTGTGTTAGAGACTAGAATAGGGATCAACAACCCCAAAATCCTCGATGCCATATTGCATACAAATAAAATTTTACCTATAGCACATTTGTTAAACTTTCCAAATCATGTATAGCAACTTCAAGAAAGAGCTATGAAACAACACGAAGAAGTTATACGCGGGATCTCCAAGACTAGTAGAAGATTTTATTTTTAAAATAAAAAAAAGGACTAGTGGGTTGACTTACTTGAAGTCCTGAACAAGAGGACAAATAGTATGCATGACAAACTTTTAGACTTTTGGAAATTGGAAGCCACCTTCCACCTTTCTTCAATCATTAAGAATAGAAATCCCCAACCCAGGCTAGAAGACAAACGACTTTTGCAAGAGGACAAATCGCCACATGCAAGATAAAGTATGACACAATTTATTAAAGTCTTTTTCTTCTTAAATAGGTACTACCTAATTAGAAAGAAAATGCAAAGACAACATACAGTATGAGAAAACACCAAGACCTTAGTGGTTACGCCATCCATTGATTTATTAGTAAAATCATTGTTGAAAAATGCTTGTTATTAGAATTATGATAAAGATATTGTGACTCTAAAAAGAATATGCCTAGAGCAACTTAAAAGACTAAGAAAAGCTATTCATCCCTTTGCACATGCTTTCCCTAGCTAGTCTCCAAGATTGACATAAGTATCCAAAACTTGTAATGTGTCTAGTGGAAGCCAAAAGTTAGTGAAAACAATCCAAAAACGTTGTAGAATGGTTTTTATCATCCTACAATGTTTAATCTAGCCTTAAGTCCATCACTAGAGAGTCAACGTATATAAAGGCTCAAACCAACCCACTTCATCCATCTCACTTCCATTTTTTACGTAAACCCACGCAATGTGATTGATATTGACATTGGTGCTTCTTCTCGTTACTTGGAGAGTGGAAGGAAAACTTTCAATGCACATATAAGGTTTTCATCGAATATAATGGATAACCAAACGCATAAAATGGAGGGCAATCTGTTGTTGCAGATGCTTTGCCAATGTTTATTGAACTAATATTTTAGTTGTGGTTGTTTATGACATATGACTTTTTTTGAATTTTATTCAAAAATGAAAAAGAAAAAAAAACAAAATGTTAGAGCCTGGACTCTAACCTTGCAAGAAGGATGAAAAACCCAACAATCCAAGCTCAATCTATCAGATCAAAGCAATGCACAACACAAAGAATCATCATCTCCATAGCTAGATCAAGCAAAATCCTCTCTCAATACACCGTCCCTCTGTTCTTCTCTCTCTCTGCTCAGATAATACAATGGTGATCATGGATACGTGCCAATATCCCCGCGACGCGCAAGATGCGCATATCACTCTATATACCTGTATATGATGAGTGTGGTGAGTGGTGACGAGTGTGGTGAGTGGTGCGTGGGTGACGAATGTGGTGAGTGGTGATGAGTGTGGTGAGTGTGGTGAGTGGTGATCACCCCAACAAAGGGCGACCCACAAGAAAATGTGCCACTGCATGGCGGAGAACCCACAACAAAACAAACTCATATGGTCCTTGGGACATGTCCCCAAATGACACATTTACATCCTCCTCAAATCCAAAATACACACAAACTGGTCCAAAATGACAGTGATGAAACAGAGCCTTTGTAACTGTGGCAAACTTTGAAAGCCGATATCTTGAGTTCCGTGATCTCCGCTTGACCTGCACCATAGCTCGTTGGATTCGTATCGCCGAAACGCATCTTTTGATGTAGGATAGATCATGTATTATGGAACTGTCACCACCTGTTTTTATAGAAAAACGACCTGCTGTAACCCAAAAGTTCTCCACAAATTCTCTGTAATTGGAGCTATATCAAATCTGAATCCCTTAGAATAGCACTTGTCTCGGCCTAAGGTCTTCTCCATTTCTGGGATTAACAATAATTCCCCTTCTGGAATTATCAACCAACTCCAACCCTATCAAGTAAGCATCTTCCAAATAGGAGAATGCAGATAACATGTAACAATAACAAAAAGTGTGGCCAAAGAACAAGCCACAATCCAATAACCTGCTCAAATATTACTCAAAGAGTATATACCAATGTGGCAAATCTGATGTGATGTAATAGAACTTGCTAAACTGACATATTCCAGGTAGCTTATTAGTCTCAAATGGTGCAAACAAACATTTATGAGCATTTTTGGCTGCTGCACACTGAGATACAATGCTGCTCATATCCAATTTCCCATCCTTTATCACATAGTCATGCTCAAAATTACTCCTCTCTTCCACACTTCCATGCTCAAACATGCAAGGAAATAGTTGTCCTTGATTCTCAAACTTCTTTGGACTGTTCCAAGCATAAAACATTAGCAATTCTAGCTCACGGTTTAGTGCCAATCATCAAAGCAAACAAAACTTCTCCATTTGAGGCATGTAAAAGTCTTGTTCAAATGGTATAATGTGTCTCAAATCTGAAAGTCTCATAAAGAGGATTGTTGTCATTACTGTCACTAAATTCATAAGCATGTAACATATCTTTAGGGTGCTCAAATGCTGATATATCCATGCTTTCCACTTCCAATTCACATAATAATGGTTCATCATCATCCAATAATGTCTCACATATATGAAAAGTCTCAAATTCAGGGCTGCTCAAGCATCCATCACTTTCTTTCATGACAATGCTCAAACTTATCATTTTCACATAAAAGAACATGCTCATACTCTTCAACCATGTGAGATGTGATTAGATTTACCCGATTTTGCTTGTCCCATCCATGCTTGATTTCGAGGGGTGATCTATATTCACTCCGCTGCCTATGTCTATGTTTGCACCTTTGACTAAATATCCGCTCATACTCATATCGCAAAAGAAATGGCCCCCCGATCCTTGATTGCCTGGGCTGATGGCTCCATTCTACTCTTGTTGGTATCATTTGATATGATTTGTTGGACTGAAATTTCTGATTTTGTTCTTCCCCTTAACTCTTGCAAAGAAATTTGGAGAATAATGCATCAATTGCTCAAGAGTAAGTGTAACTTTTAGTGGCCAAAACTTGGCTGATCACATCATCGCTATTTTGAATTTCCTCATCCACCATAGGAGGCATCACTATGGGCTGATTTTCTTCTATAGACCTAAACCGCTCTCAGGGCAAAGACATTGAATTGCACTTTCTTAGGTGCTGACACCTTCAAAGTTTGTTCCTTTAAAGCCTTTGGAAAAGAGGTCTTAGTCTTCTCCAAGAATTGGCACTACTCTTGGTTCTTGAACCACCTTTTTGTGATCTTGTAACTTGCATTTACTTCTCCAATCTCTTCTTCTTGCTGAAATGCGTCATGCTCCACCTCAACAAATCCACAATTTACTACTGATTTTGCCTTCTCTTGCTTCTTAAGCTCCTCAATAAGAGCCTTAACTTGAGGATTATCAATGTACTTTGCATCTTGAATGCGAACATCATTATTAGAAAGAGGAGCAGATTCAAACACTTGCTGCCTTGGTGGATACTTGTTGGTTGCCCATTCCGGTTTCCCATGAATTTTCCAACAAGTAGTCTCATCATGCTTGAATTTATCACATAACCTTACTTGCATACCATCCCTGGTGTGGAACCCATTGGAACTTGTTGAGCAATTGGAGCTTGTGGCATTATTGGAACTTGTGGTATAATAGGTGCTGCTTGCATTGGTTGAATAGGAATAGGTGGTGCTTGTTGCATAACAGCAAATACTGGATTGGCCCTCTCAAAGAATCTCTTCTCCCTACATTCTTGATCATTATGACCCTTTATTTGGCATCTTGAGCAGAATTTTAGCAATCTACATGAGGTATCAGAATGTCCAATAGACCTACAATACTCACAAGTAATAAACTGAACCTCCCTTGGCTTCTCACCAATTGTAAGCTTAGAAATCTTGGCTGTAATATCCTCTGTTTTATGCTCTGGAGCAGCAACTTCATGAATGTATCCCAGCTTATCTTCAGCCTTGAGAGCATACTTTTGTGCCTCTAGTAATGTTGTAGGCTGTTTGGCTTTCACCCTATGAGCAATAGCTCGTTTCAGCCCCTTCACATACCATTGGATATCCATTTCATCATTCCTTGCAATCTTCCAATGAACCACGGCTTTGAGAACCGCAATATACCTCTGATTATACTCTCTAATTGATTCATCTTCCTTTTGTGTGAAATTGGTCCACCTTTCCATAGTCTTATCCTTACCATGAACTTCTTGATAATTAGCAATGAAAGCTTCCTTTAATTCCTGATATGTCATGGTATCTGGCTGAGTTTGTGCCCATTCCTCCACTGAATCTTGCAAAGAACTATGAAACCAAAGCAAGTAATCAGCAGCCGGTAACTTACATTGCTGGCAATACCTCTCAAACTTCACAATATGCTTCAAAGGATCCCGATCCACCAGATTATCAAACTTTGGAATCCCCATTGTCTGAAAACCCCATACCATAGGTGGTAATACAGCCATCTCTGCCTCTTCTTGGGTTTCTTGAAATTGGAAAAACGAAATTGAATCTCCCTTCAATTTGAAAAACGAAATTGGATTACCTTCTAGATCGGTAAATGGAATCAAAACCTCATGGATCTCGAATTAGACCCCCGTGATCCGCTCCCAAAATCTGAAAACGAAATTGAATCTTGATGCAATTTTGAGCCCAAAGATTGACTCACCGGTCCCCTTCTTGTTACGATAGAGCTTGGTGGGATGTCCTTCTTACTTCTCTTGGGCATAAAACTATGCTCCCCTTGTCAAATTCTACTCCACAAATCAATTACGGCAAAATTCCCTTCACACAAGAAATTGCTCCTTTCTCAATGGTGCCGTTCTTTACCGACGAACACCAATACCAATGGTAACAACTCCTTTTTCAATGGAAATTCTTGCCGATCAATGGTCTGTCGAGCACCGTGGTCGCCAAATTGTTAGAGTCTGGACTCTAACCTTGCAAGAAGGATGAAAAACCCAACAATCCAAGCTCAATCTATCAGATCAAAGCAATGCATAACACAAAGAATCATCATCTCCATAGCTAGATCAAGCAAAATCCTCTCTCAATACACCGTCCCTCTGTTCTTCTCTCTCTCTGCTCAGATAATACAATGGTGATCATGGATACGTGCCAATATCCTGCACGCGCGCATGCGTGTATATCACTCTATATACGGTATATGATGAGTGTGGTGAGTGGTGACGAGTGTGGTGAGTGGTGCGTGGTGACGAATGTGGTGAGTGGTGATGAGTGTGGTGAGTGTGGTGAGTGGTGATCACCCCAACACAAAACAAAACAAAAAGCATTTCCACTTCAAAATGTACATTAAACCATAGGTCAAAATGACGAAATACCAAATTCTTGATATTCCATGCACAACCCAAACAACAAATTTTCAATTTTTTTTTCTTCTATGCTCCCATTATCCGTTTGCTCAAATTTCCTTTCCTTGTCCTCTCTCTGATCCAATCGCCTTTTTCTTGTTGTGATAAAGAGAGACCTTAATGGGCTGTTTTACGATCTCATGATCGACCATTTTGAAGAGCCCATCAATGTAGACCATGGTTTCGGGTCAAGCAGAGCTGCTTGTAGTTTAATCAATCAACCTCCAATCGAGCTGCAATTATTCCTAGGTCCAAGTCGGGCCCCTTGGGACTCTTCTGGCGAACTGCCAATCAAATCCGAGAACCTTTGTGCTTGTCTTTCTGCTTGGAATCCCCGCCTGCATTGTTGAATCACCACACAGTCTGTCGATTCAGCTTGTAAAAGATTCTAGGTTACGCCAATTCAACCTATTGAAAACTCTGTTGTTTCTTCCCATTATGCTATACATTGCTTCTAACCACCTGATACTTTGATGTATTGCCAAAGTCGACTCTCGAGCGATCTCTACAAATTGTACATGATCTCGCAAATGTGGCCGATCACTCCTTTCCTCCTTCTTAATCAAATCGGATGTCTGCACCTGTTAAAATGGCATGTCGGGTTCCTTCATAGCTGCCAAAGCTCCAATGAATACCTCTGCTTGGTGGTTCCCAGCAGGGCATCATCTATCTCGAACCCATCTGTTCCTTCTGGAAATTTGAGCTCCCAAAAACCTGCAAAAGCGACAACTAGGGGTATCTTAAGGGCTTTTGGCCCGTTGCATGCTTTTTTTTTTTTTTTTTTTGAAGAACTGTGTCAGCAATATATTAAAAGAATGGTAATGTTACAAAGCAAGTGAGGAGGAAGGAGAACTGCCCCAAAGAGACAGTGATACCTCGACACTCCACAACAACTGCAACTCTACTGCTGTACAAACTGGCCATCACCATCTACCACACCCAAGAAGTCCCGCCAAATGGAAAACTTCCGCTCTACTAATCCCGGGAACACCAAAAAGCTTTGAAATAGTTTGTACCTGAGTCGAGGAATCAGAGAGGCCCGTTGCATGCTTTTTCTTCTACACTTCGATCCCCTTTAAATAATCTAAAGGCCTTGTCTATTTTTAAGGCACCTTAACATTCAATGATTTGGCAAAAAAATACATGCATAAAAATCTCCTATTATGATTTAAACAAAATTTTGTAAAAAGCATTTACAAACTTTATGGGATTTGTTGTTATTTTACGTGAAAAAAGAATAAAAAATCCAAAAAACATTGGCAACTTCAAAATAACACATAAACCATTAATTACATCTGAAATATAAGTATTTAATATCTAAACTATATAATTGCTATAGGCAAGATTCTTTAAGAATCTACCTTTTATCCTCTTCCTATTTTGCCGCCACGTCCTCGGGTTTGTCTGGGGGAAAAAATCAAGAGAAAAAAAAATCCGTATAATTTTAGTGTTGACACGTTCATGTGCTCAGGCAATCTTCAGCAGCGTCTCCTGATCCAGCAATTTCTGGGGAGTTCGCCCTTTCGCCCTTCCAACTGATCCATTTTTCTTCCCAGTGATATTCGTTACTGCCAATTCAGGCAGACTTCAGGCTAATCTGGAATCATCCTTCGCTTGCTCCAAAATCTCATAGTGAAATCTAGTCCGTTGTAGGGTTTCGAATCCTTTTTAGGTTTCGGATGCATATGTTGCTAGAGTAAAGCATCTTGCGCCAGCTTTCTGTTGGCCACAACGGGTTCAGAAGATTTTAGTGTAACATGTGGAACAAAATGTGCAGGTAATCTGAAGGCTGGATTCTTTCTTGGGTTTAATTCTCTGGTCCGCAAGCTCGCATCAAAATTGGATTCGCCGTAGATTTTGAAGCCCAGGAACATGCGGAGACAGAGTTTCTGTTTTACCCATCTCTGTAATTTGTATATGTGAAGCTAATCTGGATTTCTCATGAAGCAACATCAACTGAAGGATCACGTTAGAAGGATGGAAGTTATGCCATTTTTTTAAAGTTATTCCGGTGGTCTTCAGCTATAGTAAAGCTTGACCAAATCGTGCCAGAAAAATTATGCCAGCTAAAATCCTTAAGTATAGCTAAGATGCTTGGTCAGAGGCTATGGCTATGTTGTTTGTTTGGAAAAGCAACTTCGTCTACACTCATCTGTTGGACTGAAGAAAAGCAAGGTACTAATCCAGATTTTTTTTTTGTTCATCATTCAACGGAAATTCAATGTATATATGGTTGCAAGGCGTAATTCAAAGAAGAGTACCATTTTAAGGCAAGCCCTCTTCCATCCTGGAGGAATAGAATAGAATAGAATAGTTTTTTTAACGTCCACGAAGACCAATAGGTCATGGGACCCATACAATGGGCTAGTACAATCATTACTACTAGGATTAAAAAACCCCTGCCTCGAAAGGTTTTCAAGGGAAAAACCTTTGCAGTAATGATGATACTAGACAAGCTTAGATAATGACTACTGAGGGCTCAGTAATTGCAGACGTTTATCTAGAACCTCAAGTATGTATAATGCCAAGTCATGCACCGCAGATGGTGCTACCGAGAAGTTGTGGAAGCGTGGAATGGAATGCTAAGGTCGAAAAATGATTCCGGACTATCTCAAAAGCGGGGCAACTTTCGAAAAAGTATGGCTTTCATCTTCAATAACCCGTAAATCGGCAACAGCAATATAGTCTCGCTTCAGCGGCAATTGCGGCCGCCCCATCTACCGCCTCAATCCGTAGCTGTGGGACCCCGCGGCGTAATTGATGCAATAGCTACAAGCTTGTTCCTGGACAATGAAGCAAGCAAATAAGCTTGGGGCCCCGGGTGCCAAAGTGGGATTTATGTGTGCATGATAATGACCCGGTTTTCACTTGGGCCAAAGTAATCAAGTCCCCATATCTTTTGAGAAAAAACGACCATTAAGATATTGTTGCAAAAGCTCGGATCGAACCGGCAAGCATCGAGGCGGTTCGCTGCAATGTTGCCCAACGCGTGCAAACCATGTAGTGCAATGCTCTTTCCAACATCGCTTCAAACGCCGAGGAGATTCAGCCATGGCAAGTGCAAGAACAGATACCTAACATCGTCCCATGTGGTGCACCTTGCGATATAGTGGAGATGGCGCTTCATGGCGTAATGTTGAAGAGGCCAAAACCCCCGCCTCTTGTAAAAGAATAGCATAGGGCACCGCTCTTTTTAACTCCAAGGCTGTAAGTGAGAAAGGACTTTTGCACCCGCCCAAGCTCTCCCAAGCACTAGCACTAATGGCGTGCCCCCACACTTCAGAACCATACAAAGAAAAGTTCTCTACCAAAGCCCTAAAACAAGTGGGCTTTCCGTGGCCAATCATGAATTTCTCAAGCGAAAACAATTGTTTTGCATTGCATAGAGTGCTCTCCATCCAAGAGCCACCCGCTTGGTAATACAATCGCTCCCGTGAGTGTGTTCTTACGTAATTCTACACCAAGATACTTGTAGCTATCTACAACTTCAACTTCGCGGCTATCATAGTGCATAGGGGAACATTGTGACGAGAAGATTGAACTACCAAAAGCTTGGTCTTTTGCGATTAACACGCAGACTGTGTTCTCACGTAAACCGCGAGCATGTAAATGTTGCCGCATACTAGCAAATGGTATGTGCCGAAGTGAAACATCATCGATACATAAGTTGCCTAATGATATAGTGTGCCAAATGTGGACCTCCGCCATGATTATCAAGCCATTCTTCCAATTGATCAATGTACAAGCCAAAAGTGTAGGAGATAAAGGGCAGCCCCATCGAACTCCAATATTGCTAGTGATTTGAGTACCGATGCTGGAAATTTAGCAAAAACCCTTTCATAGAGCCGATAAACCGCATTTTTGAAGATCTTGTGGAACCCTGCGCCCAAGAAGCGCCGCCAAAGAAGCTCAAGCGTGGTAATCAGATCAAAAGCGTAAGTAAAATCTACAAAGCATATATAGAGGTCTTGTTTCAAACTTCGACTATGTTCAATAAGCATGCGCCAATGTGAAAATATGGTCTATTGTAGAATGGCATGGACGAAAGCCCGCCTGTCCTACAAAGACGCATACACCAAGATGTTACGCCCCATGATGTCAACTGCTTCTCGAAGACCGGCTAAGAGCTTTGAAAATATGGAACTTACCATGATCATGCGATAATTAGAAGGGTCATGCTTATCACCGCTTTGTAAATTGGTACGACCTTTACCGACAAAATTAAAGTTTCGGCAAGCCTTCTTGCAAAGCTTGATTTAAAAAGAGTAGTGATGATTGGAAGCAATAGCGGACCCCCATTTAAGCAATTACGCTTGCAAACCTTGAAGATCGGGAGACTTGCCATTAGATAGATGCCGCAATCCTTCTTTGACTTCCTCCTCCTCGTGAATTGAAGAATATCACCTACCAAAGGAGGCACGTAATTAAGGACCCCGTGATGATCATATAAGTGGACCAATCGCCATCCCATTGCTTTGATAGAAATATGTCCAAGGGTAGGAGGTGGTCGATATAATATTTTGCGCCGTAAGGTCCGAGGTTCACGTGAAGCGGCATTCAAACATTTGCTTCGGTGCTCAGCAACAAAGCGTGCCTTCTTGCGTTTCAAAACAGACTTATAATTATGAATGGCATTATGTCGCGTGATCCGCTCAACTATCATTCGCAATTGTTTTTAAGTCGCTTGCGCTTTCATCAAACCAGCATTTCTAGGAAAGGATTTCCTACCAAAGATGAGCAACACCGTGGCGTGTACCAAAGCAAGAGACAGAAGTAAGTAAGCAAAGTATCGCAAATGTTTGCATTACGCTTTGAAGAGTTGGGTAATCCAAAATACCGCAAGCCGCCAGGAGCTAATGTCCGCTTCATATTCAAAAGATCTAGAATAAGTCAAAAGCCGAATCACGAGGGACGGGAGCCTGGATAGCAATGGGTTGAAGAGGTGGAAGCTGCCACTTTAATGACAAATAAAGTGGATAGTGATCAGATTTTATCTCCTCATCTCTATGCCTTGTGCCAATTCGAAAATCTGAAATGAGATCCAAGGCTTGCACTTGGGAAATGACATAATCAACAACACTAGTACCACCACCCTGCCTATCCTGTCTGCATGTAATACCTTTAGAGTGTGGCCATTGCTCTAAGCCATTACAAAGTACCATCTCAAAGACTTCACACAACTGGATGAGCTCCCTTCCAAATGTTGAGACGGGTTTATTAGCATCAGGCGATGAACGTGGAAAGACTGTATCATTAGCAGACATCCATAAAGGGTCACGAACATCCTCAAGTATGAGTTGAGCAGCTTGCATTTCAGCAGTGCGAGCATTGAAATCACCAAGAAGAATAACATGCCCCAACTGTTTGAATTGAGCAATGTCATCATAAAGATCACCATAAGGATCACTGCGAGCGACATCATATTCATCATAAAAAGGTGATGATGTAGGTGGGAAGTAACAGGCAGCAACAAAAATGGTACTACTATTGTGGCAATGAAGTTTGATCCACATGTAGCGATTATATCTATCAGCTTTATGAAGCGTGATATATGGAGCAAGGACATCCTTGAAATAGCAAGCAACTCCACCGCAACCTCGTTGCCCATGACATTCATTAAATAATGAAAAGAATTGATAGCCCAGTAAAATGAGGTAGCCGTTTGGCTGAATGCTCCACGTTTCCATGAGCGTAATGATATCCATATCTTTTGCAATGGGATTCAAGCCATCACCTTTACGCCGTGGAAAACCCTCGACAATTCCAGACACCAACCGAAGGCACATTTCCTAGGAAGGTACATTTGAGGTATGATCGGTCTCGAATCGAGGAGGCTGGAGCAATAGAGGCGGGCGGCGGCGATAGAGCGAACATCATCGGCAGCGGCAGCAGCAGCAAAGATCAAGGGTACCATTAGCAACATCATGAGAGGAATGGCCTTGGAGCGTAAGAAGATGTGGTGGGTGCGAAGATGGAACAACACGAGGCGCATTTGCAGCATTGGTATGTGCATGGGAAATGGGAGAATGGACTTTAACACCAGCAGTATGAGTGGCCTGAGCATGATGAAAGACGTCAGCAAAGGTTGCATGTGATGGTGTAAAAATACGTAGTTTTCCACGAATCAGTGCAGCTTTACCACCATTCTTTTGAATGTCATGGACCTTTTGCAAATTCAAGTCCCGCTAACTGTTGGGACTTAGTAAGATCAAAATCCAGATAGAGAGATGTCCCTTTCAATTGCTTGGCCTGCTTGAGGATATCCATTTTAGTACTCAAATTTTGCACTTTCAAAATTTCACTATCTTGCCGGTGGTGGGGATGCAATGCTCCAACCCTATGTGCAGCAGTGACAACAACTGGTGTTGTGAAGTCCAATTTAGCTAACACCAAAGTCTGTACCTTCTGTTGCAAGTCCTCTGATGCTTCTTCTGGCATGCCACGAATTACCAGATTACACTGACGGTTGTGCCTATCAATGTATTCTCTACGCTACGGCGGCGTATATATAGATGCAGATGTAGATGCAAAACCCGTTACATGAGAGTTTTGAAATTGGGGGGAGGATGAACTAGGCATGGATCTCACATTAGGATCATGATGCTGTGAAGAAGAAGTTGGAGGTGCTTTAGTTGCATGAGAATAGGAACGTTCCAAGGCAGCAACTCGACTAGATGTGTCCTTAGCAAGCTCAGTCACTTGGCAGGTCATGCTTTCTTCCAATGCTCGCATGCGAGTATTACAACTCGTGACACCCTCGAGAGACATGGCGGAGTAAATCTTGTCTTTGCTTGCCAATATCAACCATTAGGTGCTCCACGGTCATATGACAAGCAAAAACTCCAACTTTATACCTCAATTGCTTCCCAAAGCTTTGCATGTTCAGCATGAATTTTGCCAGTGAGCGTTGCAAGGTCATTACGACACTTTGCCAATTCAGATTTCAATGCACATTGAAATTGTGTCATCTCTTGTTGCTGCATGTGCAAAGTAGCTGTAAGAATGTCAAGCTTGTTCTCTAGATCTTTTTGAAGCAAATTGACATAGAGAGGAAGACGTGCTGGACGAGGGACCTTGGAGAAATCATCTGGGGTCAATGCCTCAGTAGTCCGCTCCCTTTCATCATCCTGAGTTGAACCTCCAACGCATGTTGGAGGTGTGGCTGAGCAATATGCACTTCCAACACCTGTAGCAGATGCAATCTGCTCCCCATTAGCATCAGCACCATGTGGTGAATCTCCAACGCGTGTTGGAGGTTTGTTTGGGCCAGTTGCACTGCCAACACCGTAACGGATGTAATCTGCTCTCCATCATCATGTGTTGAACCTCCAACGCATGTTGGAGGTTCGTCTGGGCCATTTGCTCCATCAACACCTGTGGGAATTTGCGATGGACAACGCTTATCCCGTTGAGAGTAAAGATGCAATGCCCTATTTAATGTTTGCTGTTTAAGATGAGCATCTTTATTGAGAGATCGAGTCACATCACCTTTGTAACCGTTATCTTTGTTCGTGGATCTGAGAGACTTCAAGGGGTGACGAGCAGGCCCTGACGAATTTGGCTGATCAAAGGGATTAATACCCACCATAGAAAAGTCCCCTAGCTGCTGCAGAGGAATTGAAGGAGCCATTACTTCCAGAGGGCCGAAATGGGCTGATCTATAATAAAAAGCAGTCCCGAAATCAAAAAGTCCAAAAAGCTGAAACGTATAAGGATGCAAATGGTCCGAATCATATGTCTTGGAAAGATCCAGGCATAAGCTTTCCAACGAGCCCGAAATCACCTGATTCTGATGTCTCTAGCTCAAGTTATGAGCTCGAGAAGTTTTGCCGTCGGGCACCAAAAAGGCAGGCGCCAAAAGGAGCGCCTGCAGAATACCTGGAAACATAGAATGTGCATAGAATGTGGAGGGCATGGTCCACAACGATTGCATTTGAACTCTACATGTAAACAGGTAATTAATTTAAGGACTACTGTTTTTCGCAGTTCAGCCAATTTCAGCTTCCTTTTTCTAATTCTATTGTGTTTGCAACGGGGTGCCGCCTATATCAGGCTTATGCTGAATCGTTTCACCTGCCGCCTATATCAGGCAGGTGATTTTGCCGGAATCGTTTTTGGTAGTCTGCTGGCCTCAAATCGGCAGCCTCTGCTGCTTCAAAACCGTGCCTCCGCAGGCGACCCCCTTCGTTAAGAGGTGGGTGCTCACCTTTTCTTTAATGGTATTTTATACCATTGTTCCATATGCCTAAGGATCATCACTATAATCCTTTTCTATTTTTTTTGCAGGGAGTAATGATTGAAATTGCATACTTAAAGAAAACAACTAAATAATGTCATATCATAACAGTAGCTTGCGAATTCTAATTACAGTTGTTAAGGGAGGGTTTAATTGCTCTTTTCAAAATCATAGTGCCAACCACGTAGATTAATATAAAACAATAGAACCATGTGCATTTTTTATAATATTTTTTGAAAATTTGCACTCTGAAGTGTTAAAGGCAAGTGCTTAACGAGCCTTTACCATATCACTGCTCACTTATCGAGCCGCTACCACTGCAAATCTTTACTGAACGCCAGACACTCATTATTTGAAGTCCAATTGTATGCCATGCTCAGTACTAACCTTTATCAAATTGCCAAATACTCATTATTTTGAAGCCCTGTAAGTGGATCTATGAAATCTATTATACAACGATTACGGATATCGTTGCGTAACATTTGAACCTACAAGCACCCACCCTAAATAAGTTGGCAATGCATTATTAAATGGTTGATGTTAATAGAACTACACAGGTTTCGAACTAAAGAAATGTTTGCGGTGGCCTTGGCCGCCGCGATAAATTTCTTGTAATATTAAATACATACTAAATATATGTACTTGATATTTATTTACTATAGTGCAAAAATCACAAATCCCATAAACAACCACAACTAAAAAGTTCAATTTTTTTTACCTCCATGCTCCCGTTGTCTATTGGTGCTTTCGCGCAAGCTTATCCTTTAAGGTTTTGCACCAGAAGGATCTCACCCAGTTCATTTTTGCCCTAAACACACGTGGCTCCTGCACTAATACTCTCACTCGTTCATCTTCAATCGCTATTAAACATTCCTCTAGGATGTCAAAAGTGTTGCACAATGAAACTTGAAGATCATAGATATTCTTTGCTGTGTGCTTTGCGATTTCAGTTGTATCAAAAAATAAACTATTCTCCATCCCTAGAACATTCTGCAACATGTTTAGACACAGATGCAGCTACAAGATTTTTTACGGATACAATGTGCATTCGGAACCCCAGAGCTTTTACAATACATCGATTGGATGCACATAGACCAGACCGACCACGCCATCTCTTGGTACAGTTTTTGGCGTCAGAGGATAGGTTATATGAGCTACAGCATGGGAGTCACCTTAAGGGTACCCGGTTACGTTGTGCAGAGGACCTCCCCAATTGATTAATCAGCGACATGAGGAGCTACGTAAAGTTCGTCAAGCGAGGCTTCAAAAGAAATGGGCATTGTATCGAGGGGCAGCAACATTTATTTTTGACAAGTGGCCTCAAAACCCCTGGTGGATTACTTTTAGTTGTTCTCCTCTTCATGTGTGGCTTTTCCTTTCTTTATCTCTTATTTTATGATCTCATAGAGCTTAGTCCATGAGTCTTGTTTTATTTGGGCTTATGTCCTTTGTTGAGTTTCGTCCCATAAGCTTGGGGAGCTTTATCTAAAATATAGAAGACCTTTTAGAAGGCCTTTGTCTACTTTAGATTGCACATTTTCGTTGTTTATAAAGCATGGGATGTTGTGGTGGCCTTCTAAGAAATAAGTGGTTTTCGTCTATTTTGTAGGAGACCTTATTTTTTCTTTATATTTAATGATTTATATTTTTTTTTTTGTTCTAACAATTTTTTTTTTTTGTGATAATTTCTTTTTTTTTTATTAAAACTAGTTTTCAATAAAAAAAAGTTTGAAAAAAACATTTGCAAATGTAATTGCTTTTGCAGCAATATTGGACATCCTATAAGATTTCAAAGAAAAAAATACTAACACATCTAAACAATACAATCTTACATCATGGTAGACTAAAAGAATTCACCATGAGATACACGCTTTCCTCTTCCAGATTCTTGGTCATGACAAGGGTCTCTTGCATTTTTCTTCACTTCACCATCTTTGGCCTTTCTTCTCTGCTTTCATTCACACATATTAATCCCAACTCCCACATCTCCCCAAATTCTTCCCATTTCACGTAATCCCTTAGACATGGATCTAGCAGATCCCTAGTATTTCCAGATTGTCTCTCGGCCCAACTGGCCAAGAATTCATTCTCCTGCATTTCATTCCTCTCAATCAATGCCCTTTTTCCAGAAATAAGCTCCAAAAGCAGCACACCAAAGCTGTACACATCGCTTTTGGGAGACATGGTCTTTGTTTTCCTTATTTGTGGATCCATATAACCTTTTGAGCCCACCATATTTTCTGCACCTGTTGTTTCGAAGACCATAGCGTCTTTCTCGCCCATTTTAGAGAGGTCGAAATCCGAGATCTTTGCTCCAAAATTGGCATCCAGTAGCACATTCTCGGGCTTCAAATCCATGTGAACAATTGGAGGGTTAGCTCCATTATGCAGATACTCGAGCCCACATGCGACCTGAAAGGCAATACGCATACGCACTTGCCAATTCATGGGTGATCCCTGATCGTGGAGGTGCTTTCGCAGATTTCCATTACACATATACTCAAACAAGAGTATGTGTTTTCCTGAAAAAAAAAAAAATCAGGGTTATGAAACAAATGTGTTCTAAAAAAAAAAAATTCAGGCTTATGAAAGAGTAGCGAGGAAAGACAAGTAAAAGCAATTTAAAAACTTACCCTTCTCATCACAAAAGCCCAAAAAATTTACTATAAACCGGTGTTGAACACGAGAAAGAATTTGGATCTCTGCTTTGAAGATGTGAAGGGGCAAAGGTTTGTCATTTCGTTGCCGTTTGACAGCCACTCGGGAACCGTCTGACAGACGACCAAGGTAGACATCTCCAAATCCGCCATGTCCGATGAGATTGTCACCCGAAAAATTATCAGTCATGCGTTTCACTTGGGCGAGGCCATATCTGGAAGCAAATGATTTACGCCCAATTTCTCTGCGATGCCGCCTCCAAAGCAAAAACTGAGCTCCCACAATTAATATAACTACAGCAGCACTAACAGTTACTCCAATTAAGACGGCCCTCTTTTTGGAGCTGCCAGATGCACAGACTTTGGCGTACTGCGGATTATCAGAGCAGATGCCGTTGATGCAGAGCAGATTGGGCTTGCAGTATCCGGCCGAACCGGAGCAATCGGCCCCGCACCATGGGCTTGCATCCGATTCCGAGCCATCGCCCGGTGACGGAGCAGGAGATAATTCAGTGCAGAAATGGGTTCCTTCGGCCGGATCGTCTGTGCACTTGGCCCTGTTGCACACAAGCCGACCGATACAGTCATTCAAATCATGGCAGCTCAAGCCGCATCCCCTGCTGTCATCGGCTGCTGATTCTGACGGCGTCGCCGCACTGCATATGTGCGTGCCTACATTTGGATCGTCTGTGCACTTCGCATCTGTGCAAATTAGTTGTCCCAAACAGTCGTTCAAATCGTGGCATTTGCTTCCGCATCCAGTTGCATTCTCTGCATTTGCCCTTCTTGCTAGCATTGCACTACACAGCGTTAGAAACACGAGGCAAATTCTCGGTGCCATTGTCCGCCTGGCCACTCCGATCTGATACTTTTAGTCTCTAATCTGATCGTTCTAGTCTGATAGTATGTCAACGTCATCAAGAAAGACCTCGTCCAAACCTCGTTCCAAGACTCAGGTTTCAGACCTCAGGTTTCATCTCAGATTTGCACGAAACGACCTTCAACTCTATTAATTCATGGGTCTCCGAGACACATTCGTGAGAAACCCCCTTTGGACTGGAGTCAGGTTTAGTTAGGAGATTTTTTGGTCCTAGAATGACTTTATCTTCTGGTGGATCAGATGGGATATAACAGTGCTTCAACCTGCAAGAGTAGACAAAGGATTTTCTTGGAAGGAACAGGGGAAGATCCCAAGTAATGATGGGTATGACTGAATGGATAAGGGAGGGTGCGCACCTACGGTTTACTCTTAGGCCCCATCCCCATTAGCCCAAAAATTCAAGGCACCTTTGCCATGTGGCGAACCCGGTTCTTCAATCTACGTTCCTATTGCTGTTTTTTTTTCTGAACTTGGTTGACGTGGCCGGGTTACCTTCCCTTTTTCCAGAAGTGATTGAACACTTATGAGTAGAAGTGATTGAACACTTCTGAGTTCCCTATTTGTGAACCCGGTTTATCGTTTTGTGTAGCAACGATTGTCGTTTTGCGAACCCGTTTTGTCATTTTGCAAACCCAGACCGTTTCTTTCCGCCTTCCCTTTGCTGATGTGGCGAAATTAAATTTAAGTTCAATGAGAACAGTAGGCGGTCGAAAAAAAATTGCCGCCCTTAATTTGCTGACGTGGTTGAGTTAGGAAAATGAGTTCCGACGTTAATGGGAATGAGCCCTTAGTGGGCAAATTAAGATTAAGGGTGCTTTCCCATGGGACTAAAACCCGGAGATTTTCTTGAGGTCAGGCGGAGGGCTCCGGTGTTCCCATGAGCGCCTTACTTGCTTGATTCAGGTTTAGGACCTGAGTCACAAAGTATTCTCCACACAATTTTGAGCCTCAAGTTTTTGACCTTAGTACGGTTTTTTCAGGTCTGCAAATTCATGGGAAAGCACCCTAAGAGAGTGATAAAAGTGCAATTTTTGAAAAAAAAATTCTGGAACTGCTTCTCGAAGTCAATGAACACAATATTACTTTTATTTTTTCTGAAATCCATTTGCAGCAGCAAGAAAAATGGCTTGGAATGCAAGTGGATTTCTGCCCCTTATGGTGCTAGGAATTTGGTTGAGGTATTTGGTCTTCGTGGTGAGGTTGGTCCTTCATGGTGCATATAAGGGTGCCTCCCCATTAGGGCGGAAACTCAGTTTCCACGTCAGCATAACCGAGTTCCCTTCGAAGAATTGGTAGGCGACCATTCCCATCAAAACCAATTTCTATTCCTTTTCTTTTACCATTTCACAAGGAGCCCAAAAAAGAACTATTATCCCTAAGGGGGGGTGCCCATAATCCATGCATTTGCCCAGCTTCGGCCACAGAATTTGTACCCAGAATTTGTTCCGCCACAGAATTTGAACAAGCCAACGCTCTGTTCAAACCTTAAATGCACGGTTTATGGGCAGCCCCCCCTAACTAGTATCATATCTTCTAAAAAACATGATATATGTGGTTTTTTATGCATGAATTTACCTGATAGAAGAAAACCACATACTATAATGGTTTTTCAACACTCATGATAGTTTATGATACAGTTTTATTGCTGATGATTAGTGATATAATGATTTATTAAAAGTAGTTGTGGTTTTAGTGCATACAATGGTGGTTTATTAAAAGTAGTTGTGGTTTTAGTGCATACATGGTGGTTTATTGAAACTAGTACTATTAACACCACCCCATGGTAATTAGATTGTGACTGGCCAATGCTAAAAATTTTATTGCCTAAATTATAGTCTATGAACGTAAACTCGTATGACAAGCACTTAAACACATAATGCTATTAGTATATTCACCTTAATGTATTGGATAAAGAACTAAGATTACTTAATGACAGCTAGTTTGGATAGATAATGAACGTAATTCTTTGCAACTATAGGAAACTTTGATTTTTATCATCCTCATAGACCAAAAATAGTCTTATGAAATCAAACACAAGAAACACAGTGTGGTCATTATTATGTAGGTTAAAGAAAACCAAAAGATTTTCAAGGAAAAAACTTTGATAGTAACGCATCTACTCCAATGTCAATGTATCTAGCGTAAGTATGGATGTCACTCAAGCACTCCTAAAATGTAATATGCTAGTGCAAGGCTGAATGTGATTAGACCACGAGATCGCTTTATTATTATATACTAGAAACGTGTGCCCGACGATGTCGGGCATTGATCGTGGATGCGTACAATGTATTTAGAGTAATAGATTCTTAGTATGTGCAAGGATCAATAGAATTGTTTATGTGATTAGTAGCATGTGTAGATCGAAGATGTTAATTGCATCGAGGCATGTGGATGTTCATGTTCAAATGGGTGTAGTTACAGATGATGTTGTATGTAAGGTTCGTGGTGGAGATGTTTAGGATTGTCTAGTGCGTTGGTGGTCATGCATGAAATAAAACCATCCTTTGGGATCCTTTAATGGTTTCTTCCAATTTTTCTCAATTCTCTTTAATGATTTGGATGCTGTGCTTGACAGAATTTCTGCTGAAGAGACATCACGCGGGAGGACATGTTCGTGAGGTGGATCCTGCCACACCCATGCTTTCCATTCGTGAAGCTATTGATGCACTATTTTGGGTCAAGACTGAAGTGATCAGCTGCATTACCTTCGATCGGCTGCTGGAGGATACAGATATCTGGACATTTAATCAGGAGCTTAAGCCATACTTCCTTGCCAAGAAAAAGATACATGAAGATGCACGCGATTCTTGGATAATGCACCTGTTAGACTCTACCGGATATGGGCCCAATGAGCTGGATGACCTGATGTTTCTGCATACTGATGAGGCCTATGATGTTATCACTCTCGATGGACACAAGGAGTCCAAAAAAGAACAATTATAGTTAACTAGTATTAGTTTATAAAAAAACCATGATATACGTGGTTTTTTATACTTGAATTATTTTGATAAAAGAAAACCACACCTTATAGTAGTTTTTTAATCTCATAGTGGTTTATAATATGATTTTTAATGTTGGTTATCACTGCTATAGTGGTTTGCAAAAATTGGACTAAATTTATTATATAGTTTTTGCGTGTATAAAACTAGTATTGGCTTGTTAAAACCACTCCATAAATTGTGACATGACTTGAAGGTAAATTATACATACAAATTGTACAGAACTAATATCTTAGGCTGGTTCAATATCACCTCAAGAAGATTATACTTTCTATTGAACCAAGCACCTCTTCCCCTTGTCTGGAAGGAGGTGACACACACTACATGGTAAAGACTTGCTTCATCCAATTCTTAGTGGATGTGCGTATCCGGACTTTGGTGGTGCTAACTCAAACTCAATGGTCTAATCACTAGGCCACCACTACAACATTGAACCACTTTATTAAGTATTCTCAAATTCTACTTCATCAAAAAATTTGATGTAGATATTCTCATTAGGTAGGAATCATTACATGTAAACACTACAACTTCTCGGATTAGCGAACACAAGAAACTCCTGGATTTCTCAAACTCATGTGATAATTAAAATACTTTTTTCGTTATGAACATTCAAAGGGGAAGTTGGGCCCCCCATTCTGCCACAGCGCTGCTGGTCGCGAGACCCCTCCCACTGTGGCAGAATGGGGTCCTAACTTTCCCTTCATAGCAATCTTATTGTTTTGAATTGTGCAAGAAGGGAAGTTACTGTCTTATAGATTGTTGGATCTGTAAAATTAAACCATTTGCCTGATCTACAACCTGTTGTTTACCAAACACCAAGAAATCGAATCTGTCAAACTCGTGTGAGAAAAGAAACTTTTTGTTATGAACATTCGAAGGGGAAGTTGCCCCCCCATTGTGCCACAGCGGGACGGTCTCGGCTATTGTTGGTTGCAAGACCCCTCTCGTTGTGGCAAAATGGGGTCCCAATTTTCCCTTTGAATTTCATAATAATATTTTTCCTTTTGAATTGCCCCTCCCCCACTTTTTGTGCTTAAGGGAGAAAAGAAAACATCGGCGAAATTATTTTGACAAGCAAAATTTGTATAGGATTTCCAATTTTTTTCCTTGAAATATCGTTAAGTTTGTAATAAGTATAAAGATTATTTGAATTGTTGTGGATATAGCGTTTTTTATTGTAATTTTCAAAAGATCTATAGGGAATTTAGTAATTTTCAATAAAATAAAAGTAAAATTAAGTCTTTAAAATTCGTTATTTCTTTTGCATTTTTTGTATAATGAAAACTCTAGGTTTTTCTTTGCATTCGAAATGCAAAAGTAGGGTTTAGGCCGCAAGCCCTTTGTCTACGTTTTCCGCCGCCATGACTGAAACCAGCATAAACCCTAAGGCACAGGTCGATTTGCGTGACTGCTCCCGGGTCTTCAGAACAAAACCTCTCAGGCATGGTGCTGCTACATTTATGTCTCTATCGATTTTGAAATTCAGATTTCATCATAGAACCAGTAGTGTGATGGATCGATTTCTTTCATATGGCATAAATGCCGCAGGTAATTTTGTGACTTTGATTCTGTTAGCTGTTGCATCTGTAGATATTGTTATGTGAATGCTGCAGTGAATAACATTATCTCCCATAGTTACTATGTTTTTGCCATCTCTTTTATGCTAAGTATATGCTTTGTATTTCTCTGATTTTGTGGCTCACGACCTTTATTACATTTGTAGAATTAACTGTGCTTTGATTAACATGCAATGCCCTTAGGGATTCACATCAAGGCTTCATATGTAATGCAATAGAACTAGTGGTGTGGCAGAACATTCAATGATCCGTTCCATAAAGGCATGAATAATTTCACTGATGCTAAATGCCACAGGTAATTTTTGAATTTTAGGCTGATGCACTTCTTTTATTCTGCTATATTAGAGATCTGCAAAATTGTTACTATTATTTTTCTAGGAACAAAAGGTCCAAGGTTAATTTTCCGAGCATGCTTGTCATACACAAAGTAGAGCTTCTGACATTCTTGATAATTTCTTTTTTCTCTACTGGCCTAACATCTATTTTCCTGTTTTGCCAGATTTACTACTTCGTATTATGCGATATATTATGGATTGTAATATATCATTAGGATGGGTTGGGTATGATCCTCCTGTGTAAAGCCTTTGTGCTTTAAATCTGCATAAGGCATATAAACGAAGAGCTTTTTATCTTCATGAAGCGGTGCCTCTGCAAATCAGGAATCAACAGGTATAACTTTTAACCCTTGGAATTATTATAATTTTCAATGTGATAGACACCCTGCTCTGTAAAAGGCTGCTCTTTAAGTCTCATGAGTCTCCAGACATATTCAAGTCTGGAAATTTAAGTAGCATTCTCTAACTGGCCTCTGATTTACTCTCACTCTAACTAGAATATTGATTGCCGCTCCATGCTTGGCAAGATCACAACTTTGGATTGAGTTACTTTATCTGCTGTCATACTGAATAAAGAGGTATGCTATCAGTATGATTTTAAGAAGAACCTTGATCCAAATACTCTACCAATTTTAGCTTTCAAATATTTTGAACTTTTACTACGTTTTGCTGGAACTTAAAGGAGCCTAAAATGTGCATGTTGCCTTGTTGCATTGTTTTTAGGGTTTGTGGTTCTAATGAGTGTTTGAATTACAGTACTTGGCACTGAACCATGACCACTGTACCATTACCATTGAAGTTGCTCTATTTCTGCTAATAATGGCTAAGTCTGGCTTCATTGCCTAAAATTACATTGGATGGAATTAGGGAATATGGTGCAGTCATTTGAAAATCTAGCTCTCCTTTTAGGGTAATTCAAAAGCTGTTAGTAGTTAACATAATTCTAGTATCACAGTGACTATGTTATCAGGCTATCAAGGCTATCAACAGATAATGATACACAAATGTTGAATGGAAAGACTAGTTTAGTTTTTTAGATGCTTTGACATTGTGAGTTGCATGTCTAGGCCAAAAGGAAATATTAGGGTTCAAATCCCTGCGCCCTTTGAATAGTTTGATATGTGTTTCTTTCTATATGGTTTGTTAAGCAGACACCAATCATCACTTTTCTACAAAACGTGTAATTGCTTTTTTTACAAACGTTTTAATGCAAAATCTTGCATCAATTTTCTTAATGGTTTTGTATGCAAGTTATAACTGTGGTATGTTCAATAAACATTTTGTAACTTGGAAAATAAAACATTACTAGTTTGATGGAGAAACTCATAATGATTGTGCGACCACTTAAGCCTGCAAAATGTTTATAGTTTCCAAGTTGAGTATGCCTTAATATATATATCAAACCAATATCAATTGTGTTGTCTAAAGAACCATTGATTTATCCCAATATTGTGATCATGACAATGAAAAAATCATTAGCAGTTAACTTGTAGTAGTTGGGGATATTTTATTGAATGAAACAACATTGATTTATGAGAAAAGGGATAGGGAAACCATTTTAAAATGAATAGTAGTTTATTGCATATATTACTTACTTGAACTACATACTTAAAGCACATCAATAAAACATGTTACTAAACCAAATAAAGTAACTATTATAAAGAACTATACTGGCGAACTATACTAAATAATTATTCATGGTTATTCAACATATTAACCCACTTAGTAATATTACTTTATTATAGTGGTTTCTTATAAAAAACATTGTAAATTACTAGTAACACTTATTTTTTGGGGGCCTTGTGGGAGTCCCAGATATATTATGAGCTAAGGCTTTAACTTTGTCTTGCTAAACTCTGAACTCTTGGTTTAAAGTGTTTATCTATTTTAGTTATTCCTAGTGGCCATTATAGGGCCGTTGACAACTTGATGTCAACACTTTTTCCATGGATGGATAATCCCTGGTTTTTTGTATAACTATGTAATCTCATATACAGTAATACAATTTCTGCCGTTTCCTCAAAAAAAAAAATAAAAAATAAATAAAACCATTATGTAGCTAGCATTTTTAGTGCTTGTGGACTATTTCGTATGCAATCAATATTTGTGGTTGATAGTAAACGTGTTTAATTTGTAGGAAGTTAAATAGAATAGAATAGAATAGTTTTTTTAACGTCCAGACCAATAGAACAAACAACTAATGTAAACCTTTGTCATATGTACATCAAATAGCGTGGAGATGGGAATGGGTAGATCAAATACTTGGGTACATTAAATGCGTGTGTCCAACAATGGCAAGCAGTAGTCGTGGATATGTGGAAAGGGTAGACATGATGAAATTTGTAGGCCAAAAGCTGTAAATGTAAGCGTATCAATAGGTGTAATGGGGGGCCAGGTGTGAAGGGTTTAGGGATGGCGAGCATTAGTCATAACGGATGGAAACGATAGGAATAATAAAACGCATAGTGTGTAATAGATAGATGTCATAGTTTAAGGTTTTCTTGGGATTTTGGATATTTCGTATGTATGAAAAGATGGAACAAATGTGTGGGTATGTTCTTGTGTGTGAACTCTTAGCAATCTAGTGTAGTGAATTCAAGAGGATAGTAATGAATCCAAGTGGATGCAGAGCTAATGTGATTTATCGATGGCTCTTTTTTGTCAATGAAATGTGTTCTAGAATGATGTTGAAGATAAAAGAAGAAAAACCATTACAAATAGTTTATGACATTAGGATTTATGATTTGGGCATTTGTGGGGGATGCGAGTTCAAACCTAAATCATGGCTTAATTGTTGATGTCCTTATAGAATATAGTAATGAAGTTGAGTCGCAGCAAGCGCTTCTTTTTGTAGCTGATAGCATGGGTGTTGCAAGCTGCAAGAAAGATGTAAAGGGGCTACATCCTTGTTTCCCATGCTTTTGATCATAAAGAGCTTTCATAACCTTAATTTTTTTTTATTGAAGGACGAAAGCCAAAAAGTTTATTAATCAGAGAAAAAGTACAAAATTTACATGTCTCATCTAACTGTGTAAGCACACAAAGATGCCACAGGAGCACGAGCCTGGAGCACAATGTACTTACTCCAGAATAGGAGACTAATGATAAGAATCAATTCGGAGGTACTGAATCCAGATGCGATCCACCAGTTCTGAGTCAAGGGAAGAACACTCGTAAGCTGTCAATATCTTTTTCTGGGCCACTGTAATAACACTGTGTGCAGATGAATAAATGCCCTGAAAGATGTGGTGTCTGCGACGCTCCCATATCGACC
The DNA here is from genome assembly GCA_021234155.1 of Isoetes taiwanensis. NCBI lineage: Eukaryota > Viridiplantae > Streptophyta > Lycopodiopsida > Isoetales > Isoetaceae > Isoetes > Isoetes taiwanensis. The sequence goes on along the minus strand of JAJEKV010000074.1, from coordinate 2,816,350 downwards.
ATAGGAGCCAACCGGAACCAAGGTGAAATGCCCTTTGTTTAGCTGAAGGCCATCCATTGGGATAGGACGCCAAAAGGATGCATCGGCAGTCCAGTGTACTGTTAAACAAACCTTGTAGCCAGGACCACGCTGGTTGAACCTCGGGACAATCAAAGAGACAATGCTCAAGAGTCTCAACGTCCGAGAGGCAGAGCGGGCAATAACCTTAAATTTTAAACATGCTAGGGCTTCTATCATGCCATATATTAGCTGGCTATCAGTAGGACGTAGTGGGAGGTTGGTCTATTGAGTCAAGTGGAGCTTGTGTAGATCCTAAAAGAAACCATATCATTTCTTGTGTGCCCATGCATAGCTTAAGGTTCAGTCATGCAGACTTTGCTATGCAGAAGTCATGACAATATATCTATGAACTTATTCTTCAAATACAAATATAATGCAAGCCGACTGACCACATTGGGAAGACAAAACGGACTGGACAAACAGAGCTGGCAAAAGTATCTCAAAGCAAGATTTTTAATAGGATGGCACTATTATTTTTTACTTGCTGCACCAAGCCAATTTTGTTTGGGAGACTAACAAATAATGTCGGCATTTTATTTAGTGACAAGACATCGAACAAATGTAACCAAACCAAATGGCACAAAGAAAGTTGATTGGCTTTCAATGACAATTGACGGATCTAGATTAATTTCAGACCTTCTACAGTTAGAATAGAAATGATTGATGATCAACAATCATCACACATACAACCAAAGCTTTTCAATTTTTACTATAATCAAAGATCGAAGAATAGCCTACAATGTGCCCTCCATGTTTATTCGTTGTCTCAAAAAAGAGTAGAGTGCATCCCAACATAGGCATGTTGTAACAATCAATCAAGTGCTTCTTGACGCAACCAGGCAAAATCAGTATATCAACTTAAAAAACAGATAATGTTGTTTGGTCAAAAGTTGTAAAGTTAAGCCTGCCTCATTTTCTGTGATTCTTCAATTGATATTATAATAATAAATAGTAAAGCTAACCTTCACAATTCCACCCCTGATGTCATCCTCAAGTTCAAGAAATGAAGTCCTTGTCAAGCCATCCACAAATCGCAAGTGTTCCTTTTTCATGCGAGCAGATACATTTGGTCCGTTGGTCCATTTTCCTTTAACAGTAGACTTCTAATGAGCATATCCAGGGCAAGAATAGATTTGTTGTGATAGCCAAGGAAGTGGTACAGCAGTTGTAGGCATATCAGAATCTGATTTTGCAAAAAATGAACCTGCTTAGTTCAATGGGGCAATGCTTCCATTCAGCTCACTTGCTCATATATGCTGACGATGTCAACCTCATGGCCTATACTCCAGAGGACATGCAACGTCACCTGGATGCTCTTGACACTTTTTGCCAATTCACTGGCATGCGAGTTAACTTGGCCAAAACTAGGGTGCTACTAGTTGCATCATCCCGTCAGCCAAGGCTTCCCACATTCACTTACCAGGGGCAAGAGGTAGAGGTGGCTCCGACCTACAAGTACTTGGGGATTGAGTTCTCAACTACCACCCATTGGGATGCGGCTATCAGGTTGCGGGTCACTGCGGGTTGGAAAGCACTATATGCCATGCGTAACAACGTGACCACAAAGGCAGAGTTGTATGCACAGGGTCACCGGTCACATTTGTTTCGGCCTTGGTTGAGCCGGCCCTTTTGTATGGGGCGGTGTGGGGTCCTGTGATATCCCTCAACACCGGAATGACCTCGGCGCAGTCAGGCCTTCTTGGCACGGGCCCCGGGGTGAAGTCCACGCCCGTGCCGCATCCTACTCGGGGAGACAAAGCTTTTACCCCTCCAACGGGCGCATTGGAACGCCATATCGTTTACTTCCAAAAGGTGGTCGCTATGGCTGATACACGCTGCCCCGCCTTTGCTTTGGCCACGGCAATGGGTCCCTAACGCCAAATCCTGCTGGAGAGACAAGCAGGCTCAGTGGTTCTCACGCTGGGGTGTCGCGGGGCAAACAGATGCATCCGTCGTCGACAAAGAAAGATCGCGAGGCACTTAAACTATACCTTGATGCTACTTTCCTTCGCGAAGCCGTGGGATGCGAGAGGCTCGACGCATGTTAAGCCGGCACACTATCGGCCAGCAAGTCAATCCTAGGCTCACAAGAGGCCCACACCAGTACTTGTACACCCAGCTACCCATGAAAAAATGCAGGCTTATAGCTTCCATTCGCACGGGGGCACATCGCCTCCGCATTGAAACAGGGCATTGGGCTCGTGAAGCACGAGAGCAAAGGCTTTGCCAGTGTTGCCACCAGGGCGCGATTGCGGATGAATGTCATGCCCTCCAGACCTGCCCAGCATTTGCCCATATCCGAGAGCGATATGTTCGATTACTAGTGCCTGGCCAGCCGTTGCATCAGTTATTGACTACGGCGTCAGTGGGTTTGTTGGGGTCATACCTCCAGGAGGTTATGGATGCACGGACTCGTTTGTGTCCTACAGGACGGTATTGAACTGTCTTATGCAATTGTACAGTGTGCCAGTAGGCTTATTACTGCTAAGGTTTTTCCCCCGAAAACCCTTCGGGGCGGGGGTTTTTTAATCCTGTCAGCAATATGCTTGCTGCTCTCTTTTTTGTTTGGGTCCCATAGGCCAATTGGTCTCAGTGGACGGTTAAAACTATTCTATTCTATTCTATTCTAAATAAAAGACTCAAAGCGTCAATCTCTCTGGAGTCAAAACCTGCAAAAAACAAAAACAGTATTAATAAAGCTAATACAATGAACATTTTTTCAACAGTCAATAAAAAAAGTGTAACTTTGTGATGCAGCGCTTATAATAGGTCTCTGATAGTAGTTTTTTAATCTTATTCAATGGCAATTCATACATAGTCAGAAAAGAGCATGTCCAGGGCATTGTCAACATGTTTTAGGGATACTGCGATTGTATAATGCATTTGTGCAGATGTGCTTACAGGACAATGACGTAATGCTGGGATAATGCTTTTCCCTTAGCATGGCCAAGTCATGGTTGTCAAAACCTGCAATCAATAAGAAGGAAATGAAAAACATAGAGAACGTAGCTTTATGCCTATTAAACACCTTTGCCTGCTGGCAAATTTAGCATATACAAATTGTTTGAACTTTGGATACGTCTCTTTGGACTTGAATACAACTCTGTGCAAAGATAAGCAGCAATACCACCAGCAAGACTTCAAAAAACATAGAATAAATGACGCGCAATTGTGTTAATTTGTCGAATCACAAAACAATCACAACGCCTGAGATGGCTTTTGAGGAGAATGTACGTACCATAGAAGCTGCTGTAATAGATTGGAATGGAGCCTTCATAATAGGCCAGTGTAAAAGGGTCCATCAGGACCTGAGATAGGTACAATCTGCCATTGCAAAGAACGAAAATCAAAATTTCTGTAGATAATGCAAACATAAAAGCCCTTACATTTAATTAAGAACATATATGATTGCACTTGCAAATAATTGCTTTATGGAATAAAGTTTTTCTTAATTTTATTTTTACCTGACTCTTACCAATAACATGTGTATAATCAAATTGTTTTCCTGCTCATATGCAAAGCTAAGAAAAGTCTGCATTAAAGTTAACTTTGATGACGTGTTGGCCCATGCATAAACGCACATCTTCGCCAAAGCTTATATTGAGTTGCCTTTTGAATAAAAGAAAATGCCAACAACATTATAAAGCAACAACAGAAAGCAACAATAGAAAACGATTCATGTACTAAATGGTTCCAGCGCATTAAACAGCCTATGCTGGGCATAAATTATAAAATAAATAATAATAAAGTTTATTAACGTCCAACTAAAAGCCCGTAGGCTATGGGACAAACATGCCATGATATGTCACAAAAGTTGTCAGCAATTATACTTCTTTATCTCTTGTGTCATGCAAGAGTTCCGGAATGAAACAACCCAAATGAGGAAGTGCAGGATGATGTTGGAACAACTCGTCCATGGGTAAATTCCAGGGTATCATAGAATATTTGGCACGTAGAGCATCATGCCTATGACATAGGTAGATAGCGTGATGCTCGGATTCTACCCCTTCCTTACAGATACAAATTCTGTGATCTTCTTCCAGCTTCATCCATCTACCTTTCTCAATCATTAGATGGGAGCTCATCCGCATACATGCAATTGCTCGTATCTGCCCAGGGAACATGCTATGTAGGCGCAGATATGGTTGTATACTATGAGTGCGCTTAGGGTTAAAGTCTCTAATGTAATATTGCAGCTTCTTTTTGTTGGATAAGTCACAGTATGCATCGAAGGCACGTACCTTAAACTCATCCGAGTATGGGGAGATGGCCAAGTTCCAATGGTTAAACCATTTGTTCAAATCCTTGTACCAACCGCTTTTGCCATCGGCCTCTAATTTCACAGCTACATTAAGAGTCAAGCATATCAGAGATTCATCATTTACTCTCTTCTTTTGATCCAAGTATCTCAATACATTGCTCATTAGTCTATATTTATTCGTGGACTTCGTGGCGAGCAAGAAATTGTATTTTGCTCATGGACATTGCTCATCGAGCAGCTTCGAAGACTTGCTTGATCGATTTGCTCCTATGAAAAGATGACGGAAAGCGGAGAAGAATCCTTGCGTAGATGCAGAGGCCATAGGCAAGTGCGCGCTTAGCCGAATACGAAAATGAGAGGAAGACCAGAAGGGGAAAAAAAAGTTCCACGAGGGGGAAGAGGAACGCCGCATGCATCTGCACTGCGGCGTTCCTGGCACAAATACCAAAGTCTTACCATTTTAAAAAAGAAGATTATACATATGAATTTTTATTAGATAGATTTATATAATAAAACATAGACAAGGAAATGGGTATATGAGTGATATATGTATAGGGGAACTGCAGTTTGGATGCCATTCCGACACATCGGAAGGGGTCCCGCGACCGACGGTAGCGAGAAATGGGTCTCTCGTGTGTCAGAGTGGCAGGCAAATTGCAGTTCCCCTATAATATAGGAGTTGGAGGTCATTTTTCTCCTGATGCAGGTGTCTGGCACCTCGAATGGCAGGAGCTAGAGATCAAGATATGAATCTGACAAATGTACAGGATAAATCCTGCGAGCTACAAATATGGAAGCATGAAAAAATGAATCGGCGAGCTACCAACATGGAAGCAGATCCGGCGAGCTCCGACAGCAACAGACATAATTCATTTGAACTCATTTTGGCAGTATCATGTGGTTCATTCGAGCTCATTCGTGGTCGCAATAGAGGACGGCCGCAAAACCTAACGAAACCCTAAATATCTACTGTTTTGAACCTGTTAAGCCCTAAAATATTACCTGCTACGAATCGGTTAAGCGGAATGGAAGCCCCCATTCCATGTTATAGAGCAGGCCATGTGTCACGACCAAAATGCACCATAGAATAAAAATGATACCCAACTTCTATATTGTTTATACAAAAGTTATAATTGGTGGCAATATTGACAAAATATATGGTTGTATAGATATACAACTCCGTTGATATAAGAGGCACCTAAATGTCCTTTGTTTTGGTGCAAAATTCCTAAGATTTTAAGTTGTGATACATAACACCCTAGATTGAGAAGAATAGGCACATGGTCCTATAGATATACATTTCCACTAATATAGAAGGCGCCCATGGTGCAAAACACCATATGTTCAAAAGAGTAGGCAGATGCTCATATAGCTATACATCCCAATCGTGCTTTGTTGGGTGCAAGATTCATAGAATTTGTGTAATGTTTTTTAGGAACCATAGGAATGGAATATTAAAGGAAAGTCAAACTTTTACAATTAAGTTTGGATGCACCTCATTGGGATGCATGTTACTTCACTCCATTGTATCAATGCATGGTTTTACACTCAACTAAAGCATGGTCTCATTCCTTCCACAAAGTTAGAGTCGCTTAAAACAAAAATGCATCTTAAAATTTCTCTCTTCATTCCATCCCACCTAATACCTATGTAGATATATTGTCTTGTGTGGTCAAAGCTTATTGAAGTTAAGAGGCCGTCATTTTGGACTTAGAGTTCCCATTGCCAATGAAAAGAGCTCCAACATGGAGAACCCAGATCGAGATAATGTAAAATAATCACCTACACTTTAACCAAAAAATAAAATGTTGCACCATGCAAGAAAATGATGCTCATCTTGGTTTCATGTTCTTTAGCATAAAATCAAAGAATAGTGAGAATTTATAAAATGTAATTGCATATTTGGCTCTTAACCTAACCCTAAAGGAAACGACAATGAAAGTTTCTTGTAGCTTTCTCTGCGTACGCTCCTCGTCTACCCTAAAGGTGAATATTTTTTGCCGCTGCTTTTTTCTGCATGTGCTTCGCTTCTATATTCAACTACTTTCGTTTCTTATAAGGAGGAGCAAACGATCTAGTCACATTATAGCAGCACTGTAAGCAGCATTTTAGGGCTCTTCTCTGGTAAGCAGTGTTTTAGTGGTCTATACCCATAAGTAGCATTCACTGTCTATCTGTGTATCCTTCTGCTTTGTGATGCAGATCAGTCCGTATCCTGAAGTTTCCTGCATTGTCTCGTTGTGATTCAGCCCGGGAGAAAGCAACCCCATCAGTTGTGTTTTTTTCTTGCGGTAGTTATGTGCCTAGAACCAATTCTTGCAATTGTGAGCCTGTTTGTTCCATGTTCATGTGTTTTAATCTTTAGAAATCTTGTATATTCTGTCGTTGACTTTATTCTTTCTATCTGGATAATTTAGATGATGTTTAGTTCAGAGTTCTGGATAATTTAATTCACAGGGTGATGTGATGCTTATATTGGCGGCGATGTTTATGTTCCTAGAGATAAGAGGCAAAGCGCGGCTTTGGTAAGTACAAGATTACAAAGTGCAAACTATACACTTAGTTTTAGTCTTTTGACTCTCTACGAAATCCTTGCTTGTTTTCCGCTAGGTTTTCCTCTTTATTTTATCAGATTTTGCTACATTTCTAAAAAAATTATTTGCTGCAGACTCATTTGTTCTATAGTTCGTCATGGATGAGTAGTACCAGTCATGTAAGGTCCTTCATTCTCATTCTCATTCTCATTCTGGATTGCACTTTGCAGTTATAGTAACATCATTTTTTTAGCTTTAAACAGTACTTGAGATTACATGACTTTGAGCTCTTATATAACTGTTAATCCTTAGATGTTTGCACAGATCCGTCTTGATGCCCAACAACGAATTGTCAAAGCATTCAGGTGCTCATCAATTGCTAATGAGGTGAAGAGCCGTATTTGGGAGCACTATCTTCAGATTCATACTTACTTATGAGTTTTTGCTTGCTCTTCATATTATTGTTTAGCTGTTGTATTTGAGTGGGGTGCTTTTGCTCTGGTGGACATTCTCTCCACTGAGTTATTAGTCCCCATTGTACTCTGTAACTTTCTCTGGATAATAAAGGCTCAAGTCCTTCAAAAAAATATATATATATATTTATTCAACTATACCAGTTGCATTGTTTTAATATCACTATTTGGATGAAAAGACCATTAGCGTTTACATTGTTATAATAATCACTATTTTGATGAAAAACCATTACCACTTAACTAATACAAAGTTTAGACAAAATAATGTATGGAACAACATTAGTTCATGAGGAAATATAGGTAGCCTTACCAAGAAACCACTCTAAGTTACACATACCTAAGTCCCATACCTATCTAAGTGACTTGTTACTCTAAGTCCCATACCTATCTAAGGTGTTCACACATGAAAAAGCAATGCTCAATGGTCTCAGATCCACGCTTGCATACTGGACACTGATTTGATATTCTAGGATTAAACTTATGGACAAGCACATTAACCCGCAGACACCTATGAAGAATCTGCCACCAAAGAACTGCCACTTTAGGATGAAGTAGCTTATTACCGAGTATGGATGCACTTGACTCACACCATCTCCAAATGTTGTTGGGTGGAATAAAGATTTACATTACTCTGCTAGTGTTATTCTTTATTTGGTCGAATGCAACAAAGATCCTAAAATCTGCAAAAAACAAAAATGCAATGGTTCTATGCCATCATAGAACCATCATTCTTGGGAAGACGGCATCCTATTTTGGGACCTTTTTTCGAGGGCCCCTTTTTTAGAATCATCTATAAATTGTTCCATTTTCTTACTTTCTTCATCGGCCTTCTCTTTGAGTGTTCCATCTTCTTTGCTCCTTATCTCTACTTTTCTAAGCTCTCTAGTTGTGCTTTCTAGTTTTGTGTTTGGTATCTTTTTTGTTGAGTAGATTACTTAGTTCTTAAATTTTCTGTGCCTTTCTGTGAGTTTTAAGTTGATTTGGAATGGTAGATCTCGAATCGGTTCCACTAAATCTACACTTACTTTTAGGTTGATCAGATTTTTAACTGTATGGTTTAGTATGCCCTTTGATATTCCCCAAACATGCCTTCTATTTGAACGTCTGTGTCAAAATTCTTCATGGCAAACAATCTTGGATGGAAATGATAATTGTCATGAATTTCCAACTCGAACGGATCATTATTGTGACTTCAATTTGTTCTCTGTGTTTTGTGCTTGACTGATTTGCAGCATTACGGGAAATCTATAAAGTATTTATTCATAGGTTCAGCATAGATCTTTCTTGCAGTTTATCCTCAGATTTCTGCTTTCATAGTTTTGCAAACTATTCTGTCTCTATCATTTATCTTCTGCACCTTAGGCACTTCTTTTTAAAGCTCCACTGCCATTATCAGTAGGCTCATTATTGTCTATCTGCCCATATGCATAGCTTGGAATAGGAAAATGTTAGAAGTTCTAATCAACCCTCATGACGACAATAAAAGTTATTGCTAGGATAGCTTAGATACCTGTGTGCAGCAAGAGACATAGAAGTCTACAATTCTGTATCTCCATATTTACCCAGAGACTAGAAATGTTTTAAGATCTTGTAGCATTCTTCTGCTTCCTGTTCTAAACCCAATCAATCTCCAATATTTGCCCCATTTCTGTAACCCAGGACTCCTGTTCTTTGACTGTCTCAGAACAGGACAATGTATCGCTTTTCAAACCCAGACGTCTGCACCAATTACTCAGCTCACCAATTACTAGATTGCAAATTCCGTGGTCTTTAATGTACCATGATCCCATCTACTTCAGCTATTCCATCCTTTCCTCGTCTGATAGCTCGGGTTCAAGTTTAAGTTTGGGTCCTGGTTCGCAGCTTCTGATTTTTGCAGAAGAAGATCCGGCCACTGTATCCATGAATAAAAACCAAGCAAAGCTAAACCCTATCTGCCATAGCCGAAAAATAGATAACCCAGCAAAATCTTTACCTCATCCGCCATAGCCGGATTTGTGCCAGGATATCCGGCTGCTTTGAAAAATGCTTTCGCAAATTATCCCTTAGGTTTTGCTCTCCTTTTGTCTAGGCTACCTATTTCTTGGATTTTCTTTTTCGGCTGCTTATTTTAAGTTTTCTCCTTTCGAAATTTGCCACAAGAGCCTCTTTTTTCGGCTATAAGGTTATTAAAAAGAACTTTTGTCATCTTCTGTTCTAAAACACAGAATGTTAAACAGAAATTTTGTCCCTTGTCACTAATCAAATGAATTGTGTTTTCTTGCAGTGTGGCCTCTGTTATGGTAGAAACAAGGAACAGTCAACCAGATTTGCAGCCTACTAGAACTAGGTTTATTTTTGGATTTTTCTATTCGTGACTCAAGATATTTGTTCTTTTTGGGGGCCATCTATTTCTTTCGGGCATAGCATGCTTATTTTTTCCAATTTCTTTCCTGGAGAATTATCTTTTCTTCATGGCGTCTACTCGAGCCACTTCTCATAAGCATAAACGCAAGCGTGTTGCTAAAAGACGGTCGTCCATCCCTGTTAAGAAGCATCGTGCATCAGCTATTCCTTCTGTTAATTGCACTCCATTTTCTTCCCATGCTCCTCCCTTTGTGGGTCAAAATTCTACGGTTCCCAGTGCTTCTTCTGTGGATGTTAATAACGAACTTCTACAAGCAATAAAACTCCAATATGCTCAAATCCAAAACTTACAAAGTTCTTTATCCAGCCAATCTCATGTTAATGAGAAGATTGAGGCCTTGAGGTTGGAGATTCAGGAACGCACTTCTCGTGTCGTACCCACTTTTAAGAATGATCCAATTAGACACCAGTACGAGTTCTTGTCCTCTATGCTAGACCGCTTTAACGATTTGTATTCTCGCATGTCTGCATTGAGCCCTTCGATTCCTGATGATGTTCTTACAATTGTGGAAGGGGGTAGGACGTCTGTTGCTCGACATATGAAGTTCTTGATTGTTGCAGACAGGGAGGGCTATGAGATAGCTCTCGATTTTGATGACCATATTTTCCTCCATTCTCCGTTGATGAAGAAGCACTGCGTCTCAAACTCGCCCGCCAACAATGACATAGTTTGTCTTCATTAGTTGATTTGCACTTTTGGTGGACATGGAACTCATTGTATTGACCCCTGTTCTGCCTCATTGGGGCAGCGGTTCCTTCCATGACTCATTGCTTAATTTGGTTTTCATCTATACATTTTGTGCCTCTAGGGGCTAAGTATTGATTTTTTGCATTATTCTTTTTCTTTTCTTTTTTCTTTTTTTTTTCTTTTTTTTTTGATAACCAATATTTCTGGTTGTTTTTTACTTTACTTTAAGTTGCTTCAGATTGTCTTTTGTATACGATCTATTGTGCTTAAGGTAGTTTCTTCAAATTTTGTCTTGGATCCTTTGTATATAGTCATTAACTTTCGTATTCACGATTGAGCTCTGGTATCTTGTGCTTTGCATTTTTTTTTATATTTCATTTTTGTGTGGTGGCTTTTGTAGTGCGGGTTTTCACTTGTTGTGCTTGTCTATCAACTCTGGCTTCCTTTCTTGTCACATTTGAGTATTACCAATGTAGTAGATATATTCATTTTTAGTCCTGGAATTCATTTAGTTCTCTCATTTTCTAGTTTTTAAAAGTGGAGTGTTCCTCTTCTGTCGGCTATGTTATTTGTTGTTGTATAGAGTCTCCCAAGAATGCAATGGTTCTATGCCATCATAGAACCATCATTCTTGGGAAGACGGCATCCTATTTTGGGACCTTTTTTCGAGGGCCCCTTTTTTAGAATCATCTATAAATTGTTCCATTTTCTTACTTTCTTTATCGGCCTTCTCTTTGAGTGTTCCATCTTCTTTGCTCCTTATCTCTACTTTTCCCACCCCCCCAACCCTGTTATTGGTTTTGTTATGTTTAGTGTGCTCGTGATAACTGTTTGGCTATTTGTTTTTTCTTTCTAGTTTTTTCTTCATTTTTCTTACTTACGGGCGGATGTTCTTCCCCGTACTAGTTTGCAGTTGCTTTTGCCTAGCTAGGCGGATGCTCTTCCCCATCCCGTTCGATGAAGTTTTGTTTGATGGATGGATGTTTTCCCCGCTCTAGTTTGCAGAAGTTTTTCCTGGCTAGGCGGATGTTCTTTCCCGTCATATTTCTGTATTTTTTCTTTAAGTCTATTTAAGTTTAAAAGACTAACAATTTTGATGGGTGAAGTGGTTTGAGTTGCCTTTTATTAGGTCTTTCTTGTGCGAGCACATTGAATCAGTCTTTTGGGGTTTTTTGGATTGCGGTCTTTCATTTTTCGGCATGTTTGGTGTCGGCAGTGCGCGTGGAGCCCAGATCTCAATGTTATCGGTGGGCGTGAAGCTTGCTAGTGCATGAAGATTTTTTCGATTTATGGCTACTATTCGGATCTCAACATTATTGGTTGTATCGCTCTTAGTCCATTTTTTATCCTCATGGTTTTCCCCGAAAACCCAAAAGGGCGGGGTTTTTAGTCCAGTTGATAAGATTTCGGACTTCGAGTTTGTGTGGCTTTATTTTTCTTTTATAAGACCGCCGATGATTGTCTAGTTCCGGGGTTTTAAGAGTGTTTGGCTTTTTATATTTATGGCCATCCATTATTACTACTCTATTGTTGTACTTGTTTTTCTTTGGAACACTCAATAAGAAAGCCACTTCACTTCTTAGCCACTTCACTTCTTGGCTATGTTATTTGTTGTTGTATAGAGTCTCCCAAGAAAAAATCGTTCTTGCAATCTTCCAAAGAAACATTAAGCTTTTGTGAAGCATTGCTTCTTGTTTGGCGCGCCATATAACATGTAGATTCCGAAGTGTGCAAGTATAAGGATTTAATAAAAAAAAAAATCCTATTGAATTTGTAAGTGAATTGTTTTTCCATTGGAAAGGTTTTAGAAATTCCCAGTTTATTTGTTTATTGGCCACGGACATCCCATCCTGTAGTTTTATGCCGCTGCCCTCTGGGAAGGATACTATCGCTAAAACTGTGGTGTCATGCTTATAAGTAGCAACCAAGGTTGCCGCAGACATTTCTCTTCACTAACCGACTTATTGGTTTGCCAATTTGTGTGCTTAAAAAGTTCAAGTTGTCAATTCCAAGAATTTGGCTCTTGCATTTGGTAAACATGTTTTTCATTTTAAATTCTATGGTGTCTTTTTCACAGCCCCACACAAGTTTATCATTTTATTCTACACTTTAACATTTCGTTTATTTGAGGCGTTTTGATCGATTATAAATGTCATTATATATTTTAATGCTTTATGTACGTAGAAGTGCATATAACCAAATAAAGAGAGAAATAGATAAAATGACTGCTCTATTTCAATTTAATACTATTACTGTAATCTCCAAAAATCGCTTCTTGGATGGAATGCCATCCAGTTTCTGCATTTTCTTCTAAATGTACACTCAATGAACTATGGTGCCTAGAATAGCCAAGTTTCTGCATTTTCTTCTAAATGTACACTCAATGAACTATGGTGCCTAGAATAGCCAAGCCATATCAGATTGAAAAGGCTATGAGCACCACAGAGATAATTCATATTGTTATCTAAACCTGTATACCACTGGAATCTCCAAAATTCACTTTATGGATTGGATGCCATCCAAGTTCCTGGCATTCTCTTCTACATATATACCGAACGAACAATGGTGCCTTGCAACTTTATAGCATGTAAGGATACAACAGGGAGCTTCATCCAATTACAGCCAGAATAGATCTACAACCTTTATATTGAAAAATATGCACCAACGAATAACTGGCCGTGATTGAAATTTAAGTGCGAGGCAGATTAGATAATTATCCTTGACAAAATGTATGTCTTTTGCTTTGTCGGTTCGATCAACAATCGTGCATCATTCCAAAGGTAATATTTCTTAGGCATCAACAAATGTTGCTGCCATGGTTTTGTTGTTGTTGAACATGTTGACTTTGTGCCTGAACATGGGCCAGGCATGGGCATGTGGCTCAGCTGGATCTTGAAGCTACACTTGGTGCTGCTAGCGTGACAAATATGTACTGTACATATCCATATTCATGGCCTGCATGCATGAAAACAAAAATCAATTGAACTTCCTGCTTGCAACTTGTTATCCCTAATAATTGCATAATTGTAAAATTCCAGAGGGTATTCATCTTCTGAAATTTACCAATAATAATCGTCAACAAATTGCAATGAGAGAATTCATTTAGGTCTTGTCGGATTCATTTGCTGCTAAAATTGATCTTTAGGCTGTAAATTGGCTAGTGATGCTACACACTGCCAGTACATTAAGAAAGAGAGGAAAGCACGTTTACCATAGTGGATTTTCTAGACCTTCTGAAGGAGTCCACAGTCATAGCCATAAATCGTTGAGATTCTTCATGTCGTTTTTTTTTTTTGAGGAATGTGGGCCTTTATTACTCAAAAGAATACAAAGAGTACATGGGGGACTCAAAACCCAGTGGAGAAGATATCCACTAGAGCAACACTACCCATCACATACATAACATGGAAAAGCAGAGAATACAGATCACCATGAGCACAACTGTTTGCTATGAGTAGGTGTGAATCTGAAGATATTGTTCCCAAATGACACTTTTGATGTCATCCTTCAAGGAAGAACATTTGTAAGCCTTCACAATGCGACTACGGGCATCTTAAGCACTTGTGTATCTGAAAGAGCTGTCCCTTGAAGATGAGGAGATTTTGTCTCTTCCAGATGGACCAGATGATCCAAGCAGATGCTAAGTGGAAAGCCCTCTTTGCCAACTTGTCCCAAGAACTAGGATAGACTGACAAAAGGACCTGCTGACTATTCAAGTCACAATGGAAAAGACTCAGAAGCCACTGCCAAGCTGGTCGAACATGGTGACACAAGAAGAAGCAGTGCTCAATTGTCTCATCCCTCTACGTGCAAAGAGGGCGGATCACGAGAGACTTCGGACCTAAATCGATGAACAACAAGTGTTTACCCGACGCATCTATGAGTGATCTCGCCACCATAAAATGGATAGCTTAGGATGAAGCAATTTATCCCATACCCATCGCCGCATCGCTTTTACGATGAGGCTCGGGGATAACTAAAGGCCACTTTGGTGATGGAGGCAACACCTCGATGAAGCAGGGACCACATACATCGAAAGTGCACCAGGTGCTCCTCCTTAACACTTGCCATGAACTACCCGGAGCCGGGAGCCACGCCTTGTGGGTGTGGAGGAAGTGTAGCAGCTACTTTTTCCCAAATGCTCCGGTCCCAACGAAGGAGAAGGAACTTCAATTTGAACTCATTCCACGTCAACAATCTTGTCTCATTATACCATGCAGATACCGTGAGCACACCTGCTGCTCGCCACCGACGTTGCGTCAATGGATGGATAGAATAGACCAGGGGACAATCTGCATGACCGTCACCCAAAGGGATCCACCAACAACTGGCTGTAGGATCTGTGTGGGCCATTGGATGGAACTGAAACAAAGTGCGCACAGTCTCCCAAGCAGTTAGCAACCCCTTGAGGAAAGGAGATGCATTAGGATATGGAGAAAGTGGATAGAATAATGCCCATGGGAGGAGAGGCTTAATGGATGGAGAGCCAAAGGAAATGCACCTCTGTAAAGAACCATCATTCAATTAAATTGGGTTTATGTCTTAATTTTGGGACAAATTTCATATTGCATGTTTTTAGTAGCATATTCAAATTCACACATTTCACCTCAAAATTATGAAAACGTAATATCATGTTATTTACAAAATAGTCAATATTTCACAATATAGCACCATATCATAAAAACGTGATAACAAAAATTTACATAGTTATTCAACTTTCTTCAAGCACCCCCAATGATATCATAGCCTTCTTCCTGACATCCTGAGGTATTGTAATTCTCGCATTTCTAGCTGGAATAGTGTTTGGAGTCCATGAGTACAAAACACTTTCATAGTCTAGCCAAAGATCAGGATCACTCTGATTTCTCCTCCATTTCTTTGTCCAACAATCTGAGTACCTTTCTTTATCCGATACGTTGGTCAACTGATGCACTGGACACCACCATTCCACCCGCACATGGTTGAAGTTAATATTACCTTCTTCTTGCAAATATCGAGATAGTGAACCCCAACCACACTGGATATGTATCTAAATCTGCTTTTTTACTACCACAAATTGGTGGCATTCCAAGTCGATTGGAAGGTTCATAAGCATCCATGCCTAGAAACTTTGGCCTATTGTTCTTAGGACCAACATAGTGTTTGTCGAAAGGAGGAGGAGCATATTGTTTATGAATGCTACTTACAAGGTCATCAAAATCCTCAAGACCCCGCTAAGGTCTTCCACCTAGTTTTAGGCAACCACCCTTCTTTCAATTCATCCGAGGATGTGTCTATCTCCCCCAACAAAGTTAATCACCTTCTTCCAAAGAAGCCACCAAGGCACTGGTTGGTGTCATCTGGATTGGTTTGCCAATGCTTTATATAGTCTTGGATTCCTTCCTTAGTCAATCCCAATTGCTTCACTTCTTCAAAAGGGTTTTAAAGCTTTTGGTTGACCTAGAGGTATCATAGGCTTGCCATTCTCATCTCTACGCCATATTTCCTCCCTCCTCTCCACTCATCCTCTCAAGGTCTCATCTTCCATTGGAAGATTGGAATCCCATCTCTCACCCAAAAAGTGAACTCAGCAGAGGCCCTGGAATGACCTTCAAGATCCAATGTATAACCATCCACAAAGCTCTTCCAATCGGGCACTTCTTCTATGAGAGAAGCTATAGGGTTTGGAGTAGTGCATTCATGCAAGATTTCCATTAGCCTAGGAAAGTTGGTCACTTGTTTGCTTTATTCAAGATACAACTATATTTGCCAAATAATGCATCCACATCCTCATGGGTATGCCCGGCATAAGAAACCCTAAATTAACTCTTTTCAAATATCCCCACAGCTGTTAAGTAGGATAGGAAAGAAAACATCCACCGTTCTTATTTTGGCCAAGACAATTATCAAGTTGCAAGAGAAACCTTTTGGGTAGATCTTGAGGTTTAGCACGTGAAGTTGAAGCTCCAACATGTTCATTAGACCCATGCTTCCTAAACCTTGCCTTGTCAACTTTCCAATATTGTTAGGGTTTCCATCTAACAATGCTCTATGTAGTGCCCGGCTAGTCGTAGAAGGTCCCGAGGTGACCATTGTATCCATTTTCATAGTTTCTCAAACACCTCATGATACTCCCAATATGAAAATCTGGACCATCACTCCACAACTCCAAACTAAAATGGCCATAGTAGGTTTGATTCTCGCCCATGCAAGATTGCCCCATCATTGAGATCTCAGAAGGGTATGATCTTCCACATGACTTTGGTATGTACTTGAATTGTGGAAGACAAGTCTTTGTCTGGTCCATCTTGTCATGTATAATACATAAATAGTTATTGGGTTCCAATGCGATAAAGTCCTCCACATCCAATAACATGATCTACATGATAGTTGGTCACCATATGGTCCTTCATATGCTCCCTTATCCTAGCCCCTTTGACTAGGTTGCACAATCCTTATCAAGAGTCTCCTTCAACTTAGCACATAAATTGCACTTTGCAAAGTTGTTTGAAGTTGCTATGGTGACATGATTGAAATGCTTCTTCCATAACCTACTAAAGCTAGGTTGGGATATTGGAAGAATTCCCAATTCTCAAGTAGGAATTCACTTCTTCCAAAATACTTTTGAGTACAATGTGATGGCAACCTTTTCTCAACAACCGCTCTTCCCTTTTCATCCCTTCTCGCTTTTGTGTGGCATAGACTCGCATTGAAATCAATATATTTTTCAAATATCTCCTTGGCAGCCGTGGTCCTAGCTGTTGGTCTCAACAAACCATTATTTCCATGTAAAGCAATCATGTTCCCCTCACTGCTTTTTTGCCAATTATGCCATGAAGAAGTTGGAATTGCATGGATACTCCCATGCTTTTGCACATATCCATTTGCCTAGCAAAGGGTATCTTTTTCTGCTTGGGTTTCTTTCATCTTGAAGTGCATGCTCAAGATTGTGTACATGTAGGTTCTCCTCTCATCAACAAAGTACTCTTGAAAAGTGGCTCTTGCTTCCACCAATTGTTCTATTGTGAAGAATTGCATACAATCCTCCAACAACAACTGAGCCCCTAACCTTCACCATTGTCTCACGCTTGGTGTCACTAATCAACTTGGCTCTTTTGCTAGGATAATGTCCGGGTAACTGATACTTCTCCCTTTTGCCTAGGTTTAGAGTTCCAACCGCCAATGGATCAATATCAAGACAATCATTGTCCCCAACAACCTCAAGCTCCGAAAATATAATCCTCCACAAATTGAACACTACTTATAGGCCATGCCATGATGCAAGGAACCTCCAATTGCTTGGCACAACCAAAACATTCCTTGTCACCCAAACCTTTACCTTTCCATTGTCTTCCAACATCGAAATTGCAATACCAATATTGTCTTCCCCTAGCCTTTCATCATTAACAGACTTGACTGTGATCCGCTAGCACAATGACTCCTTGGCCTACTATTTCCTTGTTGCACTTGTGCATGATTCTCACCTTCTTGTTCCTCCATTGCACCCTACTATAGAGGACTAATTGTTTTTCTTCAACATTCTTGCTAGAGTTGGTTTTTCATTGATATTGCTCTTTTCACCATCTTGAGTTGGAGGGGCACCATTGACCTAGGCAAATTGCACCCTTTTTAGTCAATGAGTAAGAAAAAATTATTACACCATAAGATAAAAAAAAGTAATGCATATTTATGGAATATGTAGAGGTAAATCAAATTTTTTAAAAGCAAGAAATTCCTTGGAAATAGGTTTAATATAATAATAACAATGGGCGAAAAACGAAATCATTTAAAACAAGAATTTTCATTGCAACAACAAGGAAATGACATTTATATAAATATATCCAAATTTTAATTATCGAAAAATTTGGATATATGATTACTTAAAAGACATATAACTAATAGACGGAGAATTTATTATCCATAATAATATACCCTAGATAATATAGTCGGCGGAATTTCGTGACCGGGCGTGTTATTTGAGGCAATAAATTATTCACGCTTAAGAGCTAATTAACCCTATATAAATCCGGTTCACGCCTCAAGACCATTCTCGCCCCAATTTTTTTTTTCAGCCTCGCCATGAAGCTGCTCAGCCTCGGCTGCCATGAAGAACCCGAGGTCTCGCCAAAGAGACGCTGGTTGAAGAACCCCCTCTCTTCCCCCCGCTCATCGATTTCCTTGCCCAATTCTCCTCTGATTCCGATTCAGAGGATGATGCTGATTTTGAAGAGGAGGAGTTGAGCTCCTCTGATTCCTCTGATTCTGAAGAGGAGGAAGAGGAGGAAGAGGAGGAGTTGGAGGAAGAGGAGGAGATGTCCTCCCAAGAGCATGAAACCGCTCTGCTTCAGGGTTGGCTTGACCCTGAAACAGAGAATGAAATCGAGGAGGAGGAGGAGGAGGAGGAGGAGGAGGAGGAGGATTCGGAAGAAGGTCGACAATTCGACCAATTTTTGGAGTGGTTAAGAGATGAACCAGGTTTGCATGTGATTTCTTTTTGTTTTTTGTTTTTTGTTTTTGCACCTTTCTTTCTTTTCTAACACCTTTCTTTCTTCTTTGTTGCAGGCGTGGAAGAAGAGTGATGCAGATCCCGGGCGGCCCATTTTTTGTTTCCATTCTTACGTGTTTTGACATGCCTCCCGCAATTTTTTTTCAGAATTGTGTGAAAAGCCTTCTCGGCAATCGCTTTAAGCCTTCTCGCATCTGTACATACAACTGCTTTTAATGAAATCAAACAGCTTTTCTTCATAAACTTTGTCTTCAAACGCTTTCTTCAAACAGCTTTTTCTCAGACATAAATTTTTGGATAAAATCAAACCCAGATTCTCCAATTATTTTGGCTCCAAGTCGCTTTCTCTAAAATTTTGTCTCTCTAGAATTTTGTATCTGCAAATTTTGTCTCAACAAAGTCTCGAACACTATAAATCAACCACATGAGAAATCTCCGATTCAATCCACAAGAACCATAGGAAATTTTCCTATACGACCTAAAACAATTCCCCAACCTTACAAGTCATTTTTTAGCCTTCATAATTTTGCCTTTAAAATCATTTTTTAATGTAGCCTATATAAAATTTCTAAATTCTATTTTTTCAATGCAATAAATGGAATAAAATGTCATGGAGAATTTATTGCATGAAATGCAATATTCTCCATATATACCATATACATGTCATGTCCGGTAGGGAAGACTGTACGCCAAAGGTGTTAATTCAAGCAATCAATTATTCACGCTAACTTTTTTCTAATTGTGCCTATATAAATCCATTTTACGCCTCAAAGTTCCTACATTTTTCTTCCTTCCTTCATACACGATTTGGTTTGCTAATGCTGTCATTGTTTTGATCCTACGCCTCAAATCTTGGTGAGCGATTTATATTCATCAATGTTAGATATTTGGTTTCGCAATTCCTAACTTACTAAAAGACTCACTTTTGTTCTCAGAGCATCCGTAGCGGAGGAAATCGGAGACTCGTAATTAAAACCAAAAGCAGAGGACTAAGGTCTCATAATCGAAAAGCCTCGAATTAAAACCACAAGATAGTCCTCCTCGCTCTTCTCAATCCTTCCAAAATTTCGTAACTCAAGGTTAGTTTTCATTTAGTTTTAAGTTGCATCTCAATGGCGTTTAATCCAAGAAGACAAGCTTTTGCATTTGCTCGAGGCGAGGAAGCGATGATGTTTATGAAAACCGTAATAGTTTTTTATAAACTTCATCCGCTTTTTTTGTTTCGAAAATTTTGAGTTTCTCTTCCCTGAATTAATCATGCTATTGCATGCAAGTTTCTATTATGAATGTGTAGTAGAAAGCATTAGAAAAATCTGAAAGATAATATTTGAAACACGCTTGCGCGTTTTAGGGTAATCTTAGTTTTCAACATGAATACACGCCGCGGCATTCAGCAGGAGGAGAAAAAAAAAACCCGTATGATAGATAAGTAAATAGATAAAGGCCAGCAATTATTTACACCGGGTTAATGAATGCACGCCGAGCGTATAGTTTTTCCTATATAGCGCTTTACACGCCGAAATGCAAACAATTGTATCCCTACTTTCAACTTTACGCTTAAACACGCCGGGCGGTTCTTAGTTTCTAAGTTTATAAATAAAGAAATATAACACGCCAGCGGAATACCGATACTCTGGCCACTTCCTATTGATAGATGCCAGTTACATTAATCACCCTGGCTGGTGACGGTAAGATGGATTGAATTACATTTGGGCCAGAATCACACAGCCCCAGCCGCCGGCTCCAATCTCCAAATTGTTGAACCGCTAAAATGCAGCACCGGGGCGGCCGGAGCACCAGCCTTTGCAACCCCCGAGTACTTGGATCAAGTAATGATGATGGCAAGCAGAGCCAGTGGGCAATGATAGATCTCGGCTCGGGGCCCCTTGCAATCGCATCTGAGGCTCGCCTCTTATCTAATCACTTCGAAATGCAAGACATGCATTGATCGAGAGTGAATCTCGATCCGCCACCAGATTCAAAATGAGGAGCCAAGGCTTTAGTGGTTAGCCTCTATGCCCTGATGCCCCAACACGAACCACTACCACAAAGCGGATAATGATGCAATGGAGATGGCTCAACCAATGGAACCACTACCGCAGCGCCATAATGATGCATTGGAGGTTCAACCAATGGAGCAGAGGTGGAGCAGGGAGGAGCAGGAGGTGGAGGTGGAGCAAAGGGGGTGGTGGAGCTAGAGCCCGGTGTTTTTGGCCGGGTTTTACCGAAGAATTCACTCATGCCCCGCAATGCAAATGGGAGATCGATAGCCCAGCCTACTCAAGAGATCCGGCTTGAAACAAAGAGGTCCGATTTTGTCCGGTTTATCCAGTTTTATCCGTGATTATATACAATTGTAATCTTTTTCCAATGAATACAACAAATTTTGTCTACTTCTATATTTCTACAATGTAATACATGTTACATACCTTTTTAAGCTGTTTCTTGGCCATGCAACAAATGTTCCAACACTTTCTCCAACCAGATCCCCACCGGGTGTCATGCGAGGTAAAGCTTCATCCATAGCGCAGCAGTTAATCATCAGAATCCCTGGACATACTTATCCCCGAAAGGAATTCCATGATAAGCATAGTCGGATCGATGGAGTCGATCTTGCATAATCCTACTTTCCTTTTCTCGATTTGTAGTTAACATGAAACATTCATCTTCGATTAATCGTAAAAATTGCTATTCGACATCTACTATTGGAAATTAATGTTCAAGCTATTGAATGAGATGAGTACCGTAATCAGAGCCATTCTTGAGAAGCTGATTTGAGTCTCCTCGGGTGATTTGAGAAGCTGAAGGCGCTATGGAAACTCCTCGGGTCACGGAAAAATTCAATTAGAAGAAAGATTAGGTTAACTACGCTTAGGGGCTGGATAAATTTGGCGGATTTTAAAAACTTAATGAAAGAAGCTCCATGATCGGTCTTCGCCATTATTATTTGTATGTGTCAAGAATATTTCAAATCTGGAAGATTTTGTGTTTTCTTGAAATTCAAATTTTTCTATTTCTCGCATGTAGAAAAAGCTATTTCTTCTTCGAAAGCAGCTGAAAAGCAGATCCGGTTTACCTTCCCACTGCTATTAGGCGACTTCGAGATGTCTTCTAAAGCCGAATCGAGGTCGAGGCGACGGGCGAGGAAGCGGTGGAAGAGGAATTCAAAACCCGGCTCTTCTCAAGTTTCGTAGGACGCTGATCGTAATACACGTATCACACGTAACCCTATTCAAGGTATTTAATTTGCTACGTATCACACACCGCGGTGGAGAGTATTATGCTTGCATGAATTTGAGATATTTCCTTTCACTTAATATGCTTTGCATGAGTTTGAGTTATTATGCTTTGCATGAATTTTAAGTATTAACATCGCCATCGCTCGATTGTCCGCTCAGAGAACATAATTTTGCTCGCTTTATATATACGTAATATAGCGGTGTTAGACAGCTTGGAGATAGCAATGTTCAATGAGGTTAAATAGTGTGAAATATGCATTCATGAAGGGTATGTAGCTTAAAATGTGGATGCAAAATAATTTAGTTTCAAGTTAACGATAGCATGGTCGAGATACCAACACGCCAAGCGGATTTGTACTAATTTAGGTTTAAATGCACGCCAAGCCGCGATCTCTTGTTCCTCAAAAGTACTCTAAAAAGTGCTCATCTTCATTTGCAAAGCTCAAGAGGAAGAAAACCCCTACTAATTCGGTTCTAATCCCGCCAAGAAAGCAAGGGCAGCGTATCCCGTGTATGATGCGCACTCATATGATCTCACCTTAGATGATGAAGGGCCGATTCTTATAGCAACCAATCGACCCGACCCCGCCTCAAGAGGAAATGGACGAGGGTGCCGAGGTGGTACGCTGACCTTGCCAAGACAAATGGCAAGCTCGACTTAACTCTCTTCTCGAGGAAAAAGGAAGCGCATAAGATGGCCAAACAAGGGATCCTAATCTCTTTGTGAGGAAGAGGATGACACCAACCGCAAATTGCTCTTGGAGATTACACGGTATGTAAGAAAGATCCGCCGTGACTTACTCAATCAGAGCCATCGCATACAAGGATACGCTCATGAAGGCAGATGTGAACGGAGACATGTTTTAAGTATGGTTGGCCAACCAATGTAGCGCTTACCAATATCTATTTGCCAAGGGGTTACAAATATGTAGAGGCATGTTCACTAAACCGGCACACCAAGTCACTATTTGCGCAAGCTAGGAATTAGCCGACTTTGAAAGCTTCTAAAAGGGTCCTAGATCTAGGGAAGAATGTTCAACCTGCAGCTTGTCGGGCATGGAGGCTTCGCTTTTTGAGAATGAACAGACAGAGTGGCGCAGCTAGAGGCCATGAACAAGCTGAATAAGTAATAAATACCATTATCCATTGGGTCTTAAGGAAACTTTTACATCCATGTGAAGTCCCTCATCCGTTCACCAAGCTCCATTTATGTTAGCAGAGATATGATCCAAAGACATGCCATGGAGATTGTTCAGAGCATGATTAGTAATCCGTGTCAAATGCCTATGCTACCGGATGTGCTACCTTGGGATATGATCTCAACAAGTTCGCCGTGGATCTAACGCCCGTGAGCTATTATCAAGTGATGATATTAAATATGTCATCATCGACGGCAAGATTCCGCTGAGGCACAAAAGGCCATCATCAGCAAAAGTAACAAACAAAGCCAAAAAAGTGTTCTACAATCACTATGCGCGTAGGAGGTGTCAGATCTTGGATGCCAATACTTCACCGCAGATTTGGTCGAGATTAGTGCAACTTTGAATGAAATGGGGAAGACATTTCTATACAAAAGGTAATCAACCCGGGTTTCATAAATTGTATTCACGCCAGCGCAAGCTTTCAAATCAAACCAATTCACGCCAGTTTTTTGAATCATCGATTTACGCCAGCGCAGTTTTCAAGTCAACCAATTGATTTGAAAACACACCCGGCGCGAATTGATTGATTTCAAAACACGCCGGGCGGAATTGGTTTGATTTGAAAGCACGCCGGGCGCGGAATTGCATTAGTAACTTTATTCATTTCACGCCAGCGCGATTTTTCTTCATCAATTCTATTCAAATCACGCCCGGCGTTTTCTATTCTATGATACCGATTCAATGTCCGTACTATTGCAGTCCATACGCTGAACAACCGCGCCACCCTGGCCAACAAAGGGTGGAATATGGTTGCCCATTGCCCACCGCATGTATGGTCAAAGTCCGAGGCATTCTCAAGCCGAGCGGACTCGCCAAGGCATAATTATACAGAGAAGAAGAAGACCGCAAGAAAATCAAAGAAAAAGGTGGTGATGACATTGCGCATCCTTCCGAAAGCTCATCCAAAGCAGTCGACCAAATGCACTCGTGATAAGATTGTGTTTTGTAAGGAGGCAGATGGCTCAAGGGAATGAATTCGGGACGCTTTATGCACAAGGGAAGCCGCCAGATACTATGGGTAGGGTGCCTCCCCGCTGATGTAAGCATCTTTGACTTGAATGTGACAGATGAGAAAGACTCGTGGGCTAGACGACGCCGAGACCATTTGGGTTTTAGACCGCTTAAAGAAGGAAGTCTTATACAAGAAGGGTGCTTTCACCAAGGATAGGATGTCCTTCGCTGAGTGCAGCCATGTAAAGGATGTACGTGACAATGAAGTCACCGTAGGAGCCGAAGTTACAAAGGCTATCTGGGATGTGGCATTATCCGAAATTGATTGTCGGACAAATACAAGGTCAAGAATGATGACATCAAGAAGTTTGTATTCTGGTCAAAGGACTTCCTAAAGAATTGGAAGGCTAAAAATACAAAACATAAGGAGACTCCCACCCCTAAGGTAATCGGGCCGAGTTGAGAAGAAAAGTGGCCCTTGTGAAGAAGATTACCGAGAAGACGAATAATCGCCCAAAGATTCACCCATTGGGTACAAAGGTCTCTTGCCGATTCAACTTCCGCCTTAAAAATATATCACTTTTTGTGTTGGACAAACAGGTGGGAGAGGAGATATGGGCATGAACCGTAAGACTACAAGAGCTTTTTACCAAATTTATAGGATTGACAACCGAGAGGTCCTTCACTATTGTCATCGCTTGTCCTTCGTGAGTCACATCCAGATGCACCATCTCGGCCTGCTCATGATCCGAGTGCCTCAAAGTTATTAGGGAGGGATGCCTAATATATGATGTTAAGGATAATGAGTCGCCGCAACGTAACGTAAGATGGCACATGTGATCTTTATTATGATATCCATGCCGCCGACGAGGAATATGATATTGCTAAGGCCAAGGGTGACAATAGCAAAGGTATGGGAATGTTTTTCTAGATGATCCGCACTTAAGAACTATATTCTTCATATACACGGATCGATCACCGTAATCAGATGAGTCGAAGAGGATGAGGATCGGGACCCCTCCTAAGTGGGGAAATCAAGCACGAAGCTACAAACCAAGGAGAAGGGCCCCTTAAATAAAAAATGGATTTCCGCCTATGGTCGCTATTCGTCGAGGCATTTGCTCCAATTGATACAACCCGCTTTGGAGCTTCATGTTGAGGTTATATTGCCCGAGAGGCTCTTATGGGTGCAAGAAGATGTCACCGCTTTGAGTGATGAGCAAAGCCAAAGACTTTCTTGAACCATTCCTCATGCATGTGCTTGCCAAGTCTCCTAAAGGCCCTTATGGCAACCTGAATCATTAGAGGTAATTTGAGATCTCCTTTGTCCCCATAAGAATCCTCCAATAGAATGAGTACTTTACATCAAACCGCAATTAATGCAAAGATTAATAACTTCATTGTCGCCATTTTTCCCCTATAACTTTTGATCTACTCATGAAAAATGTCAAGGGCGCTTGTTGCATTAGATGCAATGAAAAGATCTTTCAAGTGATATATGGTTATGATGTATTTCAATACAAGCCATATGTGTTAACCTTAAAAATATGGTTTTTGCTCTTTTCTTATATATTTACATCCCAAAAGATATAACAATGGGTTGTCATTAGAAAGATCTTGAGGAGACGAATCCATTGCCACAAATAGTGTTCGAATCGGAGTTTTGATCAAAAGTTATAGTAGAAAAATGACACCGCAAAGTTAGTTAGAACTGCATTAATTATCACGCCACATAATACCGAATAAAATACACCGAGCTCTTCTCTTATTGGACAGCTTTAAAAAGCTGATGTGGCTTTTAAGCATCCCTTTAATGGGACAAAATGAGATCTCAAATTACCTCTAATGCATCAGCAATCAAAAGTCTCAGACTTGTCCAATTCGAAGTGGACGCTGTTCCCGAGAGGAACTAGTAATCTGCAGCCCGATAAGGAAAGCAAGAATGAACAAATAGCTGCTAAACCGGTTGCTCAAAAGTAATCGTGGATGGCGGCTTAACTTAGGGAATATCCTTGCCCACATTAAGGTGATGCAAGCAACAATAGAGTAGATTCACAAAAGTTAACAATGAAATAATTGACAGGGAAACCCAAAATGAAGGCAACGTAGGCGGCTCTAGTGATTCACGTGTTTGCCAAATCAATAGTAAAATAATGTCGGGCTTGTGAAGGACGCAAATGAACTAATAGAAAATAACAATTCTAACAAATGTAAGAAGACTAAGATTAAGGGTGGCTGAGGGGAGAATGACGCCGATGACGGGCAATAAACCGAAGATGATAGGTATGGCCTTGCCGACGAAAATAGCCACGCGGATTTAATTTGTATTACCTTGAATTAAATCGCTTCAAGCGTTTTTTGATTATTTTTCGTTGTCAAAACTAAATCACGCCGAGCGCCATTTGGTTATGACTATTTCAAATCACGCTTGGCGCTTTGTATTGTTTGTGTTATCGTGATCTTGGCCGACCGGATACATGTTTGATGTTTCAAAATTCCATTGCGCTTCTAAGAAGGTTGTGGTGTTCGACCTAAACGGAGTCCTTTGCAAGACTTTTCCAAAAAATAAAGTGGCTAGAGAACAAGCCATCGACACCGAGAATCAAACACCAAGTGGATCTATCCACGGCACGCACTTGAAGGAGATGCTAGACGAGGCATTCAGGTTATTTCGAAGTTGGTATTTGGTCATCCATGGAACTAAGGAACATCAAGGATACTTTGGAGGCACTGGGGAAATGCGTAGAAATTGGTTGACCCTTTGGGATCAGAACAAATGTGAAGTTCACTAATCCCAAGGATCCAACAGCAAGCCTATCTTCATCAAACACTTGAGTAACATGATGGACGAACTTGGTATCGAGAATAAGGATGATATAATCATAGTGGATGATGATACTCTCAAATGCTTCTACAATCAAACACAAAGCCCCTGAATCCACCATCTTACGATCCAAAAACTTTGGGACGATGATTTTCCGGTGAAGTTTGTGTCTATTATGCATAATTTGGCTATGGGGATGACTGGGGGTGAAGTGTTAGATTCGCACCTTAACCGGATAGAACGGCTGACATGGAACCACACCTTGTTAAATACGTGGAAAACATGGATTGATCCCTTAATGTTTTATTGGAATATATGATATTTTTGTATGATATTTGTGCCATGTATCGATAATTTCGAACTGAATTGCCTCGCAAATAATGCAATTTGTTATTATCAAACCTAATATTATCATCTATTGAGCAAGCAATATTTGTCTCATCTATGTTAGCAACTTGCTCTTCATTTCTCGATATATTTCAATTCGCATATGAAAAGTCACACGTGAATCGCAACCTTATGTTATTTTTGAAGTCCAAAAAAAAAGATTAAAAAAACAAAACCCCTAGAAGACAATAGCAGTTGGCGTGATTTTGGAGTTGACATAATCCCAATTTAATTGGATGATGGTTAAAGACCGGGTGAATGAGACGCAGACTGAGAATTATCAAGATTATTGAGAATCCGCCACATGAACTTAGAGATCAGACCTTGTTCGAGAAGAAAGTGAATCATCCCCAGCCCCCACAAAGTTTAGGCATAATGCACTTCTACCAACTAACTTTAACATCAGCCCTTCTTCAAGCACCCCGCATGAAGTTTCGGACAAGCGAAACAATGAGTCGCATCTTTGATCATGGTGCCAGAAGATGGATGCCATGTAGACATGTGTACCACTCAGAACCGACTTTGCCACGCTTACACGATCAGCCATGGATAACTTAGCCGCGGACCACCGTAACAAATGCCTTTCCAACCCCTTTAATAATGACATCCCACGATCACCGTGATGAGAGGTGTATATCAACCGAATGCCTAGAAGCTTAGTTGCCTTCCCATGAGGAAGAACCTTCCATGGAAATGCAACCACGTAAGACGGCGACCGAGAGTCTAGGGCCCAAAGGGCGCATACACTTTGCCACCCCACAAAGATACCGTAAGCCAAAGAGAAATTGTCCAACAAGGAAATGGCATTCGCAAATTCTCAAGACGATCAGCCATCAAGAACAAGAAAGTGTCATCTCAGATACCGACATGATCTCTTGTGAACCATTATTCATGGGAAGACCATGCAGATGCCTTCCTCGCGACCGCAAGAGAGAATACCGAAAGAATCTCCCCCACAATTGTAAAAAGCAACGCGCTAAAGGACAACCCCGGCTAATGCCACGCCCCACCCGAAAAATGTTGATGGTTCTCCTTGAAAAAGAACTCAAGAACGAAAGCGTAATAATGAAGTTTCATAACATCCGCTATGAACCGGGCACCAAAACCAAGACGTAAAAGGCAATCGCCCAGAAACTCCACCAACACCGCCATATGCTTTTGCAAAATCCAAATTTCAAGTATACAATGGGTAAACCATGCATTCTAGCCCAATAGAGACCCTCATATGTCGCCGCCACATTATTCAAGATACACCTAAAAGCAAGAAACCCGACAAGGTGGAGGAGATGGACTCTAGAGCACGCCACAAAGCTTCGAAAGCAAAAGCTTTAGCAAAGATCTTGTACAATCGAGGACAACAAAGTAATGGGGTGCCAACTGAAATGGAAGAGGGATCCTTACATTTTGGAATAAGGGAGATGCAAACCGTGAGTTGAGGATTTTGTCCAGTGCCTCTGCTTTTTAAAATCCCCGAAAAGCATCATACACATCCGCACTGCCAATCCCAATACTCCCCGAAAAACTCCACTGAATACCATCAAGACCCTGGACACTTGCCCCTCTTGAGAGAAAAAATGTGGCCTCAAATAAATCATTCTCGGGCTGATCTCAAAATTTAAAGTGGCCCTTTGCTCATTGGTGACTATAGGATGAACCTTTTAGCAAGCAAGGCCGCTTTTGAAAATCTTACCAAAGGGAAGACGCCGCAAAGCTGAAGAAAGCTGAAAAGTGATTATGCAAAAACCTCTAAGCTCACCGATCTCAAACAACACGCCCATCCCCGAAATCCGCAGAGATCGAAGAGATGCAGCTTAGCTTTGTTTTGGCAGCTCAAGAAAAAACCCGTGGTACCCGTAAAAGAAAGTTAGGTGTCTTACATTTGGCCAAATGTAGAATAAGAGATGTATCACATTTCAAATACATAACCGCTTTTTTCAAGATGTACATAATAGCTATATTATGGAATCTTTTTTTTCTGAACTACTTGCCACGCCAATTAAAACGCAATCATGAAGCAGATTTCAATTCCCACCAGAATCCACTCCAAGAAACGCCGAACGCTAGGATAATTTCCCACTTTCTCGCTAAAACTTCGCCCTCAGAATTCTCCTCCTTCTTGCCGTAATTCCTCCAGCCTAACCCTAAACCATGCAAGAACCATGATGAACAACGGCGGAACAGAAATGGCGCAAGAAGATTGCAATATCTGAATGTGACAAAAGAAAATGAAGCGTAAGATTGATGAAATTTGTAAATTTATATATGATCGTTCAAGATTTACGCCCCGTAAAGGAGAGCTTTAGCGTTGAAAACTGCTCGATGAAAGGCTGCACTTCTTTTTGAACCTACCATTGGAAATCCAAATAAGCAATTCAAGGATACTATGCTAAAAACATCCGTGAAGGTCTCAAGCAGAAGTGAAAAGAGCAAATAGCAATGATAAATTAGCAGCTAAGCATTCCCTCAATATCAATGATTGTTGGTGAGAATGGAAAACTCGTGCAAAAGGAGTAGCCTCCCAGAATTCTTCAAGTGCAAGCAAGAAACCTCACAAAAAGCCGCAATTAGAAGAAAGCGGATGTCATTATCGCGCTAATATGTGGGCACCGGCAGAAGGCAACCTGGCGCATATGCTTCCCTGAATCAACCAAACAGCTTGGTAAATGAGTTTTGGTTAACCCACACAAAAAACTTCTCCAAAGTACGTGGATGTCGAAGAAAAGGACACTTCCAATCCAGCTTTTGACATGCCCTAGGTCAGGTTTAAGTCTTTTAATCCTCTTTCTTGCAAGCTTGATAGAAGCTAGCTTATGTGCATCCCGGATAAGTTTAGTAATCCTATTTGCATTCCATGTAAGGGATGTATCCGATATACATTGTAGTACATCCAACTACAATAATTATATTTTTACACTTGGAGGTACCGAATGAGCTATGTTTAACAGAAAGTACTTGGATGTACTTCCAGCCACATCCAATGTGGCATAAGGCGTAAAATGTGTTGAAAGTCAGGCTGTGTTATTATAGTCTTGCTTTTTATAGTTCCCAAGTACATTATAGTACATTTTAAGCCTTTCTGATCTCAAGATAGTCTTTAAAGATAGGGTGATACATAAAAGTATTTAAATGTACTTCCTTCCATAAGAAAAAAGTATGAAATACATACATCCGTAATACAGCTGATAATGGGCCTCGCAGGACCTGGTTACATATTGAGTTTTTTATGTACATCCGAACTCTTTGGAGTACATTATTTATACATTTGTACATATCATGTACAGGGTATGTATGGTGGTGTGGTATAGTAGTTGAATGTATATCAAATCATGATCTGAGTGCCATAGAACTAATGCAATGTCTGCAACATCTTTGAATTCGTAAGTAGTTCTAATTTATATCTTACTTATACATGCCATTTTTTTGCTTGCAGAGAATTGTATGAGATGTTCAAAGATGAACATCCTGAAGTGAAGATTAGCATCGAAAAGTTCGAGCCGCTTAAGCCTACGGTGTGAGAAGGTTGAAAGAGAGGAACACATGTCGCCGCGAAGCATGAACAAGCCGATCTATACAGAAAGCTTTTAGCCCCCGAGGAGCAAATTTCATGCCAACTGCACATGTTCTTGTGGTGTTTGTGCGCCAGATGAGAACAATGGCATCCGCCAAGCTCCTTCTAAAACATTTCAAAATGTTGGTGCTATGTGGAGAGCTACGATGCCTGATAAGGAAGGCTAAAAGTGGCATAGTTTGGATCAGAGGAAGGAGAGTGCCGTAATCGCGGCAATCGAAAAATATTCAAATCTGCCCTAAGGAGAAAGAGTCGCAATGAGAACATTGAATGGCAAGTTTACAAGTACGCGAAACAACCTTCCAAAGTCGGCACTTCAAGGAGGTTGAAGCTTGTTACTGGGCTGACTCCGTGTACATTGCTTGACAAGATGTTTCAAAGACCTTACAAAGTTCACTATTCACAACTTTTCAAAGAAGTTGGCGTAGAGCAAACAATTCAGAAATCGCAAAATTTGAGGGATGATTCTTTTTTGTCGTAAGAATGGACTTTGCGAGAACTACACTTTGCGACCATTCGGGGAAGTTCAACCCAGCATTGGAACAATGACCGATAACTATTCGGTGCATATAACCATGATGAAAGTCAATGGCGAAATGAAAAACCTGCTCATTTGTATGTTTCCGATGTTATGAAGCATGATGCTTTCTTTGTTCAGGGTTTGCACTCAAGAAGCACCATATTTGATGATGCAAAAGGTTTTGGCCACATCAAATACCATGTCATGTGGTCCGATGGGTGTGCCGTTTCGGTTTAAGTGTTCTCGAGCCTTTTATTTGAATGTGGCCCAATATTATAACAGTATAAAATTAGGATGCAGTGGAATTATTTTGGCTCGAGCCATGGAAAAGGGGAACATGATGGGCGTCGCTTTGGAGAAAAGGTTCCTAGCGCACGAGCAAAAGGAAAGAGAATGGTGTTCCAATTTTGGGTGCCAACTCGCCTTGCACTTTGGTCGGAGACAAAAGAAGTGCAAAATGGACAGAGTCATATGGGAGGTGATGGCGTAAGACATTACTAACGGGGACCCTCGTTCAGATTGTGAGACATTGCCTGGTACTCTAGCTATACATTGTGTGTCTGCTATTAATCCAGCTGACCCAACACTTGTCATGTATAGATCCCTGTCATGTTTTTGCAATGGTTGCTTGAATTTCAGATGGGGAGAATGTGAGAATCTCGAGCATTGTGGTGCATGGAAGTCGACAAATCGGAGCCTAGTTCGGTCCGTGTCGAACAAGAAGAGCTAGTTGGTTTTTATGCAGCTGATGAGCAAGAACTATCCGATGTACTCCAAATTGGAGACATATTTGCATCTTTTGCTGCCCCAGGGAATCATGAAAATGTTCCATACTTCGTCCTCCTATGCGTGAAGGAGATGCATATTCTTCAGGAAGATGTGATTGACGACTATGGAAATAGAATGCTGGCTGGTGACAGGGTTATAGCTGGTCATTACTATCAACTGCTACAAGGCACAAAGCACAAGTACAAGTTGCTGGATGACAAAATAGTATTGGTACCCGGTGAATGCGAATTGAGCAAAGTTCACGATGCGGCGAGTCAAGCATAAGTTGAAGGGGGCACGTGACATGCATATATGATCACACGAGGGTGCATGACATGCTTATATCAAGCCTACCTGAGATTGTTGAGTGCACATGACTAAGTTCTGTACAAAGGAACTTTCATATTTGCCATCATCTTCTGTTATGTTGAGAAAACTAGTCGATTGCTGTAAGTTTTTTTGTTATTTACTTATTTTTTAATCTGAAGTGCATTTTGATACTTCAATTTCGAAGATCACGTAATATCTTCCGCGACCAAGCAAAATGTATATCGAAAAGTACAAAATGTTTATCAATTGTTGCATGAAGAAGTTAAACTAGTCTCGTGTTATGTTGAGAAAACTAGTCGATTGTCGCAAGTTTTTCTTATTTACTTATTTTTAATCGATGTGCATTTTGATACTTAAATTTCAAGATCACACAATATCTTACGCTTCCAAGCACAATGTATATCGAGAAAGTACAAAATGTTTATCAATTGTTGCATGAAGAAGTTAAACTAGTCCGTGTTATGTTGAGAAAACTAGTCGATTCTTTGCAAGTTTTTCTTATTTACTTATTTTTTAATCAAGTGCATTTTGATACTTAAATTTCAAGATCACAATATCTTCTCGCTTCCAAGCACAATGTATATCGAAAAGTACAAAATGTTCATCAATTGTTGCATGAAGAAGTTAAACTAGTCTCGGAACTTGTTCTGTTATAATGGATATCAATAGCTTTTCTTTTGATTCATGAAACAAAGCGAAAAGTGGAACATGTATGGAGACAAAAACTCTTGTATTACATATCACAAGATATACAACCCGTCATATCATATATGATGCCAATATATACAAGTCCATTGTTCATGTTTTATATTAACATTAATTTACATTCAAAATCTGGTCACGTACCGATGTGAAGCCGAGACATACTATTCTGCTGTTTTAATATGTTACTTTTCTTGCAGCTTGTCCATAGCCCGGACATGCCATCTCTGTCCCCTCAGAGCCCTCCGGAAAGCATTTGCCTCCAAACAAACCAAGCATAGTACATCGGATGGATTATGTAAAGGATTCTGCTTCACATACTGTTGCAGGTGTCCGTGCTATCAACAAACCCTCTAGCCATGGTTTCGTAAGTGTCAAAGAGACCCGTGTCTTCAACATCACTTTCC
This sequence comes from Isoetes taiwanensis, assembly GCA_021234155.1. NCBI lineage: Eukaryota > Viridiplantae > Streptophyta > Lycopodiopsida > Isoetales > Isoetaceae > Isoetes > Isoetes taiwanensis. The sequence continues at coordinate 2,782,545 of JAJEKV010000074.1, read as the reverse complement.
CCGCCATGAAGGTGGGCATATGCAATTTCCGTTGGGATTGAAGAGCATCTTGTACTCGAGTCGCGTCTACTATTAGTGTGTTCTTTGTTATTCCCCTCGGATACTTCTCGATATAAACTCAATTGGCTTCAGATACAAAGGTTTATCTTCACTTGCCGCAATCCCAAGGCAGCCCAAAACAGGGCTTCCATCAAAGGTGAACCTTAAGTCCCTTATCTGCGTCATTGTGAGGATTTTATCCACTACTCTTGATAGGTTCCATGGAGCTATTGATGACCATATTCCTACTTCAAAGTGTTCAAATACAAATTCCGTGAATTCGCCTAGGTGGGGCCTTAAAAACAACACTTTCTTGCCTATTATGTCATAATTTCCAACTAGCCGATCATCCGATACCAAAGTCCTATGTATTTGTTTTGCCAAAACATTATTGATATCAAACACTATCAACCTTTTCTCAGACACTGATATGAAAGAACATGCAATTTATCAATAAAGTATGGTGGAGTTGAATAAAAAGAGATTGTATTCAAATTCAATGAAAAAATGTGTATTTTATAATCAAATAGTGTTTAGCATTGACAATAGGGAGAGGTCAAGTTTCTCGACCACATTTATTAGTACCGTGGTCTAATAGGTTCTAAAAGCGCGATTTGAATGTGGTTGAGTTCCCCGGAAATAGTGCTTTCGGGTGAGAACATCAATGGCGATCGATGCATACTTTGTCAAGAACCGGTTTCGGGTAATCTGCAAATGTGACAACAATACTTACATAATAAGTATTAAAAAACATTTGTTTGCAAGACAAAAGAAGTGAGACACTCACATTGGCAGTTTTACCACACACGATTGTGTCTACAAACTTCTGCATATAAGCTGCAACATAGAGGCCACATGAATCCCCATCTTTCTGCTGTGGACACTTATGAATCTTCACAACTGGTGAAGGATTTTGTCCATGCTTCAAAAAAGTGGGACACTCGACACAACCGCGTGCCATAGTGAGGATATGGAGCCTGCAAAAGACCAGATCTATTTTGTAGCAAATGAATGAAAGAAGCTGCTAACATGGTATCCAATCTACTCAATATTAATAAAAGGAGATGTGAAATACAAAATACCTCTTAAGTGCAAGCATGTCAACGTCAATGTCCTCGGCTAATTGAAGATCCTAATGTTGATGGTGTTCTTACTCTTAGTAAGTGCCATGTTGGAGATGGCCAAAGTGTGATGTTCAAGAACTCTACATAGCATTGGAATCATGATCCATCCGCACTTCAGCCAATTTATCCCCTAAGAGCTACCTTTACAATATCTCTTCCACGCTCGGAGGCTGCCATAGATTTATCTTTTTCGCTTGCCTTGGCCCATGCTGCAAATTCCATGAAGCTGTCCGGTGGGAAGAACCAGACGTCGGCCTTCTTATCATCTGGAACACAGAGCTGCAGGTACCTATAACAAGTTGAAAAGGATACAATTACTAACTTGACTTACACATACAAATGAACAAGTTCAAAGTCCAGTACCTGGCATACATATCCACATGCCGGTTGGAAATTTTCCCCACATCCATGTCCAGCACATCTTGTTCAAATAAATAACACTCCATTTCAGGCAAAGATCCTGGGAAAATCCTTGCCTTCTTGAGCTTCATCATTCGGTTCAGCAAGGCATCGTATGGCATGTATTCGAATCTAGATGCGGGTTCAATGACCGATTACATTTACACAAATCATCTACATTCGCCTACTACTATCCATATTATTTTAAAAGTTTTTAACTTGGATACTAGATGTAGAAAAAATGTAAGAAATGTAGATCAAGTTGCACAGTAGAGATCATTCTTACCTTTCTGGCCGATACCGCTTTTCTGAGTCGATATCCATTTCCTTCCCTACTTTTTGGTTTCCTCACTCAGTTTCTTATTAGGTCCGGAATCCTCGTCGCAACCTCTTGATTTCTCATTGTCGAATTTCGCCGTCCTTTGCTATGTCGAAAGCAAGTTTTGACACAAACTTAAAAGTATCCCCGCTCTACATCTTGATGCTCGGAATATTCCTCTTCATTAGGACACCGTAAACATAGGATGTCATGGATTTCTCAAATTTCTTTGTACCTTTGAAATAAAATGCTTTCTTACCTGTTTCTCTTGCTTCAATTATCTTCTTACGTGGCTTTTTAGGCATGGAGTTCTTCTTTGAGTCACATCTTCTCTGGCCGTCAGCTTTACTTTTGAAGATGTGGCCTTAGCCTCGCTCCCTCAATCTCGAAGTTCCTGCTCATAATCTGAATGTCACCATGCACACTGGCGTGCCAACCTCCTCAACACGTATCACACCGCAGGAATAGTGATTTTGCTTTTTCCTTCAATCACCGCTTTCTTTCCCTCATTTATATCTTGCACCTCAATTTTCTTTGGAACCTCCAAAACCGTGAAAACCGAACCAAGAATAAGAAATTGCTTTCTCCGACACAATGCAAATAGAATTTGAAAACAAGCGCACCTGATCTGTGGTGTAATTTTACGCCAATGTTTTTTGGCACTTTGAAGCTCAAAAAATAAATCACATAACAGTCAGGATATCAGTCTCAAACTAATCAGTCTCTAACTGTTCTGTACATATCAATAGCTGTACATATTACTAGAACTGATCTACATTGAAGTACTTTGAGTACATACATATGTAAACAGCTATTTATCCAGATGGAATGTACATGTAATGTACATGAATGTGCTCCAATGTATGCACATGTACACATCACACAGTACATAAAATACCTCTAAATGTTCTGCCACAAAACTCAGTACACAACTCCTAATTTTATGTATTTAAGTTCTACATTTAGGACCCTACACTGTGAATGTACAACATGTATGTAAGAAACACATATATGTATGACATGCAAGCCAAGGAACTATAAGTATAAAATAACCAGTACACTCCTACATGCTTGTAGCAAAACCTTAAGTGCGACAATCTACATGTAAATGGATTCTACATGTAAATGGATTCTACATTGCGGTAATCCCGGGTGCGACAAATTGAACATAAATCATGAAATCTTGCTTACCTCCGGTGTACACACCCAAGGTCTTTGAAATGTTATCGTCCCATTTGCATGCTCTTGGGCGGGATAGTCCAAATAAAATAGAATATGAGAAACAAAGATATGAAATAAATGCTCGCATGGAGCAACTAGGATAGGTTCATTATTAGCAAAGCCATTCTTGCAAAACACACATCCATGCACGATATGAATTTTTCTTCATTTGGAGAGATCACTAAGCTTGTTTTGGGCTGAAGGAGAATCGCCGCACGAATGCATCATGTACTTATGCATATCATCAAGCCGTCTGCGGCCTCAAAGCCGAACTTTGTGGGCCTCCTCAAGTTACGCAATCCTCTTTTCACATAACTCCTTCTCCCGAATGGCTTTCTCCAATGGCTCCTGAATTCTCTTGACATTTCTTCCTTCCCGTTTCTATCCCTCATCAAAGGTCAACCTCCTGCTGCACAGTCTTGATGTCTCTCTTATTACGCTTAGCGTCGTCGAGAACACTATTGATGTCTTCTTGTATCATGCTAGGTCCTCTTCATGTGCATCCTTTAGATCCGAAATCTTATTTATATTGTCACGTAATTACATCTGGCTGGATTTTCGGTTCTTCAACCTTGGATGTCTTTAATTAACTCTCCATGACACCTGCCGCAATGTTTTACGCAAATTCAAGCTCTTCCTTAGGGTAAAATCCTTGCTGAAATTTAGGAAGCTTGGATGTGGATTTAGAGGTCCCAATTTCTTACGTAATGTAATGATTCTTTTGCCCCTCCCTTTGCCAAATCTTTGGCCAAAACTTTAAAAAGTATCCCAATCTACTTTTTTTTACTCAATTGAAGGGCAAATGCACGAGCAAAGTACTCGGTACATGGCGATTTGTGACCTCCGCTTACCAAAACAATTTCATAATGTTTGTAGAAGTTCTCGGCCCACTCACGGCTTCACGCTAGATTCTTTGAACCCCGTATGTCTTTGGGCCCCCACCGCTCGTCCATTATCTGTTGTAAATCTGGAAAAATTTCATCTGCATCTTACATGCTTTGCTTCCACAACAATGGGTTCTTCACAAATAAGTCGTCTTTTTGGCCCCGGTTCCTCAAAAGTTTGAACCTTCCTCTTGTTTTTTTTTTTACTTTCTTGCTAGAATCGGCTATTTTCAAATTTTTGTTTAATCTGGGTGACTTTTCGAGGCAAAGGCGTCCATTGCTTGGATTTGGGCAAGGATTTGAGGAAGAAGAATAGTTCTGATCGAATTACCTCGTTGATCACTCACAAACACAAAAAATGGAACAACGGGCAAATTTTTTCCTAAACAGAAACACTTCGCCATCTCCCTCCTAAAAAATTGCAATGAAGGTCCGTTACGGTTGCCACTTGCCACTCATAATTTTGAATTGCCGACGTGGCTACTCCTAATCATTACATATCCCAACTAACTAAAATTCAAAAAAAATAACAAAATCGGGTGCCTACATGCCCTACATTATACATAATGTAAGGGCATTTTTTTTAGACACCCTAGCTTTCTTTTACCCGCACCGGTCTCCCTCCTTGAACCATTGCAAACCCGGCTTTAATGCGAGCAAAGTGCACTGTTGATTCCATCCGCCTAATGCTACACAAAATTTGCTTCTCCACATGACCATCGATGGGGCAATGACCGCATGCCTCAAGTTGTCGATAAAGAGCCAAAGAAAAGGCTCTCCGTTGAGCACAGCCGCTCACAACCCCAACCTTTAGCAAAAGATTTCACGGCCCGGCGAGAGCATCAACAATACACCGCCATGCCCCCGGTCGAGAAAAAAAGTGAACCACGCCTTGCCTGACCGCCACAAAATCATCGTTCTTCAAGAAAAATGTGTTCGGCTTTTGAAATATGTCTTAGAGGCAAAGATGCACCACGTGAGAGAGCAAGAGAAATCCGTGGATTATGGTGTCGCGATGTTCAAGAGGTTCTCACGATGAAAATTAGGCAACATGGTTTGCTACCAAAGCATTATAGTAGCCTCTATCATGTCTTGCATATGCTCTACCACCACCCAACCAGCCATTACACCAAGTAAAACTTGAGGGACCCTCAACTTCTATGAAGCCACAATCTTGCATTAAGCCGGTGCCATTGCTCCCGCTCAAAGCCCCGCGACTATCTCGCACCTCGCCACATCCGCCTTGCTCAAGCTCAACCATGTTAAAATCACCCACCATGATCCATGCAATGGGGAGCCTAACCTCGATAATTTGGAACATAAAGAAGCCCACAATGCACCTCTCTCGACATGGACGATTATGCGATACACATTAACCAATCCCCACTCTTGCCCTTTATCAAACCACTTGACTATGATCCACCTACCAAATCTGTCAACCCGAGTAAATGACACACCGAATCGTCCTCCTCCATGCCAGTGGGACACCAGCCTTTGCCGAAGTCTGCGTACCGCCACCGAACATTGTCTTTCCTATTGATTGATTACTTGGCAAAGAACTTTGTGGGCATCCTCTTTCTTGCATTTATGCTCTTGCAAACAAATGAAATCGAGTCCCACCTAGTCGGGCCATGGACAACCCTCCTTTTAGTAGGGAGGAGGCAACCCCGCACATTCCGAGAGATTTTCATTGATCAGGTGGACATGGAGGATGTTCTAAGTCCATATCAACTTGTATATGAGACTCGTTCTCCACTTGATCAGCCCAATCTGGCTGCGATGCTATTGGACGCGCAGTGACAGTGGTGAGGAGAGTTGGCTCAACAAGGTTAGGGGAAGCAGATGCAGAAGGTTGTGGAGCAAAGCTATTCCTCCTCCGAGCAGCTTTTTTCATGCGGGCAATGGACCATTCTTCTTCAATGCGCTCTTGCTTGCGTGCAATCATGTCCAGCCTCTCTTGCTGGTCAGAAGGAAGACAATTATGGGCTGCGGGGAGTGTGCCAATGGCTAGGGTAGAAGACGAAGAAGGGGTGATGGCAAGGACAGGAGCTACAATGGAACCCCTGAGCATTTTAACCTATCATCATATCTTAATTTGAAGCTCAAATACCGAATGAGAGAAAAAAATGGCGAGTACTATAAAATAACGTCTCTGTCGCTCTACCTTTTTGAGCTCGCAAGAAAATTATGAGAACCAATACCTTTTTGAACTCGTAAGAACATTATGAGAACCAATAAAACCCAAGCAAAATCTAAACCCAAACTGCATGGCTAATTGTGTTGCTGCAAGAAGATATACCCAATGATCTGGCCAAAAAATGTCCTTGCATTTCCCAAACCATTCCTAAATAATTGAAGTCTCACATACTGGGTAATGACATGCCTGTTTCTGAATATTTTATACAACAATATATGATTGCTTTTCTAGACAAAGCCAATCCAGCTTAATCCTAACCTTACAGGAAATGATGAAAAGCTTATGGTAGGGTAACAAACCTCCTTAAGGAGCAAGGCCGGATATGGCGTCATGTCATAATAAGCTTCAAACAAAAAGAAGTTTGGAACTATCATAGCTCCTGTCAAAATTCTAATGTTAACAAAAACAAACCCTTTCAAATCAATATGTTTTTTTCAAGGCAAACAATAGATACGTCGCTCCTAAGCAAACCATCATGAAATGGCTACCAGATCCTCCCCTTGAGACCATCAGGGCTTTTCTAGATGCTATGATCAACTTTTCTTCGGCATTTTTCATTCCAGCAATCTCACTGACTGCATTCACCTCTTCTATACAAGAAAGCTCTCTCTTGAAGAAGACTCTAAGAAAACTCTCTCATGAAGAAGATTCTAAGAAAGCTCTCTCATGAAGAAGACTCTGGATCGTCTACAGAACCTGCAATAGAATATATTTCTGAGGAGATGGCAGATGGGCAGACATCAAAGTTTTCAAATGGCTTATCAAAGTTCTTAGAATTTTTAGAATAAGAAATAAGGCCCGAAAAGGAGAGCTCTTGAGCTGGTCCCAATTTTGTGAAGTGCCGATCTTGTAAAATAAACTGCCTTTTCTGATCGACGTATTGCAAAGCTCTGTCACAGAATGAATTTTGAATGTGAAACCTAAAGGGTCCTTCAATTCCTCTGCAGTTGGAGAAAATGTAGGTGCTTCTAGGAAGGTTAAGCTCCCCAAATACTTTCCAAGTTTGTTTCTTCGTTTTGAAGCCAACCTTCTATTTGCCAACGACCTCAATCTAAGTCTTACCTTAACCACACCGGATCCAGTGTATGAGTGGCGAAGTCCAGATCCACATCATCCAGATTAAGCTCCATATCCAGCATTGAGGTCCTCGAGTATGCTGCTCCTAATCCGTAAAGAAGAAACCCTAATCTAATCTGGGCCATCGAATTAACTTGAAATTCAAATCTGGACCATTCATATTTTAGGGCGTGGTTCACGACACACGCCAAAACATTATAATATAGGATTATTTTTTGGGGGCCTTGTGTTTGGCCTCCGGTTCCTTTTGGCGTCCTACAATTCGCCCATCCACAGGCATGGACACGCGGCATATATTGTTAATCGTTCTTCTGCTGCAAGCATTGACAATTGCATTGAATCTGCTGGATGAGGTGAATTCACTACAAGAGAATAGGGGTATTAGAGTCAGCCATAACATCAGATGGATATTTTTGGTGTTTTTTGAGGTGAAAATAGTGTTTTATAGCTAATAGCAACAATTATGGTCAGATACTTCTCTGGTGCTAATTCTGATGCTATTTCTGACTCTATGGATGCCGCCATATTATTTTAGCCAAACTAACGCTATAACTGATGCTATATATAGCTGATGCAAGAGCTGATGCACTATGGAACAAAGATGTTAGCATCAAGTTCAAGCATACATGCCATCTGACTCCAATTCTGACTTTACTATTGATGCTACATCTGACTCTAATGCAAGTACTAAATCTAACTCTGGGCTTGACTCTATGACTGACCTTAATGTTGACCTCTATTCTGACTCTATGCTGATTCTATGTCTGACACTACCTTTGGTTCAAATTCTAACTCTACTACTGACTCTATGCTTGATGCTACTATTGACTCTATACCTAATCCTATGTCTGACACTACCTTTAATTCTAATTCTGACTCTACTATTGACTTTATACTTGATGCTACTATTGACTCTATACCTAATCCTATGTCTAACGCTACTTTTAATTCTAATTCTTTTTTTTTTTTTTTTTTTTTTGTAGGCAAGCTTTTTTAATTTTCTATTAATCTTAAAGACATAGTACACGACCTTATTGGAGTAGGCTCCACAATAGGCCAGATGAAAATATTTGCAAAAACAATGGTCTACCAGATGGGAAAAATAGTCGCAGTATACACCAATCCAAGATAAGAGTCTGAAGAGTAGTACTGTCCCTTCAATTTCAAGCAAGAATGCAGCCACTATAGATTCTACAAACATGGCCCTTTGAAGCTCCAGCACCGACAAATGCAAGCAAATGGAGAGCTTAGGCGAGAAAGTGTCATACCATGCGTTAACTTGACCTGGAAGTCATCCTGCATTGCAATACTATAAGAGCTCGGCACCCCTTTCCAATCCTGTACTAGGGAGTGAGTTCGTGACTCCATCTTCCTGCTTTGCAAAAACTCATATAGGTCTACCTCAAGGAGGTGGTCTACTTACTCTTCTAATGCTCCTCCACACACTGGCATAGGCCACATCTGCAGTATGATTAAAGGAACCAAGGTCTCCCGCCCAAGGCTTCTTTAAATGGCCGCCTTCTTTGCTCTACTTATCTGTTTCTGCACTACCTGCAGATACTAATCTCCCCTAGCTGGGATAGGGATGGATCGAACTCTAGAATAGCTCAACCAAAGTGCACTTCAAAGTACTAGACAACAATATCACAGCCAAAGACAGACCCAACAGACCTATATTCCATGAAAATCCACCCTCCTAAGTCCCTCGAAGGCCCAGCCAACAAGATCTGCAGCTCCAGCGACTATGAAGGCTTCAATAGTTCAAAAGAGGGCAGCTTAGTATGTCTAGAGGCATATGAATCCATCATTAGCTATACCACTGTCTTCCCATACATTAAGTTGCACAAAGCCAAGATAGTCTATAGTCCTTGTCAGATTTTGAATAATTCTAATTCTGACTCTACTACTGACTCTATGTTTGATGCTACTATCGATTCTACATATCACCCTATGTCTGGCGCTACCGTTGACTCCTACAGTAGTATGAACCCTACTATTCATGATAACATGCGATCTCACTCTTGTTTGTATGCTATCTCTAGATTTGATGCTACCATTGACTCTATCTCCAACTCTGTATAATTGACCCATATAGTATACAGTCAAACTAGTCATGCGCTTTACTATTCATTTTTAAATTTTTGAATAATCTCATATGCAAAGATACCAAAAAAAAAAAGAACTCATTTGCCATCTATTGTAGAGAACCATTTGCTTCTATGTTCTTAATAGATTACTCTTTCTCTAGATTTTTCACTTTCTCAAAGTCTTTATTTCATATCATCCTATGTGGCTAGAACAAGATCCCTAGGGCTATGGATATGCCGTATCTAATGTGTGCATTATTTCAACGCAATATCTATCGACGACAATTAAAAACTAGTAATGGTGCCCAGCGTTGCTGGGCATAAGTTGAGAGCCTGTAAATGCTTTGGGATGCAGTGAGAAAAGCCCTATCCCTATCCCTTTCCCTTTCCCTTTCCCTTTCCCTTTCCCTTTCCCTTTCCCTTTCCCTTTTGCTCTATCCTGTATTTCATTTTTTCTTATTTTCTCTACTTTTTTTTTTCTTTTTCTTTTTTTTTCTCGTCTTTCTCACATGTTTCCTTGTTTCCCCATCCCTTTCCTTCCCCCTTCCCTGTTCCCGATAATCTTTTTCCCTTCCCTTTTGCTCCTTTCTCCACCTTTTCCCTCTTCTCTTTTTTCTTTGCTCTTTTCCCTTCCCCTTTCTCTTTTTTTATGCCTTCTCTTTTCCCCACCCTTTTTCCATGTCTTCCTTTTTTCTCAACCTTTTACTCTTTCACCCTTTTACATGCCTATTTTCCCTTCTCTTTTCCTCCTTTTCCCACTCTTTTCCTTCTTTTTTTATGTGCCCTTTTCCCTTCCATTTTTCTTTTTCCCCTCTCGTTTTCCATGCCCTTTTTACCTTCCCTTTTTCCATCTCCTCACCCGTTTCCTCTTTCTCTTTTCCATGTTCCCTTTTTCTCTTCCCCTTTTCCATTTTCCTCATTTTCTTTTTCCCGTGCCTCTCTCTCTTTCCTCCCTTTTCAATTCTTTTTTCTTTTCTATTTCCATTTTCCCATGCTCTTTTTCCATCCTTTTCTTCTTTCTTTTTTCCCGTGCTTCCTTTTCCTCCCTTTCCCACCCTTTCCCTCTTCCCGTGCAATTTTCCCTTCTTTCAACCCTTCCTTTTTCTTTTATCTTTTCCTTTCCTCATGTCCTTTTTCCCTTTCCCTCCCCTCCATCACTCACCTGCTTCCCTTTCCCTTTTTTCCCGTTTCCTTTTCTTGATGGATTTTTTTCTTTCCGTTTTCCTCTTTTGCCGATCCTTTTCCTGTGCACTTTTTCCCTTCCTTTCCTTTTCCTTTTCCCTTTTTCCATGCCTTTTGCACATTTGTTTTATTCTTTTATTTCCTATACCCATTTTCCTCTTTTCCCCACCCTTTCTCTCTTGCCCCTTTTCTTTTCCCTTTTTTCTTTTTTTCCCCTTCTTCACCATTTTCCTCTTCCCTTTTCTCTCATGCCCTTCCTCCCTTCCCTTTTCTCGTTTCCCTCTTTCTTTTTCCTTGTGACCTTTACCTAGGTTCCCTTTCCCCCTTTTCCCTTTACTTTTTCATTCTTCTCACTTTCCCTTTTTCTATGCCCCTTATTTCCCCTCTCCCCATCCTTTTCTTGTTCCCCCTTGTTCCTTCCCTTTTCCTCATTTTTCCAACCTTTCACTCTTCCCCTTTTCTTGATGCGTTTCTTCCCTTCCCTTTCCCTCTCTTTTTTTGTTCCATTTTCCTATGCCATTTGTCCCTTCCTTTCTTCTCTTTCCTCAACGCTTCTCTTTTTCCCCCTTTTCCCATGCTCCTTCATTTTCCCATGTTTTTTTTCTCCTCCCCTTTTCCATGCTTTTTTTCTCCTTCATTTTCTCCTTTTTTCAACCTTTTCCTCTTTCCTTTTTTTTTCATGCCCTTTCCATTTACCTTTTCTACTTTATCTCTTCCTCCTTCCCTCGTGCCCTTTTCCCAGGTTCCCTTTCCCTTTTTCGTTTTTCATGCCTTTTTCTCTTCTCTTATCCCCACCCTTTTCCCTTTTACTTTTACCCTTTTCCCTTTTCCCCATGCCTTTTTGCCCTTCACATTCTCTTTTTCCACTTCCCTTTTCCTTTTCTCCCTTTTCATTTACCCTTTCCCCTTAAGAGATCGAAGCATGACCAATCACAGTGTTGGTAAGTCGTGCAATAAATCTAGGCCTTTGGATGCATCCAGATGATCTCGGCCATTCAAATTAGGGCTCGATGCACTACTTACGGTATAACATTATAATATAAAGATACTTGAAAAACTAATTGAGTTAGTTTTCAGTAATGTCATATAGCAAACCGCATTCAACCTTCTGAGCACACTGCCTAAGCGCCCAAGTTGCCTCTGGCCTCACCAAGGCCCGTTCATGTGAAACGGAGGCCTGTTCATTTGACCTAATGCAGGAGCCAGTGCCTATGCAAGGTGAATTGGCAGCATCCCACAAAATTTCCAACACCCAAGTAGTTCCTGCGGCAGGTACTAGGTACTAGCATCAAGGACATAGAGGTAAACACAACAGGGTCCCAGATTCAGCTTGAGACATCGGCATCAGGCCGCGATCCTGCAAGCACATCCAATAAACAACTTCGAAACTGGCTTGGGAGGCCACATCCCAAACTGCTTAGCTTTCCTTCTAGGAGCCAACCGACACAGTTCTACTTGCCCAGCATCCGTCAGGCAGATTCCTTTGGGAGTTTCTTCCATCATATCAAGCAGTTTTGTCCAGGCCACACCATGTCAAATAGGTTTTGGTTTTCTCTATTTGCTTTGTTTTACTTTTATCGTAGAACAGTAGGTTGGGCTTTGTCCCCCTCTTGCTCTGCTTTCATCTGCTCTCGCCCAGCTTTTTCTGTTGTTTGTTTTTTCTTTCCCTCGAGCCACATTTAGAAGAAGATCAAAGAAGATCCAAAATTTTCATTTCTTTTTCTTGTTCCAACCTTATTATGTACTAACATATTGTCTTATGGCAAACATTTATGGTAATGCCCATATGGAAAAAGATGCTTACAGGTTAGCAACCATTAAATTGCATAGGTGCATGGAAGAACTTTGGTGAAAAGCAAAATATTACTATGGAACTAGCAAAATCATAGAAGAAATCAGATATGACACATATTGCATTTCTGCCTGGGGATTATAGAAACACAGTAATGAATGGAAAATAGAGAGTGCGTCCATGGGAAATGGAGCAAGAATGCGAGGAGGAGATCCATAAATCCAACATAGAATTTATAGATTGTGTGTCAATCAAGAATCTTTAGTGATGGAATTGTTGAGTAAAGTTTGGTGTCCATCTAGTTTACTGATCAATTTCATTGTCAACTCTAATATGCAACCGGAAAGTAGTATTTACCATGGGAAATGGCATAAGATGATAATATCATGACAAGACAATCTTGACGTGACATAGAGTTATAGATGATATATGGGAAGCAAAAATTTTAGTGGCTCAATTACAAAGTGAAGATAGGTGGATCTGCTATAGTTTATTGCAGTGTTGCAAAAATACGCGTATTTTTTGAAAATGATCCATTCCATACAAAATACTCTAACGTTTTTTTTTTTTAAATACTACGTGTTTTTCATAGAACAATAAACTTGCACTTACCAGGAATTGAACCTGGGCCTCCTAGATAGCAAACTAACATGCTAACCAACTTCCCCTACATCAATTTTACGTTTTATTTCACTGTTTTGTTCTATTTAAACACTATTTTTTTTATTTTTAAAAAATACTCCAAACGTACGTAAGGTACGTATGGCTGAAAAAACGTATTTTTAAAAAAATACGTACAGTACGTACGGTACGGTACGCGTACGGGACAACACTGGTTTATTGGACCTAATTCTAGCCCTACTGGACAAATCAGTTAAATTGAAGATTAGATAACATCTAGAAAAATACATTTGCAGTCTTTGCATGGGTCATATATCCTCAGAAACAATCTCTGCATGGTTACATGTCCTCAAGGCTGTCCATTGCATCGCGAAAATGCTAGACCTGGAGTCTCTTGTATTTAAGACAATCATTGCCATACATTTTATCATCCTTGTATTATTCTATTCTATTCTATTATTGTCAACAACAATCCCATTCACTAAGTCTAAGGCCAACTGTGTCTGCAGTAAAAGGCATTTGTAATATAAATACACATTGCCAGCTGTATTGAGTAGCTGGGGCTAAAGGGATATGGTTAGATTCAACTATATTATAATCAAAGGCTTGCTTACATATATCATGTTCTTTCATTGGAGATGCAGTAAGATAGTACCTCTTTTTTGCTGCATACTGCCATGTTAGAGGAGGCCATTTATTATAAACATATGCTTTAAGCGATTTCTTTTAAATATATGCTCAAGCCTGTAGTTTGTCACTTGTTATAGTAGAGCAAGATGTGTCCATGTTGATCATGAGACTCTGCCTTGCAAGGTAGGGCTTATATGGCCTGTTTCATGCTTTGGGCGTTTTTCCTCTGGATGCTTTTGGGGGATATCTAGATGCTTCCTGCTCTTATAAATTATATCGGAAGATGACGATCATACATGAATCGGTCTCCAAGCACCATGCCATATCATTTTTAAAAACAACTCCGAACTCCTTGCCACGGCATTTAAGAGTAGGCACGGTTGCAAGAGCTCTCGACTCTTAAATATGTTGCAGATCCCAACAAGGATCACCATGATGTCAGTGACAGACAGAATCTTGGGTAGTTACACCACTTCCCGGGCTTATGAGACACAACAAACTTTCCTGTTTTAGTAGTAGCCGTTCACTATCTGTCATATATAAACAGATAGAGAACCGTAGTTTATCTCAAGCTTTCTTGCAAGTTTTCATTGAGCGTCTGCGGTATTACCTTCCAGCAGACATTTGTTCTTGATCCTTCATCAATAGACAATTGCATTCTTCTTGTTTCACAGGTTATGGGCCCACACTCCATCCAATCCGCTGAAGCCGATATTGTTCTTGCAGTTCCGCTTCCCTCTCCGTTTCAGTATCTACTACCTTTGCAAATTCCAATTTCTCATCTCTTCCTCTCCTTGAAACCATGGAGTCCGTTTTCAACACTGCTTCTTCTGAATGGCGATTGATGCCCCGTTTTGATGGCAAAGACTATCAGATGTGGAGGTGGAGACTCAGAATGATCCTGGAAGACAAGGATCTTTGGGAGATTACCTCAGCACCTCACATCGCTGATGTTCCTGCTGCAGCTAACAACATGGAGATTGTTCTCAATGATGAGAACCCTGTTCTTCTTGAAAAAGATCGTAAGGCTAGATTGGCAATCTGCACTAGCCTGGGCGATACTCCTGCACGATTGGTCAAAGGGGTCATCAGTGCTCATGAGATGCTGGTGATTCTGGATAATCACTATGCTTCCAAGACAGCTGGAAACCGTCTTGATCTGCGCAAGGCTCTGTATGACCTCCATCTTTCTGAAGGAGGAGATGTCACAAGCCACATATGTCGCATGAAATCCATGCTCGATGATCTGGATGCAACTGGGGTCTTGATCACCAACGATGAAAAGGTCTGCCTACTCCTTAATAGCCTCCCTGCATCCTATGAAGGCGTCATCATCAATCTTGAAGGTCGCCTCTCTGATTATCCTTTTGAGGCCACAATTGATCGTATACAAGCTGAAGCCTTGAGACAAGGGAAATCCAAGGCAGTTTCTGATTCTGTCATGATTGCTGATGCCAAGCCACCCCGTCGACCCAAGCTGGATCGAAGTACCATCACTTGTCATCGATGTCAACGCACCGGGCACTTTGCAAAGGAATGCACTGCCCCAACACCTGTTCCAAAGCGTCCTGCACCTGTGGAGCACAACAATATTGTACAAGAAGCTGATGGTATTCCTAAACACAATACTCTGGTCCAAGATTTCAGCGAATCACCTCCTCTTCTTGCAACTCCTCCTTCTGCCATTGAGTTTCTATTCTCTGTACAAGATTCTTCCATTCACAACCACGACCCTGCTTGGTATCTTGACTCTGGAGCAACTTGCCATATGTCTCCATTCCGCCATCTCTTCCAGAATTATACACCTTTGGTTCCTGCTCGCCAAGTCCTTATGGGCAATAATAGTCTTCAACATGGGATTGCTACTGGCACTATAATTCTCCAGCTTCCTAGCGGCACTATCAAGGGAATTCGAGAGGTTCTTCACGTGCCAGGTCTGCACAAGCAACTTATTTCTGTAAGCAAATTGACCTCCAGTGGTTTTCAGGTCTCTTTTCAATCTGATCATTGCACCATCAGCGATTCCCATAACACTCCAGTCATCCGAGGCACACGAGTTGGCAATCTTTATCGCCTTTGTGTCCATCCCATCAATGATCATGCCTGTCTTGTGCAAACTCCATCGCCTAATTCTGCTTCAGATCTTTGGCACCTTCGTCTTGGCCATGCAACACACTCTCGGCTTCAGATTCTTGCCTCCAGATGCCTCTTTTCATCCACACCTCAACCCAAGACTCCTTGCATTACATGTCTTCAAGCTAAATCCACACGCTCTCAATTTTCTCCATCCAACAGTCGTGCATCCAGACTCCTACAAATGGTTCACAGTGATTTATGCGGGCCTTTTTCAGTGCCCACCTTTACTGGCTCTCGCTACATGCTCATATTCTTAGACGACCACAGCCGAAAACTCTTTCTTTACCTTTTACGCTCCAAAAGTGAGACCTTTTCTAAATTCATGCACTTCAACACATCTGCAGAGCGCATCACAGGCACCCAGCTTGTCACACTTCGCACCGATGGCGGGGGAGAATATATCTCCAAATCCTTTCATGAATATTGTTCATCACATGGAATTACTCATGAGTTTACTGTTACAGCTACTCCAGAGCAGAATGGACGAGCGGAGAGAGCCAATTGGACCATTCTGGAAATGATTCGCAGTCTCTTATTCACCATGAATGTACCTCTTGCATTCTGGGGTGAAGCAGCAGCCACCGCCATTTATCTGATCAACCACCTTCCCCATCGTAGCCTCCAGCAACAAGTGCCAGAAGAGATTTAGTCTGATCAGCCCATTACTCTCATCTCAAGGTTTTTGGCTGCCAAGCCTTTGTTCACCTTCCACATCCTTCCTCCAAACTAGCACCCAAAGCCATTCCTTGCATGTTTCTTGGCTACTCTTTGACCAGCAAAGCCTATCGTCTGTATGATCTGGCTAAACACAAATTGATCATAAGCTGTCATGTAAAATTCCAAGAAAATGTTCCTTGTCATCATATTCCTTTCTCCCCTGATCTTGTCTTACTGGAATTTCTTGCTACACCAACACCTGATACATCCACTCCTCCTGCTCTCATTCCCTATTCACCAATCTCTACTGCTCCCATTCCTGATACACCCCCTCCTACAACTTCCGATCCTGATTTACCCTCCTCTCCCATCATGGAGCCTCTTGCTATCCCACCTTCCCGTCCCCTTCGCACACGCCGAGCTCCCGTTTGGGCTTCTGACTATTCCTTTCTCTCTAAAACACTTCCCAACGAACCTCTCTCTTATCACCAGGCAATCACAGGACCATTCAAGCCCGAATGGCAACGTGCCATGGAAGAAGAAATCGAATCTATCAAATCAGCTCAGACTTGGTCCCTGGTATCTCGCCCTGCTCATAGACCAGTTGTTTCATCCAAATGGGTCTACAAACTCAAGTACAACACCAATGGCTCAGTTGCTCGATTCAAAGTCCGTCTGGTAGCCAGAGGTTTCAATGAAATCGAAGGCATTGACTTCGAGGAAACGCATGCACCAGTTGCCCGCATGGTTTCAATTCGCACCATTCTTGCTCATGATGCTCAGAATCACTATTTCATCCATCAAATGGACGTTCATAATGCCTTCCTCAATGGAGATTTACATGAAGAAGTATATCTGGAGCAGCCCCAAGGTTTTCAGTCCTCTGACCCCTCTGAAGTTTGCAGATTACATAAGGCTCTTTACGGTCTACGCCAAGCCTCCAGGTCATGGTATACTCGTCTGGATCAAACTCTGATCACTCTTGGTTTTTCTCGCAGTCATGCAGATCCCAGTGTTTACTACAAGCTCAAACCTTCCTTCCTCATTATTCTTTGCTATGTCGATGACCTGCTTCTTATTGCAGCTTCTTCCTCTGATCTTGGGGTAGAAGCATGAAAGGGTGGGCAAAAAAAGTGCCCGTATTTTACATTTACAAATTCAAAATGTAAGGAAATCCCTCCCCCCAGAAATTATTATTCTTGGAATGAATCATTAATAGGGCAAATAATTTTGAACTCTCCTCCCGCGCTCTGTTCAACCTTCCTCCCGCTCGAACCTCCATAGCCGAAAGCTTGACATCCATATTCGAACCTCCATAGCCGAAAGCTTGACATCCATATTCGAACCTCCATAGCCGAAAGCTTGACATCCATCCATAGCCAAGATCAGGACCTCCATAGCCAAAAGCTTGCATTTTCAGAGAGTGAAGCACTGGGAAGAGATCATGACAAAACAGCTTGGAACAAAGACATCTCCAAGGAAATCTCCTCCACAAACCTCAGTAAAAGCCCATGCCAAGGTCTCCCACTAGAACTGCCGCCCAAAAACTCAAGAGTGGGTCTTCTTCAGATCGGGAGGTTTTGCCACCGAAGTTTGACAAGGTAAGCATCGCAAAGACTTAGGAGCAACAATTTTGATAGCATGTTTCCGGGGCTAGTGCAAGTAGTGCAGGATGTTTGGGGTTCAAGCCCCCCCGCTGTTAGGGGTTATCAAGAGTGCGATTAAGCCCCGGTTGGATGGCGATTTTTTTCCGTGTATGAGCACGCTTTTTGTAGGAGGGACATTGCAAATCATCACATTCCATTGTATTTTGCCCGAGCATATGCACTTCATTACAAAGGAGTACGCATTGATTGGGATGAGGTGAAAGCAAGTGCAAGTCTTCATTCAAAAGGCTCTCAAAAAGAATCTGACCTGACAGAATTAGCTACAGTAAAGTCTTCCAATGTTAAAGCTATTAAATGTATGCCTCAGGTAGAATTGGGGCAGCAGTTGGAAATGATGAAAAGGTGGAGGGAAACAAGAGCATTAGATTCTGCCTCCATGCTTGATGAAATACAGACTTTAAAAGAGAAAAGGAAAACAATGGAAATTGAACTGTTGAAGCATGAGAGTGATAAGAGCTTCTTGACAAGACTTGTGCAAGAGTAAAGATGCAAAAATATGTGAGCGCTTCAGCATTATGGCAGGTTTAAAAGCAAGCTGGAAGCCAACTGATGTGCAAATGGCTTTGGCATCCCATTTAGAGGAGGAGAAATCAAGTTATATTGCTGACTTAGATGCTCTAATGATTCCCATTGATTGTTTAAAGGTCGATTTGCAAGAATTAGAAAGTCGCCATTGAAAAAAATCAGCAAGGATTTGGAAGTTAATTCCAACCGTGAGAATAGAATAAAGGAGATGACTAAGCATTTGGAAAGGTCGGACCCGATAGGCTCTGCAGCTCCCCCATACTCGCAGCAAAGACGGAGCGCTTCATTCTCACATATAAGCAATACTTGCGGCAGAGTACAATGATTGCCTTGACTTCGACCATGGTAATATCTCCACTTTGTGGTCATACATATTGTCTATTTTGTCTTATATTCGGGTTTCAACGACGAATACATGTGTACATGATTGTTCATGGACCGAGGACCCAAGGACAATCGCTTAGGAATCCCTTTCAAGGTACATCTATTTCTATTTTGATTACATAATTAGTTTGAGTGTACTTAGATGTAGTTAGTTTCCATCATGTACATAACGTATTAACATTTGATTTGGCGTGGTTTTGTCTTTCTTTGTAAGAGGAAATGTATTTGTACATACTTTACATTTACATGTGCCATGAAGTGCTTTTCTGGAATTCCTTTTTGCTGGGGTGTATTAATAGGGTGTATTGCATTGACTGTACTTTGCATTTACATGTGATCAGAAATGCATATGAATTTGGTATTTGACTTTCCTTTACATTCAATGCTGAATGATGTATTTGATAGGGTGTATTGATAAAATATTTTGTTCTGAAATACATTTGAATTTAGTATTTGGTTTTCCTTTACATTGTGATAGCTATGTACACTAATGTACTTCTATTTTGTCGTTACATTATCAGCAGAAAGTTTGCCTATAGTAAAAACCTACTTGCATGTAATTAACATTTGTTCTGTTTTGATTTGCATCTGATTGTTTTTTCTTCAGATTTTGCTTCTATCTACTCTACATCTTCCCTTGATTCTGAATCAAGTGTTTACATTTCTTATTGACACCCAATTGTGTCAATGCAGACATGGGTAGTATCAAGAAAGGAAGAAGTAAAACCTGCGTAAACTAAACAATTCATGTTTCGTGCACTATGCTTAAGTTCTGAATATAGCAAAATTTCATGTTGTAGGTGAAAAGAAGAATGTTATTGAGATGGGGTTGCATTTACCATTCTCAGACATCCCAATTGCTGAACCTGGCACAAAAGATGCTGCTGCTATCGATGTTGGAAGTCCATCCACATCTACATCACCTTTGAGAATTGCAACAACTCATAAGCAATCAGTGCAGGATTTGGAGATAGAGTGGTATGTGGAAGGTAGGGTGATGACATTCTGATTACATTAAGATTGCATCTGTTGTAGTTAGAGTTCACTAATGTTCAATATTTTGCAGCAGAGGTTGTTTTCCAAAAAGAGATCCCACACTGAAGCGAGCTGCTATTATTGAGCAAACTAGTCGAAAGCCCATAAAGTAATTCTCTCTCCTTTTCAGGGTTTCTAATTTTTTTTTTTTTTGTATTTTGAAACTTACGTTGACGTGTTTACAGATAAAATTACTGAAGATGCTGGTGACGACATTGAAAACAAATCCACGAAGGCGCTTTTTTTTCAAGTTGAGGAAAAGGCTTGTTCTTTGGCGTGTGCGTGTTTTTTTTTTGTCTTGCTTTTAAAACATTAGAATGAAGCACTTTCTTGTCTTGAGACTTGCGGCGATTCAAAGGAGCTAGATGATGTTGAAGAAGCCTTGGAGATTGCAGCCAAGGCAACGACTAAATTTATGGTCAAAGCCGATGCCAAAACAAATTGGAAAAAAGAGAGTGCAAACCGGCGGGGGACATCCACGCAAAAATCGGTAATTGCTAGCTTACATTGACTTACTTATACTTCAAGAGCTTATTATATTTTACTTTCGTTTTGCAGGTCTAAACCATTTGAAACAGAGATTGGAAGGTATCAATTTATGCTTTATTGTCATGGATCAATTGTTAATATGACACTAACATCTTGGATCTGACAACAGAAATGATGACAAGGATAAACTTATGGAATTCGCGCCATTCACGCCATTCAAGAACTGTCCGCCGGCTGAAATGAAAGTGGTTGCATCTGACATAGCAATTTTATGTGCAACTAACTCTAAAATGAGTAGCCGCTTAGTGGATCTTTATGGCAGGTAATAACCTGGTTGTAACCGAGCTGTATTTCACAAGGCCCCCAAAAAATAACTCGCACTAATAATCACCATTGAAACCAGTATAAGTATGGTTTTTTATACAAACAATTCGTAATATCAACAAAAACCATAGTTTTCTAGATCACTGCTTCCTATAGCTTATTTTTTATGCTAATTTTATACTCTAAAGTGGTTTTTTAAAATTATTATTAGTTTACGAGATGGTTTTTATTATACATTTTCAACATTACTGTTTAGGATGCTTTGATATATTCTTGTATAGGTTTTTTGACATGGTTTTTCTGCTATAAGTTTTTTCCTCCTAGTTTCAAAACCATGTTGAATCTTTCCAAATGCATTATGGTCTTTTGAAATAATTATTTACTATATATTTAATTATCTTGTTGTTTCCTCTATGCTATTCTAGTATTGCAATTCTTGAAATCAGCAATGATCTTGAGCACAACTTTTTGGAAGCATGGCTCGCCACCACGAAATTATGCGGCCATAATTTTTGTGCATCAAACAAACATGTTGTATTTGAAGCAACGTTCATGCTTTCAGCACAATCATAAGGTAAGCGACTTGAATATTGTCTTTTATGATTATGGATAATACTGATTTGCCGATCCTAACTTGCATTGCCCAAGGTATGAGTTCAAAATCTTGTTGTGAAAGTGGCCATGATCATTATAAAGTTACTGGGGAAAGAACACACTTCAACCATGTACAGTGATGAAGACGGGTCCCATTAAGTTTCAGCTTCTCGTGGATATAAAAAAATATATCTATCCATCCATTCATCCATCCATCCATCCTCGCAAACTCTTTAGGTAAGCTTTTTATTTATGTCGTAGATTTTAGCGCGTATATATAGTTTCAAACCGTGCCGTGGTTGTAAAAAATATCATTCCATGTTATATACTTAGGAGCCTGTTTTTTGAAATATTTAGTTTCCATTAACGTTAGCTTTCGTATGTATAAACTAGTAATGCATATATGTTGCAATGGTTCAATTCAAAGATGAATAGAACCATCGTTTCTGAGAACTTCTTTGGCTCAGGGCCTCCTTTGCCAATTGGGGGTTCTATGCTCTATTTCTTCAGACAAATCTTTTCTGCAAGGCTGTTTCTCCAATTGTATATCTGTTTTTACCAATCTTTGTCGGAAATTTTGCTCTAACAGATTTTTTTATGTAATGGGCCATCTTTAAAGTTGTGGTGAAATGTAGTACTTGAAACAGATTTTCTTCATTATGAAGAAAGGTCAAAGCAGGGGAGCCAATAGGTCAGGTGGAGAACCTGCATTGGATTTGTACTTGGATTTATGTCAGAAAAATATGGCATCGGGTTATACTATAGCAATGGGTTCTACTTCTTATTAAGGGCCCTTAAACTTCTTGAACACCTAAAGCCTGCTCCGACCACTAATTCCTTGCGTCGTCAAGAAATGATTAAGGATTTCAAGATTCTTTCTAATAAACAATAAAGCGGCAGTGCTTGTCAGTTGTGGCGGCGTCGTTCCAAGAAAATTATGCACTTTTAAATAGACATTGACAATAATTTGCACAATGCTTATTGATTATATTCTTTTATCCTCCTACTATCTTGCCTTTAGTTTATCTTTTTTTAAACCTTCGAATTATGTTTTTTTTTATATATATATTATATATGGATATGAAAATGTTAGATTCTGCCTCTTTTCATGATGGCAATTCAAGGAATCTAAGATGGCAATAGGCACAAGCACTAGCCCAATTACCATTTGAAGCAACAACTCAAGATGGTTAGGGAACTTTATTTGATGCAAGGCTTCCTGGCTATCCACGGAATTTATTAGGAGTGGAGAATACCTATAAAAAAAAGGAGGGTGCTAATGCATTGTGGGTTGCCCTTAAATATTTTGGAAATGGAGAATGAAACTTGTCTTGAAAATTGAAATAATAAAAAGGTTCGATTGAGTGTAGCATAGGCTTAGCTCCATAGCGACCAGGTAATTTGCTGCAATCGAGATTTGAGCAAGTCCACAGCTCTTAGATGCAGATAAATCGGTCTTGGTCTACCCCCTATGCCATATGCAAAAGAAAAGGAGATTGGACGGATTAATTCCAGAGGACCAGGCTAGAATGAAGACTGAAACTACAGAACCGTGGACCAGTGTCGAAACCAATGGAGTAAAAATTGCATGCCCAAGAATGACATCCACTCTTGAAGGATCCCTTGGCTACGCATAAATGAACTAAAGGGCTAACTAGAGAAAGAAACCCCGCAGGAAATGAAGAATGACCCACTTGAAAAGCAAACCAGTTAGATGCCAAAGGCATCGTGCACAAGACCTCCGAAGCTAGAACCAGAGCAAACCAGGGATTTTTGCCATCACTACCGCCTCAGTCCACCACCCCACTTTCATGAAGCCCTCCAATCCCTCTCTGCAGAAACATACCAAGGTGTCGTTGCCATTGCGAAGTTGGCCAAAGCAACTCCTGCTAGTTTACAAAACATGCCTTACATTGTGATGGAGCTTCACCATGCCATATCCCAGCAAAGGGATGCAACCCCTAATTCGAATGACTAGATTGAATCCTAGTGACGCTTAACGCCATCAGATGACAGTCAACCCATCCTCTTAATGCTACTAACGCACGTGTGCCAATGTTGCCGTCCAACCAACCCTCCAAAACTATCTCGGCCATCGAAACAAAAATCCATATGTCGACCCATCAATGAAAGGTTTGCCCTTTGGGCAACCCAAAAATGCCCAACTATCTCATATGCAAGTGAGCGATCGTCTTATTTAACAACCATGGTCATGTTTGAACCAGCATGAAAAAAAAAAAACTCCGTGTATTTTTTCCTTCGATGTGGCTTTAACATGACACTCACGGAAAAATTCGTCAAAGTCCACAAAAACCTCGTGTATTTTTTTTTGTTCAAATATGGCCGTGGTTGATTAAGACACTCATACAAGTGAGAGGGGGATAATTCATATCAATAAACACATCAAAGGGGCCTTCCACTGAATACCAAAATGGAGGGAACATCTGAGCCGTTCAAAGGAAACCATAAAGCCTGGATCTTTTATCTGCCCTAACCCTAACGGTGGCCATATTTTGCCATAGTGGAGGACGAAGACACTTCCAGCCCCGGCAGCCAGCCATGGCTATGGCCGTCCAACGCCTCAAGTTCTGGCAGGTACTATTCTCTAATCTTGTGAATGAGCGAGGCAATGCTGTAGCGGCATGCAAGGATTGATGGAGAAACTTTGATCAGCCATTAAAAGAAAATGAAGGGCAAAGTTTGAAACAACCGCAGCTATCCCATTTTCGAAGTTTTACTGCCACCCAGCATCTTGCATTGGACTGCAGTATGAGAGTAAAAGTTTGGTCCGGCTCAGACAAGGTTTGCCAGAATATCTTCATTTTTCAAAAATATTGTCTCATGGAGAGAAAATTTGAAGTTTGGGATGCTTGGTTGCGTCAATTCTTTTTTCGTTTATCATTAACTCTCAATTATCTATATTAGTTGAACGATATCATTCTGGACGGCCTATTATTATGGCATTATGTCTGCAGACTGGAAGGACATCTGTAAAAATTTTGCTGCTTGTCTTTAGTTTCTAAGATACCAATCTGCTTTTCCTTCAGTTAAGGAAATTTGTTCAAAGCTTCTTTTGTGCTTCTCAGAGGTTGTAAAAACGAATGTTAAAGCTAGAAAATTTACAATAGCGGATGCATGTTCTGATCAATTCCTCTGAAGTTATGGAGTTCAATTCCTCTGTGATTTGCACTGTAGATATGATTTCTTAAATATATTTGTTATTCAATTCATCCAGTTTATCATTACTTTTGCTGCAGAACAATATCAACTTTGAAGGCTAAAAGAAACCCATTGTGGCTTACGTTTTGAACTTCTTGTTCTGTTAAAGAAGTTGCAATGACGTAGCAACTACATATTCAAATATCTGTTCATTTTCCTGCTCAGAAAAAAACTGATGATCCCATTACCCATATTATCCACCCCAAGACATTGACAAGCAAAAGTACATTAATAACAAGCCAATACTCTTAGGAAAACAGCGCATGGCATGATGGCCATAAAAAACCAATGACCCCATATATGGGCTACCCAACCACATACATACTATGCTAAACAATATTTCAATATATCAAACCATGATGATGAAACATATTTCTAAATCAAGCGTGCTTCGAAATTGTTATGCTAATATACTAAGAAAGATAGATGTAATGAAATACTATGCCATTAAACTCGTGATACTAAGCAATATTACACATCGTATGCTTTAACCAAGAACAGAAATTAACCACTTTTACTGCATTGCAAGGTAACGTTAAAAAACAATATTTATTTATTATACTATCAAACTATACTACTAGATAATGTTAAAAAACAATGCTTATTTATTATACTATTAAATTATATTACTGAATCATGTTGCGTAAGCAGGTATGGTTTGTAAACTTTTTGGCCCACAAATGCGTATTGGTTTAAGTACTTGATTTTTACTAACAAATTATGGAAAAAAAGTCATACTGATTCAACTTTGGGGGCCTTGTGTTTGTTGCTATTCCTTGTCTGTAATGTTAATCTTAATCTAATCCAGGTGCTTGTATGAGACATTGCCTTTCGAGTGGAAGAGCAAAATCTTTTTTTATCCTGCTTACAACTATATAAGGTTTAGAGAAGCTACCAAAGAAAAAAAGAAAGGGTGAATCACCATGAAGGATCACCGAATGTCATTGAAATAGTGAAATCGAGGGATGAAGGGATTGTGGTAGCTAAATGCCATCATATCCTTGCACCTATCCTTGAGAATGACCATTTTGTCTTTGCTTTTTTTCGCCTTCGCTTCGATTCAAGATCCTACACGCACCGAGAATTCACGTCTTGAATCCTCTTACGGGTTATCACGACGAGCGATAAAGCAATCAAAGGGTATGTAATACTTTAAGTTGTTGCTTTGCTTTTCTTCGCTAATTCGGTCTGCTAAATTTCGTGATATGTAGGCTGCACACACAAATGTTAACCACATCGATCGGCGTCGATTTCATGAAGAGAAATAATGTTAATTGGATTCAGCAAGTAGAGGTGCCACAAGCAGCCCGATTTAACATCATGTGGGTTGTATGTGATGGGATTTATGCACAAATATGTTGAAGCTCTTGTCTCCGGTAGAGATATGGAAGTAAGTTGTATGCCTTCCCTTGTATGTAATTGCATCTCATGTTCCTTTAAATATTTCTAACCTTATTTATGGATGTCACAGATTACATCTAAATGGTTCTCTCATGAATACGCCACTTCCGCACGACGACAATTTCTAATAGATGCTTTGGTCATGCATTGTGATGCCAATCCGAAGAGCATGATCAACCCAATCCCCTCGATTTACGGTGATCATGAGTCCGAGTATCCGATTTTGCAAGATGAACTATGTAACAGGCTTATATATATCTTTTGTTCACATTTGTGTTCACATTTCTATCATAAGGAATGTGTAAATGACACTATGCTGAATAGTATACTACTGATAGTATACTTTATGACTATGTAAGTTTTTTTTTTTTTGAAGAAAAAAAGATTTCGATTTAAAGAACCCTTGTACCCTTTTTGGTCAATCAAAATAGTTACTTGATTGTTTCGACTGTTACAACATTACTTGATTGTTTCGATTGTTTCAACACCACACTACCACACCCCACCACACTCCACCACACCACATTATACCACCACACACCACTACACACACCACCACCACCACCCCCACCACCACACCTCACACACCACCACACCATTCACCACACACCACATCCGTTACGGGTGAATATGATAGTTGGTGTATGGTCTATGGGTGTATGGTGTGTGGTGAATGGTGTGGTGTGTGTGGAGTGTGTGGTGGGGTATGTGGTGAATGGTGTGGTGTGTGGTGGGATGTGCTGCTTACGGTGAATATGATAGTTGGTGTATGGTCTATGGTGTATGGTGTGTGGTGAATGGTGTGGTGTGTGGTGTGGTGTGTGGTGAATGGTGTGGTGTGTGGTGGGATGTGCCCGTTCTAATGAATATGATAGTGTGGGGCATGGTATGGTGCATGGTTTGGTGTGGTATACACACCCTAACAGTTTAGTGTTCATTTCATGCAGATGGTATTGTTCAAAGAGGTTTACGGACCAACATCCGTAAATTTTTGGCAGATGCTTCGTGATGCTTCAAGATGCATTTAAAGAAAAATACTCAAACATATTTTCCTATTGGTCTTTGGTTACCATATTTTGTTAGTGTGCGGATCATAAATTCTCGCACCTTGAAATTCCTTGTTGGCTTTAATGTTTGTTTTGGTATACTATTTCAAAGAATTGTACTTTGCATTTTATAATTAATGACAAAAAAGCATCATTAACTTGAGTTGCACCAAAAACTTGAGTTGCAAACTAAGTACCAAACATGTTTCTTATATCTATACGAGAAAGGATAGAAATAGTTCGATTAACTAAAAGAACGATGGAAACTTCGAGAGAACAATTAAAAGCAAAAAAAATAGTCACAACAACTATAGAGAAGAGGAGTTCATTAATGAAAAAGCTTTACAAAAAATGGACAAGGACTACACGTTTAATTAAAAGTTTTTTACAAAGAATACTACAAGGATTACAAAAAAATTGTCCAGGATTACAAAAACAAGGCTTGATCTCTCGTGCCATACCCTCTCTATGAAGAATAACCTCCATGGCATACATACATCTTCATTTCGAGAGCTCGCCGAGGTAAGCCTCTATACCCACTACCACCCGAACGGGTTTACAGCCCCATTGATCCAATAACGAGCTTCTCCACCTATGGTGGAGGAACTCTCCATCAGAATCTAAGTAATTCCCGGAGTGGCTTTCACGATTCTCCTATAAAAGAGAGCAGAATCGCGGTCGGGCGGGGAGAAGGTACACAAACGCCGGGATAGTGTTCACGAGTGTGGTCTTGAACTGGCCATGGCTGCGGAAGGAGATGGACTAATGGGAAGGAGTGAAATATATTAATGCATTTATGGGGACTAACGTAGAAGCCACAGGCGTAATTTTGGGAATAAAAGGATGTTTGTGATGCATAATGACTTTGTTTTGGGAATTGTATGGATGAACGCTTAATGATTTCACACCCTAGCACAACCCCGCAATAATAAAGTTAGCAATATCCTCACATATATAAATAGGCTCGCCGGTTATCGAGTAGCGTGACAGAGATTGATGCTGAAAGAGGCTCGGCCGGCTTGTAATCTCGCCATGTGCCGCGGTTTGCTAAATCAAGCCCGCGATGTAACTTAGTCCACCCTTTTTTAGTAATGGGTCAAACATCCCATTATGCATTCAATGGCCTCTAACAATTGCCAAATCACACCGCCAAATCAACAAAATTAAACAAATGGACAGCAGGCATATTGGTGTGCCTATGTATATTGTGTTTGCAGTTGAGTCAACAATATAGAGATAATGTATGAATACATTCTCATTATTTTGAGCGAATATTCCTTATTGCATTGTTGGAATTGAGTCCTTAGCACTCTAGTTATCGTGAATATTCCTATTACCTTCAAAGGAATATTCTTTTAGCTGTTTCATGCACCACAGTTGCGCTGAAATACCCTGGTTTTGAAAGTAACACTTTTTGCATTGAGCGAACATTCTTTAGCGTCATATCAAGAATATTCCTTTGTCATACGGTGCTGAATATTCCACATTGGCGTATAGCTCCTTTCCTTTGTTAGCTTGTGGGATATATACAAAGATCAACCATTGGCCAATTAAATGAAAAGAGGATGCTGGATAGGATTTCTAAGAAAAGATGTTGCTGAACAAATCATTGCACAAATCTATTGGTTATGAAACAAATCATTGGTATGGTAATGGTGCCATATCATCAAAATAGGAGAAGGGAATAGATAGGGATAAAATTTTTACCTGTGGTTGGACTGTTGATTCATGTATGGAGGAGATCGAATCACTAGATCATCACAATCCATATCCCTAATTCAAATGCAAACTCAATTCTCGGCGTGACCATTCTGAGGGAGACTAACAACAGTGGAAAACCAATTGAACTTCTACACTAAGTATAATGGGGCTTTTAAAGGCAGAACATTATAATGCTCTGTGGTTTTAATCTGCCTCATTCCCACATTCTTACAGCCCCATGCCTAGCGCATAAGTTATCAAACAAAATGAACTTATCATGATTCTACAATCTCTGCAACTTCACATTTCATGCCAATAGTTAGTCGTACCTATATGCATAAGATGTACCTTTTAATCTTATGTTTGATCTGCTCCACGGGAAATCTCTACCCCAATTACTCAATTTAGATGATGTGCTAAACCTTTCCTTGAATAAGCCTCAGATTTTGACAAACCAGGAATCAATTCAAAGCAGCAATGTTCTTATAACTTCATTACCACAATAAAATTCATTTCATAGTCATCCTTGGTGTCTTCTTCAGGCAGTGTTTCACTTCGTGGCACTCCTGATTAGATAATAAGGACCTCTTTTCATAATTGTCCGATGTGAATGATGTGTAACAATCTCCAACCTCGTGATCAGTTTCATCCATTATCATCACGGTCTACCAAGTCCTCTCCTTCCTGGGGCTTCAGACTCCATCTCTTTCAACATTGTCCCCTGCTTGTAGCCTCAGTTTTCTCAACTCCCACCGCCACAAAGACGATTCTCACAAGCAGCCAATCAAAAATTGATGCATGCCTGGCAAAACATGAAAGAGATCTACACATTAACTTTGTTGATCATTTGGATCTATGGATGATACTTGCCTTGAAGAGATTGCACCTCTCTACTCGAGCATCGGCACCCTTGGGAATCCGGGCCAATGTCGTACACCTTCCAAAAATACCCTTTCTCTCACCGAACTTTCTTCAAGAATCCCTACATGCAGCTCCTCAAGATTTTTACTCACTTTCCATCCTTTTTCTTTTAGGCTCACTTGTTTTAGTTTGGCTATGGCTCCTTTCTCCTCCGCCATGTGTGCCCTCTTCCCATGTCCTCGAGCTGTAAGAAATTCAAAGCAGCATTCTCGATCTTATGCTCTTGATGATACCCTAGCTACATGATAGAAAGCTCTTCCTCGACTTGAATTGGCCGCAGACAATCATAGACCAACCATGGTATTTATATGACCAAAGAATTACTTTTCAAACAATTGAGGTGCATCTGAATGCTTTTTGTACAAAGTGAGTATCATGTGTTTTGTCATCCAACAAAGAAGTGCACACATTTCCTCAGTATTTTAATTGCACTTTGAACATCGGATGTGGACCAAGGTACCATTTGTTCATTGTACCAATGTTGTGCTTGAATCTTCAGCTTGAATGGCTTCAAAGTATAATTCTCCTCAGAAATCAATAACTGATAATACTTCAGATCATCACTTAAGACTCTTCATATGGATTCCTTTGAATTGTTTGCTCCGGCCAATGTGCCATGCTAGTGATATACAAATCATATATGATCGTAAAACATGGCATTCCAACATATTACCTGATGCTTCTTCTTGTCAATTAGCTTAACTTCGTGGAAGTTCCTTTCTTCGAGGGCTCATTAACGTGAACTATAGACTGCCAATCAAGCTTTATCAATCTCGCTTCCTTTTGTATTCTCTTGGACAATAACCTACTAATTGCTTCCCACTTATTTCCACAATCTGATTTGATACATTGTGGTGCCACTTCAAGGTTCTGGGCCGCCTCCTCATTACATACCATAGCTCCTCTAAAATGTTAACATTATCAAATGTCTGGTCCTTCGCTGACATATTCCAAAGATGAGCTTCCGGGAGCAAGACACACCACAATTGCAATCTAACACTTTCTATGGAGTCTTGACCCCATCAAATTTAAATGCCTCATGGTACAGACTGGATTGCTCATGTTTCACTAACAACATGTGTTTCTTTTCCTTTAGCTTTCTAATGCAAGAAGTTTTAAGTATTCAAATTGCTCAGTCAATCCAACCTCGACACTGACCCACAAAATTGAATAATCCACCAGAAATTACAAAGAAATAAAATTAATACCCTATTACATTACATTACATATATACTATATACAAATCTTTTACATATTCAAGACCCTAAACTCCCATACATGTACATTCCGACATGAATTTTATTTCATTTACTATGAAGTCACATAATTACAAACAATACATCTCCACACTAATTCTTCTTAGTTAATGCCTACATCTACAATACATCCGCATATGTAAACAAATATACATCCGCATATACATGTAAAACAAATATACATCCGTAACATACATAAACAAATATACATGTAATGTTGCCATGAAATAATTTGATATTTCCATGTAGAACAACTAGGCGCATCAGATTCATATTTACATTCAAAAAGTAAAGAAATCTCATATAAACCTTACATCAAGGCAAAATAAAAGACATCTTTATTCGCCAAAAAGTAAAGAAATCTACAAACTTTACATTCTTTTATTCAAAAACAAGATGCAATTATGTGCCTAAATTACCGCATTCGTAATGTCAATATATTGAATTGGTTGTGTCCTCTTCTTCATGACATCTCTACTTTGAAACCTTGAGTTATCTAACCAAAACTCCATAAACCATATCCTTCATAGCCCGGATCTATCAGATTTGTTCTCGATTTCTAAATCAAGCAGCCCATGTGAGATTTGTTCCACCTAAGTGACATTCTTTTCCTTCTCTCGACCGCTAGTTTCATATTTCTAGGATGTATTAACTTAGTCAAGTAGTGAAGTCTTCCTCAGAATTCTCCTTCCTCTCCAACCACCATAGATAGTACTGCACGCTTTGCAACAAGTCCGCCATTGCTATTTGCATTTTGACGCCTTTGGAGGCCATCCTTAAATTCTTTACCGACTGTTTTCAATGATAGCCTCTCGGTACTCTAAAATGACCGCTCAGCTAGGAATCTGCAATCTTTTGTCCCCATCTTCTTCTGCAAATATAATTTTGCCGCTTTTGGAGTCAAATTCAGATAATTTATTCATTATGAGATTTACGTACATTCACCTTCTTTCTAATTGGCTTG
The DNA here is from genome assembly GCA_021234155.1 of Isoetes taiwanensis. Taxonomy (NCBI): domain Eukaryota; kingdom Viridiplantae; phylum Streptophyta; class Lycopodiopsida; order Isoetales; family Isoetaceae; genus Isoetes; species Isoetes taiwanensis. The sequence goes on along the minus strand of JAJEKV010000074.1, from coordinate 2,750,654 downwards.
TCACTTTATCCACTTTTACAAACCCTCTCATTGGCTGCATTTTCTTTGCCTCGCTTGTAACAAAGGTTTCTCCTAAACTTCATCAACAGAGGATTGAAATCAACCCGATGTCGAATTCCTCAAGTGCTTGCATGATAACCAATCCTTCTTCCATAGTTTCTTCTTCAACCGTGCTTTAAGACATCGATCCATTCTGGCAGAAGGGGATAACATCTCGCGACAAGAAATCGACATTAAACCGATTTGTACTAATTAAAGGATTTGTATTATCATTGAAGGAAAGGGATTTGTTCAAGATACATTTGTTTCTTGAAATGCATTCATTTAAGAGCAAAATTTATAATCGATTCGCCAAGTTTTCGTTGAGGTAGAACCCAGCCATGTTTGATCGATTAAGTAATGTTCAAAATGTGCCTAAAAGTTTTTTTTTTTCCACAAGCAGGTAAGATATTTAGATTTTATTGATAGAGAAGCTAGTACAAGATTTCGAGGATTTGTATAATTATGGGAGAATATTGTACGCCAACCGCCTTTTATTAATGATATAGGCAACCTCCATGTAAAATTCAAAATGTACATTACAAACACTTTAACCTAGCTCAAATTTTTACATCAATATACAAAAAATTCAATCACCTTTCATGCTTCTACCCCTTGACGCTTAAGACCTAACTTGTGCATCCTTCCAGATGAAAGATCTCGTACTTTCATTACTTCCCTTTGGCCTTGAGGCTTCTATGATCAAACTGGCTGACACTCTACCTTCACCAATCCAAATACATCTCTCGACATCCGCCAAGGCCAATCTCAAATTTTGTAATCCAAGATCCACTCCCTTCCTTTGAATCTCGTGACCTCTCTCTCATGCCAATGATCCTCCATGCACACCTCTGGGCCAAACTCTAAAGATCACTACTGCATTCTTCTAAGATGCTTAACTTCGCTGCCATCTCTACTGCATTGCATCTTGCCCTTCCCTTTGTGCAAATTAAGTCAATTCTTCAATGATCCACGCACTTCCACTGTGGCTTCCTCAAACGTGCGGTTCTCCGCTTATCTCACGGACTACATCTAATGGGGATCTACTATCATGCCGGAGCACTTTCCTCCACCATTCAAGGCTACCGTGACGCAGATTAAGTAGCCGACACCATGATGTGAAAGTCCGGTTCGTGATATGTTTTCACTTTGCAAAGCTTATCAAATTTCGGAGCAGCTCTAAAACAAAGTCAGATTTCACTCTCCAAAGACTGGGTCGGTATATGGCTATGTCTCATGCCACCAAAGAAGCCATCTGCTATAACGACTTTGCACAGATCTCAGACTTCCTTAAAATCCCTCTTCCAACTACACTCTATGCCGACAATCAAGGGGCTATGGCTATTGCTCGCAATCCAAGACTTCATCAGCCAAGATCAAACATATTGACATTCAAGATCACTTCACCAAGTAATCTTGTGTACAAGCCGGGTGACCACTAATTTCCATAATATTCTTCCATTGTGATGACAATCCAAATTGACCATCGAAGCATCAGTTGAGGAGGTAGCCTCAAAAGATTGTAGAAACAAGAGATGGTTACATCATCTAAGCATTATCATGGAGGTAGTCTACTGTGCAATTTAAATGCTACAAATTTTTTAAGAACAATGGAATTACCTCCATTGATCTCTTATATTTGAAAAGTTAAAATTTAATCTGTGAAGTACTCTTTTGTATACAGCTTGATTCATAGGCAAAAGCCAGCCTTGCCTGTAAGCACATTTAACTTTTAACTGGAATGGCTTCAGCTTTAAGGTGTTCCTCGAATTTGAAATGTCTATTGCCTATTTTAGACATTTTTGTGGAACCGACACAGAGGTTCTAGGTAAGGCACTGCACCTTTTGAAAATCTTTTTTTTAATTGAAGGTCAAGTATATATTAAAATGCGTGATGGTAAAGTACATGTAGTTCCAAAATGTCAAGATGAAGCTGCTTAACACTAGAGTGGTCCTGAACCTTTTCTGTCCATGGACTTAATCGTCCTTGACTCCATCACACTTAAACCAATATATCCGAATAGAAGTTTCAATTTCAATGATATATATCGCCACCGTGACAATCTTTACTAGATTCTTAATGATCTTGAGAATTTCAAGACCAATGAAGTCACTTCCATATGTTGTAGTGATTGTTCAAATATAGAATTTGATGTTTCTCGCGAATAAAATTTAATCGCATTCTTAGGTTTTCCTAAAGATAAACTGACCTAAATCTTTACCGAATTGGAAGTATTTGTCTACTTATGATAGAACACATTGATTTGTATGTTTGCCTTTGGCTATCATCTAACATCCATAGAAGCCTAAGCAAAACCCCATTTTGTTCAAAAATGTCACGCTAAGGTTTAAGAATTATTTCTCTTATTATTACAAGTTTCTAGTTTAGCTCTTGTGGCCATGGATTATTAACTATATGAAGTATAATCTTATATTTTTGGAATGTTCATAAGTTATGTGAATCCCAAAAAATCTAATAGAAAATTTTATACAATTTAGACAAAATTATATGTTAAAAATGCTCCAAAATCACCCACCTATAAGTACTAAGAGGGTAATGAATGATGCATTCTTCTTATATCTAAGTACAGAAATTACTCGTATCAATTGCATATATATATCAAGGTTTAATCCATGCAATTAACTAGATGAAGATGATGTACGTACCATAGGATTAACACATTGGGGAGGTTAAAAATTTGAGTTAAATCCAAAATTATAGGCTATGGACTCATCATTTACTAGCTAGTGATGTTTATTGATGAATGAAAGTGAAGATCATGAAGTTGAAGTATAAGAATAAGAAATTAAACCATATGATCTTTTGGTGCGCCTTTCCTCAAATTAGAGAACACTTACATTTCCCAAACAAGCTTCCAAAATGGTTCTAAACTATGACAAGGAACATATATATAGGTCCTCATGTAGGCTAAAAGGCCTTTTCTTGCAAAAATATACCTGAGAAACATGATTATTTTACTAGTATAAAACTAGTATCCATCACAAAGCATTAGGAGTTTTTAAGAGAATAATGTTACAAGAAATACCTTCATATACACTATATATTTTCCATGAATGCTACTTCCTTTGCAATATAACTCTCTATTTTCATATTAAAATAACGACATTTGAAAGATACTTAATATAATTAAGCATGAACCATTTATGGTCCATAACTAGACCAATTGTATATAGAGCATATATCTCCCCATTAGCCCTATCCATTTTAGTCCCATAATGACATGTCTGGTTTCTTACCTTTAATAACATAATTTTTGAAAGGTGTGGAGTGGAAGTCCATTCAGATTCAATTGTCAACAAGTACCCATAAATTCACGCTCTTTGTGCTTAAACATTGCCCTCAATTCATATTAAAGCTCATTCGAATCAATTAATTTTATCCTATGTGAGAATTGTACACATAAACTATATTCTAAAGATGAGATCAAACCTATTTCAAGATGTTGCCTCTATTAATTTTTAAACTTCCAAATTTCCGTGGACTATCAATAGTGGTGCAGAACCGCATATAGCAAATTAACTTGACTTTTATAGTCATAAACTTCTATATATTTCTTTGAATGTTTTCAAGTTGATCGCTTATTATGGGGACATTTAACGTGGATTTTCAAAGTCACGCTTCCGTGAAGAAATCTAGAATAGACATAGAAGACATATTTTGAATTTACGCTATAAAGTTTAACCCAACCTCAAGGTTATGATCAGCTAAACATTTTCATTACCAGCTAATTTAGAAGCTATTCATATCCCAAAATTCAACTTGAGATCAATTAACATAAGAAAGCATTACTCAAATAGACCTTGACCAAGACAAATGTGCTTAAACCTTTCTGATTTCTTTCGCGCCACGCCTTTGCGCTTTTTAATGAGCTTGTTTTGCATTGATTTCTATATTATTTTGAACTTACATATTATGATTTTTGGAGGACATCATAGAGTAGTTTGGGCTCATAAGGGGAAATATTAATCATTATTACAAGTTACCTAATATTGAGATCAAAAGTGAGTCCAAACATCAAAAATCAGCATTTTGACCTCAAATACTTTATGGGATAGAGGAACTTGCTGACTGCTTATATGTCAAATATTAGCTCAAAATGCATTTTCCGTAGTGTTCTTTCAGATTTAAACTACAATCGGGCCTGAACCCATACTTGCTCCTATAGAGGCAGAGCATTGACCCTCACATCTTGAATGGCTCCTATCTTCTAGACTTGATGACATGTAGTTTTTTGTGTCATTTTTCTTATCTCGTGTAGAAAATATCATTATAGTGCACCAAAAACGTTTCAAGCGGAGACAGCTTTAACTTTATGTAAACATGAAGCTTTTGGTACTTGGACTTCTAAGTTCAAGCAAAGCATATTCTAGAAGGGACCATGACTCCTATATATGAACTCCTAGGAAGGGTTTCAATTAGATTTTCTACCATTGATTTTATATGAATTTTAAAGTGAACATCTCCAAATGGACTACTTCAGTCCATCACCACCACTCTAGTGTTAAAGAATAACCTTTAGGAAAGGGTAGGTCATTAACCCCGATAAAATTAAACCAATCCAAAATCATAATTATAGCTTATAGCTTAAGAGTATTTGGCGGGGCCCAAACAGATAGATCTATCGTAGGGCGTTGATCAATGTTCACCAATACCTCCTTTTCTTTTGGCTCTCTCTTCAATGGTCCTTTCTTTCCCATTCCTGAAGCAACAATAAACAAAGAAGGGTATTTTACACATATGGGCCTTCCTCGATTGAACTCAGTTCCTCCTTATCCTTGGCTAAAAATGTAACGTGATCTTCTCTCGCCCGTATAGCGGTATAAGCACAATTGCATCGACACTGTCCCTGCGGCTCATTGGGTATTTCAACCTTTTCAGACATTCACAGATAGAGATTCATCCTCCTCCATCTCAAATTTCTTTGAACATGATCGTGAGTATTTCCCGCACAGCGCAAAACTAACATTAGATAAAGGGATTGAGACTTAGTTCGATTCCGAAGACTCCAAAACCTAATTTATATCATATATTGGCCTCGCTTAATAATGGCAATAATGATAATTTTCCTTGAAGATCAAGGTATTCTTCCTTTCTTCCATTATCTCCAAAGGAGAATGTATCTCCTCCATTCCATCGGGTTCTCAAAGGGAAGAAGAGCCATCCATTTGCATATTGGCCAAGCCGTGAATGTCTGGGCCAGCTTCTCGCAAGCCCAGAGTCCATTCTCACTTCCATAGGCGCTTTTTAAAGAGATGTGTTTCATCTTCCGGATCCCGCATGCATCTAACACATATATTAGAATCGCATATTCACTTCCACTTTTTCTCAAGCAGGGCTGAAGCTTTGTGCCAAAGATGCCACATAAAGGCCTTGACTTTGGGTGAATCTGGACTTTTCCCACATGAATCTCTCGTGTCCCTTGAAGCCTCGTCTCAATAATATTCCATTTTCTCCGTGGATAGAGCTTTCTTGGCCCCCTATTGAGGCAATCAGAGGGCCGTGCTTACTTTATATCCACAAAATCTATTGATGTGCCAAAGAACATCTGTATCATGCCAACTCCAAAATTTCAAACCCTGAGGATATCAAGTAAGTCAGCTCGAGTCATCTCCTCAAATTTGCTAGGCCGATTCCTCGATAAACAAAAATCACTGGCACATCCCCGAGTATAAATTATCTTCTAATTATTGGTCCATTGCTTGGCTAACATGGGGAAATTAGTAGCCAGACAAATATTAGGGTCATCCAAAATGAGGGAGTGGACTCCGGTAGTTAGGTTGGTCTTCAGGAAGGACCCTCTTTTCCATGTATACATACCTTTACCTTTGCCCTAATCCATTTTGATAACCAAGGCATTGTAGTGGGAATGGTGAAGTCAAAGTAAATGCTATGGGCAAATTTAGATTTTGAGATTCTCCAACCAAAGTGGGTACCCCTACCGATATAATGGGAAATAAGAATGTTCACTGTGGTGATTGATTTGGTTGTTGCAAGTGCTCAGAAAAGTACTTTAGCAGCCTAGAGCAAAGAGTCTGCTTCTCATCATATTAATAACCCCTACCCTCCCAACTTTTGCAGAAGCTGCAACATTCTTCCATAGAGACAGAAATCCAAAGATCTCCTCGCTAGGAACCTCCCCTCGCAATGAATCTACCAATAACTCTTTGCATTTTAGCTCTAACCTTCTTAGGGCTTACTATAATAGAAGCAAGATCGTAAACCCGAGGAGGAGTGTTAGCCCCTGCGGCCCTGCAGACACACGTCTATATACTTGCTGCGTGATGAGGGCTGGTGGGCCCCACCGCCACTTGTCCAAGAAGCGTGGATCCACAGCATGCCACTTCTACAGTCAAAGCTCCTCCAAGAAGCGTAAGACCAAAGGTAGGACTCCACGGCTGGGCCACTACTTGTTCCGGGTTAGGCACTACCGCCGACACCAGATTCCCCGCTCGAAAGTGCCCAAGCAGTGGAGCACGCGATGTCATGATGAGGATCAGATTCGTGCCCGTGAGGGCTACCCGCAGCCCCTATATATCAGAGGCATTTTGCTCCTTCAAAAAGGGTTCAGGTTCATAAGGTTCTTTGTGTCACTCACAGAGCGTACGGCCGGGTCACCGCTGTGCCTCTTGTTTCATTGTAACAATTTGTTTTGATCAATGGATCGTCGCGGCTCTCCACAAGTGTCTTGTGTGTTTCATTGTGTACGTAAATTGCTGTTTTAATCGGTTTTGTTCTTTCCTTCCAGCAAAAATCCCGGACAAGAGTGTCTCAGATTGCCCCTCACGGGACTTCAAGGATCTCACAGATCCGCCCTCAGCTATCCCCAGCTCCTACCCCAAACACCAAGGTCGCTCACTTCAAAGCCGATGATACCATGTTCAACTTCTTTACTCCCCGGTTTATATTCAACACCAGATGGATGATTGCCGCCATGAACTGGCACGCCCCGCTAATATGCTGTCCACATACACTCGTTCGGGATTGTCTCTTCTCCGTAATGCAGAGCCAACTGGCTCCACCTACACCACTTACAACTTTCCAGAGACTACTTCAGGATCTGGCCGCCATTGTTCCGCTCACTGGGCTATATCATGCAGGTGGGTCGCAATGTTCTCTTTGAATTTACCTTAATCTAATCCCCAACTCAAGATCCCATTTAACCACCGCACTCTTCTCCTGAACATCCAAAAATGTTTTCTATCGTAATCTTCTTTAGGAACTTCACACCGCCCACCTTTGTCACCCCTCTACCGGGTTCGCTCCCTTAATCGCTCTCACATTGCCTGGCCTCGGCTACAACCTTTACCCTACCTGGCTAACCCGCTTCAAAGGGTCTCTTTACTAATCTCACAATAACCTATGCCAGCTTTACCTATAAAAGAACCAACACTCCATCGGCTCTTTCTTTTTCCACAAATGCAAACACCCATTCATGCTACCGACTTGGCACATGCTTTAAAACTCCAATATCCACTCTTTGAAAATGATAAAGGTAAACACATAGACCGTGAGAGTGCTCAGTTCACATGGATGAATTCGGAGTCACTTCGCATTCAATGGTCACCCGATCCAAAAACTAAAATTCCACATCTTTTCGACGACTCGCTGTGGAGCACCCTACTTAATGGTATCGATGGCAAACAAAAGCCACTCTAAACAAGATTGATACACATGAAGACCCTTTCTTTTCCATTACGCGACTTTGCGATGATCAACAAATCACTTAACGACCAACACACCTGCTTAACCCGTGAGAATCCGGGTCAGACTTTGCGTAATCGATCAGATCTTAGTCAAAATGTTGAAGTAATTTCCAAACCCAAAGCCAAAATTCTAGTGCGTGGTTTCTTCAAGGCTTACCCTTCACATCCATTTATGATCGAAAGTATTTGCTTCCAAGACATAAGAAGCCATTGAATTAGTCAATCACTGCTCATGTTTCCTCATCACGGGCGGATCGCTTCGTTTATACTCCCATTTCCTGGCTTACACTCATCGCCATACTGGGACGCTTCCACCTGCTAGCCTCTAAGACATAACATTTGGTGTACTATTTGCCGCGACTCGTGACATCCGCTTAATGAGTGTAACTCTGCGGGATAGCTAACTACGTAAACGCCGCGAACATGCAACTACACCACCGAAGAATGTACAAATCCAATGCACCAACCAGATCGACATCGCCTTGTCTCACCGGGCGCGTATGTACCCACGCAAACTCAACCACGCATTATTGTGCACGTACTACTAATAAATAAATAACAACCCCAAAGAATAACAGCAACTACAACGTGGACCTCGCTCCATTCTTCGACCGCAAGTCCTAATGTTTCAACTGGTGACCAATATCACCGTTGTATTGTCCTCAACTTCCCAAGCTCAAATACAAATTCCTCGCACTAATCAAACCACGACAAAGGCGCCTTACACCTTTTCAAGTATGGAAGCCATGAAGGCAAGGCCCCGCCTGCTCAAACCACCACCACGGCTACCATAACAACAACCACGCCAATGTTAGAAAACCACCCAAAACAATTGGATGATCAACTCCAAGAAGAAATTTACTATGCATCAACACCAGCCTCTTGAATCTTAACCGATTGAGGTTCTCCTCATTCCCACGCCATAAGCACTCGCGGCACCAAGTTTTTGGTACCGATTCTCGTAAAATGAGCCATCCACCAACTGCTCATTTTGCACCTAACTGATCAACTACTTCCTCACGTTCTAACCTAAACTTCGCAAAAGTCCGCTTTCAATTCCATCGAACGCGGCAGAAGGTATGCACTCAAGTCCGCTAATGCTACCACACGATCGAGCCACGCACTACTTAATGCCACGACATCCGCAACACCACCACTCAACATTGCCGCCGGTCGAATTTCCCTCAACAATGTAGCTTACATCTATTGCTCGAAAGAACAACAACCCACGATCCACCACAACCACTGCATCCTCCCGAATCCTACAATGAACTTGCTAAAATCGCACCTCCTAATGACTATCCTACAACTATGTCCAAAGACTATTTGTTAACATTTTACAAAACCTCGTGATACCTAATGCAATGCCATCAACACCCACTGCATGCACATCGCAATAAAAGCACCATGTTCGATCGGGATGGTGGCGCCATAGCCTGACCCTATTACAGATAATTCCTGCACGGCACCGGGGTATAAGGAGCTCCATACACGCCTCTTTATGACATCAAGCCGCACGGCCATATCACGCGAATTAATAAGGAGTTGCTATACTAAACTAATACCAAATAATATTGGAGATCTACAATTTACCATGGAATTCTGTTTGGAGCAGGAGAAGATCCGGAGATTATGAAATGTTAGTAGGATCGCACTTTTGAGACAAGCTAAAAGCATTCACTATCAATACAGATCAACTTGTTATCACAGATGGCAAGCTTCATCAAGACGATGGATCCTAATTACCTGCCGACTATTTCCTCAGATCACTGAATCGTGACAGCTGACTCCTCGAACAAGCTTGTAACACCTATCGGGCCATAAGCCAAGGGCTTCCATACTCACGGATTACCCGTATCATAACTTCAACCATGGGAAGACATGGATATTGATAGCTGCATAGCAACGCTCTGGACTCTATTTGACACCTTGTAACAACGCCACATTGGTTCCACATGAGGAGACCTGCACTCTACCTCCTCCCTCCCGCTCAAGAAGACACCACACTAACTCCTAGTGGCACGCCACTATTTTTCAAAATTGGTCAACATGAACATCCTTGCCGTGACTCGTGGAGCCAGCTCCACACCGTTTCGTGATGACAAGTCATCTCCATTACATTCAAACTCCCGCAGAGACATAACATATTGGACAAATCAACCAATCCGGATTGGCACGCCGACTCACGCCGTAATTCAGGAGCGTTTTACGGCGCTTATATTCAACAAGCTTAAGCACATCTTTTGCTTGGAGCTACAAAGACCTCCCGAGGTATCAAGAAAGAATTGGGATAACTCTCGAGCCCCACTCAGTTGCATGCTAGACCTTATCTAGTTAACGATGCGACGGCTTAACCCAAACTACCGTGGAAAAGGTTAAAGTCAACTCTGACAAGCTTTTGATCACTGGACTTATCTACGCAGGTCAAACATTCGTAATGGGTAAGTCCTATCGTTTATTGCCCTCAAACATAATGGAAAATTACATGGTGGGATTATAGAAAACCTTAACTGCCACTTTTAGCAAATTATTTCCTCTCCCCTTCACTTCATCAAGTGTTGGAAGATGTAGCAGCCACGATGTACTCTTCATGGACGGCCTGGCTATAATCAAATATCTACCTGGAAAAGAAGATCAACCAGACTACCTTCACTACTCCATAAAGGTACCTTTATTACAAAGTCGCCTTTTGGATTGTCCAACTCACCATCCACATTTCAACGCATTATGCTTGCCGCTTTTTCAAGAGTACATGCAAGTTCAACCTTCGCAAGTCTTTCAGATGACTTCTCTCCACTTACACCCACGCGGAGTGGACCATTTGCAAACTTGAACCAGTTTTTCAACGCCGCAGATGAATCCGGAATTCGCCTCAATCCTAAAAGTGCACCTTCTCGCGGTCGTCACCTCGTGTATACTCGGGATACATGTCGTGAGTCGACATTATCGCGACAGCAACTGACTCCAGCCTAAATCAGCCGTGTCATCGAGCATATCCACCTCGCTAACATCAAGGACACGCCTCTTTGGCAAAGCCAACTTCTGCGCTACCTTTATTCCGTGACCCGCACCGACCGCCGCATCCAATCTAATAAACCGACCGGAACTATTACACATGGATTCTGACATCCGATGCAACTGCTTTTAAAGAACTCCAAAGTCAAGCTCACAAGCCCCCGTATAGTAACACCACCTCAATGGGACAAACCATTCCATGTCCATGTTGATGTTTCGTGCTTCTATATCGAGCCGCTCTAGCTCAAGAGTATGCACCAAATCGTGATTAAGCTCCATCGACACGCCGCAAAATAGAAAACTCAATCATTGAAAGTAACTATTCGGGCCACGCGAAGGAAGCCCTCTTTGGCCTATCTTTTGTGTACAACGCCGACACTATCTTCCTTTTGGTAGTCAAATTCGCTTTTATGTGATCATCAAGCTTCTTCTATATTTAATCAATAAGCCAAACCCACGGGCCGAACTGCTCGCCGATGGATATTGATATTGCAAGAGTTTGCCCCTTTGAAATTATTCACAAGCCGACGCCAGCCACACGGTCCCCCATCATCTTCACGATAATACCTGATGATCCTCTAAGGAGTTCACGGCGTCTTCCTGATGCTCAACTGCTCGTCACCGCCACGCCATTGGTACTAATGACTATCAACGCTTTTCTCCTCGACGCGCATCTCCGGCCAAGTGACCCCACGCCTCTCCGTAAAGACAACTTCGATAAACAACAATTCCTTCGCTGGCAATTTAGATTATACCATGGTTACCATCTCTATAAATGTGGCAAAGACAATGTGTCTCGGACGATGTGTTCTTTCCTCACGGTCCCTTCTGATCTAGTTAAACAAGCCCACGGGCGACTTGGCAAAGGTCATTTCAATGAGACAACACAAAGAAGGAAACTCCTCCTTGGTCGGGTACATCGCCCACGCCAAAGATGCTCACAAATACACACGCACGCAGGATGTCTGGCCGAGGTTTGGTAGACCCATCTACCGTGACGCCTCGGCCACGCCAATAGCCACGCCCCTTTGCCAAATGGGGTATGGATTTTGCTGGTCCCATGGACCCACCGCAATCAACACTAAAGCACGCTTACATTCTAGTCTCTACCGGACCATAAACCAAACAATAAGCGCAGTTCTTATTTCCCGACAAACACCTACCGCTAGTACAGCCTAAGGTTCCTCTACAAGAACATCATCACGATTTGATGTCCCTTTGTGAATTAGTTAGTGATCGAGTTCATTTCATCAATCACACTATTGCCGAACTCTACTAACTATCCTCGCGACATTCATCACGTAAAAGCACTTTACTATCCCCGGTAATGGTTTACTGGCGCGTAAACAAGGTGCTTATCCACATTCAAGAAGATTTGCAGGATCCTACAAGAAAAGGATCGGCAAGATAAGTTACCGGCGCTTTATGGGCTTACAATACAGCAGCGTAGCAACCGGTCAAACACCTTTTCGGGACTTGTGTATGGCTAAGAGGTTTTATGCCTTTGAGTCTATTTTACCTCACTCAAATTTCAGCTTAGCAATGTAACATAATCCACGCCACTTTGCAAGAACGAAAGCTTATCAACCGGAATAATCGATGAACTCTCAAGAGATGCTTTTCTTTAGACTTCAACAAGGCAAACAACTTACAAAACAATGGCATGACAAACACATCAAAACAAAACTTTCAAATTGGCTTAATTTAGTTCTTTCTTTACGACCGAGATATCAACAACATCCCCGCAACCTAAGCTCGACATGGTGGTCGGGACCATACAAAATTTCCCCAGATACCACATCCCTCGGAGTTTTACAATTACAAGAATTGATGGTGGCACTCCATTTCTACATTAGTCAATGGATTTCCATCAAGAAATTTCAAACCCTCACGGCAAAGATCCTTAGCTCAAGAACAAAATTTACAAATAAGATACCACTGTACAAATTTATGAGAAACACTTTTCTATTATGTACAAATCGTCCGAAGGCTACACTACTGCGGGATTTTTCACCAAAAAGTCCTAAACTACCGTAAAATTGGGAAAACTCCCTGTACCGGCGTCAAGCATTTCTATCGGGCACTCCACTCTGAGGATGCGAAGCCCCACAAATTTAATTTCATCTAAATTGAACGACACCTCCTCGCGATCGAAGCGATCTTCGGGCCGGTTTCGGGCCAAAGGTTTCCAAACTAAGGATCCATAGGGATCCGGCGATCTTCGACGCTTACAGACGACGTCAGCTCCATCTTGCATGTAACTAGCCGCGAAGCTCACCGGACCAATAAGTATCGAGTTCCATTCACGAATTTTGGTTCTTTCTCAATTTAACCCACCTTCCAATTTATAGCGAATACTAACCCTAGTACTGCTCAATGAAGGTCACCTCACGTGATATTCCGTGAATCATTCCCCACCGGGATATTTTGTACCGCAAACTTTTCTCGGAATTTTTGATTATTCTCATTAACCCGCCACAGCTACCGGGTCCGGCCATTAAAGTTTTTATTCTCCGCCAGAACTCTCACGCATCTTGGTCTCATATCGTTTCGAGATTCTCCATCGCCACGATCTTTCTCATTACTCTCTGTCTCCTGCTTCACTCTTCAAAAACTCCTTCCCCAACCGCCACTCTTAATTCTCACTTTCTTTCACTCATACTCCACTGGTCTCTTCCGGGATTGTGATCTCGCGACCTCGACCTTCAAGATGGCTTCTACCTCCAAGAACTCATCGACTAACGAATCGCACTCAATGGATCTAGCCAAGAATTAAAAATATCAAGTTCGCTTTCTTCATCCGCATCAGCCCACATCCGCATCACTCTATAACCCTTCCTGGTGAGTTCCGGATTGTTTCATTTTCTCGCAATGTGAACTCCTTGCCTCCCAACAACAAGAACAAATTACAAGCACTTGTGGCTAACCTGGGTGAAGGGCAGAAGATGGATATGCCTCCTAAGTCGAAAGCAATACGTAACTGAACGAAGTATTACCAA